>OX940981.1:10620256-10686523 GCA_954871275.1 Leptopterna dolabrata | reverse complement strand
ATTGAACCAATACTGTGGATACGTCGATACTCCTCCCTCAACCAAGCCATCGATTATATCGATTATATCTGCTGAGTATCCACCGGTGGTGGCCAGTGGCGTCGTCAGGTCTTTAGAAATATTTAATAAATAACTTTCAAATAACGCCGTACAAAAAACGCCGCAAATCCCTGCACAACGGTTTATTATTTTGTACAGACCCTTCTGTTCCAGATCACAGCTCTCTGGATAAATAACCCGTCTATATAATATAATATGTACTATTCTATACATATTATGTAGATCGATTACCCTTCGTAGGTTAGTACCTAACCCCGTACTCGTTACTAGGTACCTATCTAAATCACGAGTTAAATGTTGCTAAAATAATTCAATCGATGACAAGCAGTAACTAAAATGGCAAAAAAAAAAACCAGTCATGCAGCATGACTTAATGAGCGAATTTTCAAAGAAATATTCGAATTAATGGCTATGGTTTTGAATAAAGGAAAACTTCGGTCTAAAATTTGGTTTTCTATGTATATTCTCTTCGTATTTATTTTAATTTGTACGTTTTGTCCATCCTGATTCTACCGTTTGTTTATTACGTAATTGTACTAAGTGCTTAATTATTTGATCGCTGTGGGTAAATTCAAGGAGTTGTACTAATCGTTTGCCTCCCCCTTTTTTGCTTCGAACTCTCGTCTTCAATTAATACTTCTCACATTTTTCAATCTGACCACTCTAAGGGGGTGGGGGTAAGAGTTTAAAGATTATCCTAGTTTTGGGTAATTTTTGCGCACTTTAAATGCTCTAATTTAAGAACGGATTTAGATATCTAAAATCCGATTTCACTATCGTGTTCAGCGTGCAAAAACCTTTAAAATGAGGGGTCACTTGTTAGAAAATAACATTTTGGGGATTTTTGGGTAATTTTTGCGCACTTTAAATGCTCTAATTTGAGAACGGATCAAGATATCTAAAATCCGATTCCACCATCGTGTTCAGCGTGCAAAAACCTTTAAAATGAGGGGTCACTTGTTGGAAAATAACATTTTGGGGATTTTTGGGTAATTTTTGCGCACTTTAAATGCTCTAATTTGAGAACGGATCAAGATATCTAAAATCCGATTCCACCATCGTGTTCAGCGTGCAAAAACCTTTAAAATGAGGGGTCACTTGTTAGAAAATAACATTTTGGGGATTTTTAGGTAATTTTTGCGCACTTTAAATGCTCTAATTTGAGAACGGATCAAGATATCTAAAATCCGATTCCACCATCGTGTTCAGCGTGCAAAAACCTTTAAAATGAGGGGTCACTTGTTGGAAAATAACATTTTGGGGATTTTTGGGTAATTTTTGCGCACTTTAAATGCGCCAAAACCCTCCTTAGAGTAGGCCAATTTCGCCCATCTTCGAACTTAGCCTTTCGATTGCCAGAGAGATTTTTTGTGCAAATTTGAGCTGTTTATCTCAATTCTATCGAGAGTTATCGTCTGGAGTGACACATATATAAATAAATATATATATATATATATATATATATATATATATATATATATATATATACATATAAAAAAGTGTTAAATTTCAGGAATCGTTTTAGAATGGTCTGAAACGGATTTCTATGAAGAAAATTTCCAAAAATTTATATTATTTAAATTTCGAAGCCATTGCAATAGCTTCATTTTCTTTGAAAATTCGCTAAAACGCAAATAATGAACTTCTGAAGGAAAATTGTTGATGTGGCGTGAAATAGAGGCCCCTTCTACGTAGACCACTGTTTTCTGTGGTCAGTACCTACCCTCGTGGTCAAGTATAATGAACCGTTGTATAATAACTTGTCTATCAATAATACTTCAACGGTTGTTCAAGTTGCAAAAGTACCGATCAACAAAATCCAGCCCCTTCTTGGTAGATGAACCGTTGTGTAATAATTTACCGTTATGAAATAATTTACCGTTATGTAAGTATTTACCGTTGAGTAATAATTTGCCGTTGTGTAATAATTTACCATTGTGTAATAATTTACCATTGTGTAATAATTCACCCATCAACAATACGTCAACGCTTAAGTTGCAAAAGTACCGATTAACAAAATCCAGCCCCTTCTTGGTAGATGAACCGTTGTGTAATAATTTACCGTTATGAAATAATTTACCGTTGTTTAATAATTTACCGTTGTGTAATAATTTGCCGTTGTGTAATAATTTACCATTGTGTATTAATTTGTCCATCAATAATACTTCAACATTCGTTCAAGTTTCAGAAGTACCTACCAACAAAATCCAATAGTCCATCACTTATCAAATGAAATAATATCGCAGAACAACCAACTTGACTTCATACAGCCATCCTTGATTATAATCAGGTGCTCCCTAGCGATGATATCCCGGGCGGATTCATACCGTTTGATTCACGATCGTGTTGACGAAGCTTTTTGGTGCACACGAACGGCCGGACGTACGATGCTCCGGGTGGTCTCAAAAAATTGTTTAGCTCAAGACAAAATTAATAACGTAAAAAAAACCATACCCTTCCATCGAAAGTTTTCGAGCTAAGGCGTTCTGAAAATTTCAACCCCTATTTTGAACCCCTTAGAGATGACTGACTGACAGTAACGTCGAGCATCGAGGACCAACTAGACCCTGAACGGAACCTATGTATAATCCGAATTTCATAAATTTTGTTTCATGGTAACTAAGAAAAGTGGCCAGTACGGCGTACGACGGACATAGGTACAGAATTTTTTTTATTGCAGTTTCGGATTCTACATACCTTGAAACGTAAACTATCAAATTTTGAGGCGGGGGGGGGTTGGATTTTTTTTTTTTTTCATGCTCGATTCCAATGATAATAAACCAAAATAACGTTCCTTGCCCATGTTTTGACGCGATAATACCGTCCACCAGCTTAGATCGAGGTGTCGAAACGCATTAGGGTCGAGATGCCGTCAACGAGGAGTGCGGGGTAATTAACATCTGACAAGGGGTTTATAGCTAAGGGGTGACGGGTTTGCGAAGAGGCGGCTGAATGTGGGTATCCTCTGACGGGGTGTGGGTTAATGTGCTGGAGGAGATCCAAGAGCTGCCCTCGGAGCTTCCCTTTAGCCTTGTCCCTGCCAAGTACAACTGTTATATGACGCATTTGAATGTCCGCCCTCTTCCTCTCGAATTGCCGGGCACTTGAGAGTTACACCACTTAAGGGTTCTCAAGATATATTCAAGTTATTAAAAGGCGAGTTACTAAAACGAACAGATAGAGCCAACGATGGAGAGGCCTTATTTTTCCCCAGTTGACAACCGTTTTTAGAGGCAGCTGTTGTAGAAGACGTCACAATTTCCCGTCTGCGTTTCCCACTGGGTCGCCACTTGAGGTCTCCTACTCAAATCAAACGTATGTTGCAGCGATTGAATGAGGCTTGGGGAATATAGAAAAGGGCAATTTGCATTCTGAGATCAACAATCGCGAAAAGCGAGCTAGAAAGGGGAAGGGGAGAGGTAATTGGGGAGAAAATATGGGAGGAAACTGCTCAATTTCAATGAAATACCTATGCAGAACTTCCGATTTGAATGAAAAGCTATGAACTGTAAACATTGAAAAGAGATCGAAAAACATTTTTTATGAAGAAAGGAATGGTAAACGCTTATTTGCTGTTTGTCCAATTCAGGGGCGTTGCGTCCATAAGGCCACTTGGGCCACTGCCCCGGCAACCAGAAAGACAAAAAACTCCAAAAAAATGCCAACCATTTGTTCAGCTGGCATTCGAATTTCCCTCCGTATACTGTACCATAGCATTTTTCACGAAGTTCAACAGCGACTCGACAGAGTTCTCTCTCTCTGTCCCAACCTATGTTTGGCATGGCTGCGGCCAAGACAAGTAACTGTGAAGAAGAAGAAGAAGACAGAGTTCTCTGGCTATGGATATTCGAGCATTTTATCGGAATATAGCTACAGTAATCGATGTCTTGCAATCGAAATCGAAACCTACGTTTTTGAAAATAATAGGTCCCGGGACCGGGTGTTACTATGGCAACGGAGAAAAGTGGCCCGTCCGCGCAAGCTCAGTAGAGTAAAAATTTGGTTAGTCACGCCCCTTTTGGGCCCGTGGCCGACATTTCCATCCAAAAATCGTTTGTGTTCACAATCGATTGGATTGTTTCAATTCATGTTGTTATCTCGATACGAGATGCTTGTCCTTCTATCTGTCCTCCCCTAAAAATTCTTATCACTTTCGCCGTTTTGTTCCTATGTTGAGTTTTCAATTTTCTGCTTACGTTTCGAATTTTGTATGTTCCCATTCGAGTTCCCGGGACAGATTTGGATTTGCGATAGTTAATTGCGTTGTGTCCTGTCTGTGGTCTTGTGGATTGATCGACGTCAACATATACAGATAAGAAGGTACCTAGCTTCTAGTCTGATTCTCCATCCAAGTCCCGGCGGGTCATTACTTCGTTGTATTTTAGTCTAGTTCGTTGTTTTTAGTTGTTGTTTAGTTTATTTGCTTCTGTATTTTTGTACCACATGAATTCGGTGGCTAACTTACAGCCGAAATTTTCGACGTTTTCCTACGAGGATAGTGATGATTAAGTTTAGGAAGAGATAGGCCTTTGCTGAGTATTAGTCAGTATAAAGCTATAGAACTTTTAGCTTCTGGTAATCCCGGGTACTGGATAGAACTATTGTGAACACAGTGCATTACATTCTTACTTGCTAAGAGCTGCGGTTGATTAAAATCCACCCATTTCTCATAAGAAGACTCCACTGTTGGAAAACATTTACATGTATTTTGTAGAAAAAGCTGTTAATTTGTGTTCCGGTTTGGTGGCCCACCATTTTCAGAGCCCACGCACCGCTACTGGTCCAATTTTATGGAATGTTACTGATAAAATCAATCAAGTTATTTAACTCGCGTGCTAGTTGAAATTAAAAAAAAAATGACTCCGTACAGAATGTCATAATTTTTATCTTTAGGTTTGTTCGCTGTCAGTTTTACAAGTGACTTGCAAACGGCACCATATTGGAAGCCACTTGGACGCAACCAGTGGCTTTCAACTGGTTTGCAAGTGGCTTTTTCGCCTCAGCGAACAAACGTCATATTATTTGCTGCTATAAATGTTGTCCCTGAACACCCTATAACTACCTACTCAGAGGAATATGCGGCTACCGCCTCATCAAACATCTGTCCTATTGGATGGACTGCACCGGATCAATAATGCATGACCACTTGCATTAGGCATATTACCTATACGGTTGACGGGCGGAACTGAAGCCCGGAACTGAAGATATTAATCTCTCCGGAATATGCGTGATCAAAAGGACTTAACCTACCTACTTAATTTGTGGATTGAATTTAACATTTCCTTGACCCCTGTCCATGATGAATTAGGTAGTCAACTTGAGTAGGTACTTATGTACCTACCTATATGAGGACCTCATTCAATTAAATGGAATCATATCGTTCACCATCGCAATGCCCTGCTAAGCTCAACTGCAGTATCTCCAAAATTATGAAATGAGAGAAAAACGTTTTTTCGTCAGGCCACCGTCAAGAAATTAATTTTTTCACAAAAAGCAACATCGCCCGTTACTAAGGAGACTGATGCATAGCTTCATGTAATTTAAAATGTAGTTTTTAGCCTTACTTATAGTGGGATGGCGGATACTGCATTTCGGCTTAATAAATCATCGTTCATCTCTATGTTAAATTGCAGTAAGAGCCATGATCTCGCTGATACTGCAATTCGCCTTAGCATTAACAAACTGAATTTCATAAACCACTGAAAAAAATGCAGTAAAATCCATTAAAACCAGGATCGGTAGCCACTGGAATGGAAATGCGAAATAAAATAAATTTTCGGAATTCCGAATGAAAGAAGAAAATGACCCGTACATGTAATGCATGCATTACTGTGGACGTCCCTTATTGTGGTTTATCGATCACTCTCACTCATTACAGATCGTCTGGAAGTATATATAAGTAACCGATCTGAGATGATGATGACTGAATGAATTTCGTGACTAGTGACGCGATATGACCAGTTAACGTACAAGTTTGACAACCCATATTAGAGTAGGTGATGTTATGTGCCCCAATAATATTGTGGATAAACTGATTGATTGATCTAAGGTTAGGTTGCTGCCTACCTATTGTTACTTATATACATACTAGCCGACCGCTCGCTTCGCTCGCTATCCGAGATTCGCTGTACGCAGTATCGTGGAACCAACAAACGACGGAAAAATCCCATAGCCTACCGGGTATTTGTGCCCAATTTTATCAAAATCCGTCAAGCCATTCAGGAGTTGACCATGGTCGACCATATTTCCGCTATGGTCAGGGAATTAAAAATGCGCCTACGTTCACCTTGGGAGGCTACCGGATATTGGTGCCAAATTTGGTCGATATCCGTTGAGCAATTCGGGATTCGACCATGGAGGGGCCCATGGATGCGCTATGGCCGACCGCGGGGGTAGCCCGAAGGGTCGATCGTAGATAGAATTTCACGTAGATTACGAATACGCGATAAAAAATAGGGGTTACCATTTCAATTAACGAAGTTGACCATGGTCGACCATAGTTCCGCTATGGTCAGGGAATTAAAAATGCGACGTTGCACAACTTGGGAGCCTACTGGATATTCGTGCCAAATTTGGTCGATATCCGTCAAGCCATTCAGGAGTTGACCATGGTCGACCATAGTTCCGCTATGGTGAGGGAATTAAAAATGCGACGTTGCACAACTTGGGAGCCTACTGGATATTCGTGCCAAATTTGGTCGATATCCGTCGAGCCGTTTGGCCGTGCATAGAAGGACAGACACACAGACAGACAGAGATTCGTTTTAGCGAATTTTCAAAGAAAATGAAGCTATTGCAATGGCTTCGAAATTTAAATAATATAAATTTTTGGAAATTTTCTTCATAGAAATCCGTTTCAGACCATTCTAAAACGATTCCTGAAATTTAACACTTTTTTATATGTATATATATATATATTTATTTATATATGTGTCACTCCAGACGATAACTCTCGATAGAATTGAGATAAACAGCTCAAATTTGCACAAAAAATCTATCTTGGCAATCGAAAGGCTAAGTTCGAAGATGGGCGAAATTGGCCTACTCTAAGGAGGGTTTTGGCGCATTTAAAGTGCGCAAAAATTACCCAAAAATCCCCAAAATGTTATTTTCCAACAAGTGACCCCTCATTTTAAAGGTTTTTGCACGCTGAACACGATGGTGGAATCGGATTTTAGATATCTTGATCCGTTCTCAAATTAGAGCATTTAAAGTGCGCAAAAATTACCTAAAAATCCCCAAAATGTTATTTTCTAACAAGTGACCCCTCATTTTAAAGGTTTTTGCACGCTGAACACGATGGTGGAATCGGATTTTAGATATCTTGATCCGTTCTCAAATTAGAGCATTTAAAGTGCGCAAAAATTACCCAAAAATCCCCAAAATGTTATTTTCCAACAAGTGACCCCTCATTTTAAAGGTTTTTGCACGCTGAACACGATGGTGGAATCGGATTTTAGATATCTTGATCCGTTCTCAAATTAGAGCATTTAAAGTGCGCAAAAATTACCCAAAAATCCCCAAAATGTTATTTTCTAACAAGTGACCCCTCATTTTAAAGGTTTTTGCACGCTGAACACGATAGTGAAATCGGATTTTAGATATCTAAATCCGTTCTTAAATTAGAGCATTTAAAGTGCGCAAAAATTACCCAAAACTAGGATAATCTTTAAACTCTTACCCCCACCCCCTTAGAGTGGTCAGATTGAAAAATGTGAGAAGTATTAATTGAAGACGAGAGTTCGAAGCAAAAAAGGGGGAGGCAAACGATTAGTACAACTCCTTGAATTTACCCACAGCGATCAAATAAATAAGCACTTAGTACAATTACGTAATAAACAAACGGTAGAATCAGGATGGACAAAACGTACAAATTAAAATAAATACGAAGAGAATATACATAGAAAACCAAATTTTAGACCGAAGTTTTCCTTTATTCAAAACCATAGCCATTAATTCGAATATTTCTTTGAAAATTCGCTCATTAAGTCATGCTGCATGACTGATTTTTTTTTATAATATAGTAGGGATGTCGTATGGCAGCTTCAAAAGTTGAGAATACGGGCAGCGGACGCAAGTTTTGCAGAAAATCTCGCGTTCTCCTCCTACCACTATAGAAATAAACTTCGAAATTCCGGCGACGTAGTGCACAACTAGACTAAATTCTTCGTCAAACAAAAAAGAAACGGTTGAGAATTTGCCCCTGGGCAGAGTACACAAGTTTTTGTCGAAAACCCACCTTATCTCAGCATTAACCCCCTTCCCCCTTCTAGAAATAAATTTCGAAATTCCGGCGACGTGGTGCACAACTAGACAGTTTTCTGCATGGAACAAAAAAAAACCACTCAAATCGTTCGAGAACTGCGGCCTGGGCAGCGCACACAACATTATGACACACAAACACACACACACCACACTCCTCAGGTTTTTTTTCTTCACGAATTTGGATTCAGAACTGATTTCAGTTTGGTTCTTTTCATTCTTGGCTGAGTGTTTTCCTCTTCTGAGCAGATCAAATACTCATACTACTGAGGGACGTCCTAAAAACAATTACTTACAATTGACTTTCGCAGTAAACGCCACAAATATTGGGTGTTGCTAAGCTTATTTGCAGTTAACTCCATCTGCTAACTCCAATAAATTGAACTGGAGATACTGCAATCAAGCGTAGCAAATGGAGTTACTGCAAATATCTTAGCAACGCCCAATATTTGTGGCAATTACTGCAAAAATCGTAGATTCATGCGGGAAAACGAGCTTTTCACGCATTTTTTGTACTCACATAATATGATAGGGTACCCACCCACGGACCTCCAGAGCGTTCTAACTCAAAACCGCCAATAAGTGGATTTACTGCAATTATGCTAAGCATGGCAGCGTAGTGTAGAAGGATATACTATGGCAGAATAAATTTGATCCCAAAATTATAGGTAGGGATTAATACTGATTTCCGTAAGCGAATCCCGCAACAGAGATAAGGTTGGTAGGCACGTCAGTCACATCAATTATACTTTTTCGAAAAAAAAAAAATTTTCTCTGAAACCGTGTCGATGGTGAAATTCAGGCAACCACGTCATTTCACCATCGACACGGCTTCAATGAAAAACAATATTTCGAAAAAGTATTATTTTTCATTCGCCGAAAAAACAAGGCGAAGAGAGATTGTTGGCTGGAGCGGAATTATGTGACATGCTTTGAGCTACCGAGCTCCAACAAAATAAATGCATATCCCCATCCGACAGTATTCTGAAACCATCCATAATAATTATAGAGAAAAAAAGAGTCATGGGTGGGACAATGAAGGTAAAAGGGAAACTGAATGTTTAATGAACCTTGTAACCCTTCCTCGCCTTCCCTTCCGCTCCTGGGGGACTTTTTAGTTATTTATTTAGGGTCCGGGAACGGACTCTCGTCTCGGGCTCCAATAAAACGGGGACGTCTTTCTAGCCAACTTTGCTTTTCATTGCAGCAGAAGGACGAAGAAAGACGAGAATCGATACTCAGTGAATTACGAACCTATTCAAGGACTTCTTCTTGTCTTCTCGGGAATGAATGCCCCATGTTGAATGGAACCAAATAACTAAGTCATGGTTTCATTTTCCCATCTTCGGAGTTTTTTAGGGCTCAGCACCTCGAACGCCTTATGCTTTCACTTTGGAGCGTTTCCGATTTTGCTGACCAAAACACTGTATATACCTACGCTTGGATTTTGAACTTATTAAAAGTTTTGCATGTGTGCCCTTCAGAAATTATCAAAAAAAACTACGCTGGATGATACGTGCGTTGCAAAGGATCCATATGAATATGGATTATATTGATAACATGAGTCGAACAGAACATCGACCTATTTTACGATAGAAACCAACAAAACAATTTTTGCACAAACTCATCAGGTTTTGGGCCAGTGCCATACGGCAAAATACCATTAAAAATTTAAAAATCTGACGCGTATCATGTGGAGCCTTTTAATATTTTTATTTATTTATTTTTATTAATAACAAAAATTACAGTTTTGAACACATATTTCCAAGCAGTTTACAAATTGTGCTTATGTCTGGTTCCCAGTAATTTAGGCCAAGTAATAGGCGAAAACGTGCATAGTACATTCTTCTTCAGGCTACTTTATTGTTTTTGTTTTTTTAATTTTTATTATATTACAAAAATGTCTGGAGTTTTGCGCTGTTAGTTAGATTATTTACCAGAAACTTTCTTGTTTAATTTTTGGATATTGCAAGTGTTTTAGCAGTTTTAACTGCGTAGGGTAGTTCCGCAAATAGTGACGGCGCCAGTCAGGGTAATTACTGTCTCGTGTAGAAATCATTGGCGGGCCACGGTTCTTCCAAGATAGGTACCTGATTGATTAGCCCTCGTATTCTTAGTATTTATATGTTTTTGAAACATTTGATAGTTTCATCAGTCGATATACATAAATCGATATACATCATCAGTCGATATACATAATGCTTTTCTTGGGGTGATTACATCAAAATTAGTGTATCGGTTGCTCACAGGCGAACGTCTACGAGATTTCGTTGCTATTCACAAAACCGCATCAATAGCTACATCAAGACAATGGAAACTGCTGGAATAGCCCCCTCCCCATACTTTTATACCATAGATAATGATACTGCACACAGACGCTCAATAAATCATTTTAAGATTTCCCCGGGACATCCATTTTATTAGGACAATAAAAAAAAAACCACAGTCATGCAGCATGGCTATAAGAGCGAATTTTCGAAGTTTTCGGCATCTTCCTCCTCCGCCTAAAATTTTCTGAAAATTAATTTTCGGTCAATGTTTTCCCAACTTGATACCAAACAAAATTAAAACAGGAGTAGTTTTACGCAAAGTAAAATTTGGGGTGGAAGGAGGGGGAGGGGGAAATCAAAAATGTTTTGAATACCAGAAGAGTAGGTATTGGGTACGTAACAAATTTTTTGTTCCATTTTTTGCCGAGTAACACCTCGGTTTGTAGATTTTCCAACGCTGAACACGATGGTGAAGTCAGAATTGCGATATCCCATTCCGTTATCAGATTAGAGCAGACGAACCAGGAAGAACATCTCAAGAAATAACCACGTTCCTTCATCTTCAAAGTGCTCCAGTTTGAGAATGGAGTGAGATATCGCAATTCTGATTTCACCATCGTGTTCAGCGTACAAAAACCTTTAAAATGAGGTGTCACTTGTCAGACTTTTTCATTTTGGGAATTTATGGGTAATTCCCCCCCCCCCCCTAAAACTCCCCAAAACTCCCCCTTAGGGTGACCCGATTCTGCCCATCTTCGAACTTAGCCTGTCGATTGCCAAGACAGATTTTTCGTGCAAATTTGAACTTTTTATCTCAATTCTTTCGAGAGTTATCGTCTGGAATGACACATACATATATAAATATATATATAAATATATAAATATATATATAAATATATAAATATATATATAAATATACATGTATATATACATATAATTTTTGGTGTCTTTCGGCAGTGAATTCAGGATGGTCTGAAACGGATTTTGGTATAAAAATCTTTCGGAAATTCGAGTTTTAAACATTTTGGACCGAGAACAATAGCTTCCTTTTCTTCGAAAATTCGCTAAAATGAAATGATCTTCTTACCCTCATCACAAGGTCTTGTATACGTGTTTTTCATTCCAAATGTTGGTCTAGCATAAGACCAAGGTATTTGATGGCCTCGGCTTTTTCCAAACTTTCACAAGAACAAAAAAAGTTACTCGAATTTCAACGGTTTCGATGCGCCTCCAATCTTGATTTATTTATTGAAAAGGTAACGTATTTTGTTTTTGCCAAATTAATAGTGAGACTGTTCAGATAGAACCAATCGAGTATTTTCTTTAAATTGTTTGAGCGACGGAATGTGCCGCTTCCCAGGTATTTCCTTTAGTAATTACGGCTAAGTCATCAGCAAACGCAACAAATTTTCTTGTTATATCTATCGAGATTTTATCGTTAATGTGTATATGGCCCAGTACAGATCCTTGCGGAACACCGTAGTTTATGACCTCTTGGGTGCTTTTGACGGTTAAAATTTGTACGTACTGTCTTCTGACTGAAAGACACGATCTGAAAGCCATCTCTACATTTCACCAGCCCTTTGATGAAGTTTTTGTGAGTCTTCGATCGGTAGAAAGCGTCGCATCCTACCGAAGTCATCCGAGGGATAAGCTAATGGTGAACACAATATTTTGCCTCTCGTGCTCCGAATTACAAACATATGTATCCATCTCGACAGCGCAAATACTCCATTAGTGCGTATCCTAACGTGAAGAGGGTCTTGGAACCACATCAACATCCATTATCACCCGTAATAGGACAAGTGCATCAACTGAACCGGTAGACGCGCTGTCCATTTCCCTTGTCAATAGGCCCGCCCGCATTGAGGGTAATCAATTGATTGCTCCCTAATGTTTAGCTAATGAAAGCCTCATCCCCTCTTGTCGCTTGTCTGAACAGTAGCGCATGAATTCATCGAATTTCGTTATAACCCTTTTGTGGTAAGGCATCTTGTAATGTGGGATAAACACAAAATTAATGCACCTTTAGCTTACCAATAATTTATTAAATACACCAAGCTTTTCACTCAACTTCTGAGCATCATCAGGTAAACTCACATCGATGTGAGTTTACCTGATGATGCTCAGAAGTTGAGTGAAAAGCTTTGTGTATTTAATAAATTAGTGGTAAGCTAAAGGTGCATTTATTTTGTGTTTATCCCACATTAGTAGCGCATAAGCCATAAACATACTCGTGCCGCTCATGCTCGCGAATTATTTATAACATTGAATGTAACCAACTTGAATCGATGGTATTACCAGAAAGATGCTTTTGACAGTTAAGCAGTGTTAGTTCGAACCTCTTTTACTGGCGGAACAGCACAGCTCGAATTTTTCTGCTTAAATCTCCAATTCTGAAATGCATCAAGTGCACTAAAGAACTGCCTTCGAGGTGCACAAACAGTGCTGGTAGATAAGTAAGTGTTGGTCCAAGGTGCAATCTGTCTGCTTCGCCTGTGCATCTCCAAATGTTTCCTCAATTCGTACCAATTTTCAGGGACGTAGTGAACAGGGTCACAGATGGGTACATTGGTTCCTCCTCTAAGGCCATTCATGGACTGCAGTAAGCTCGAAGATTTTCCATGGTACTGAACGCCAAGAGACCAACTACATACTTACATGTTCGATTTCTATCAAGAAGTACTCACCAACAATGGAGAATACCCACCCAGTTTATTTTTCAGAATGAAAGTAGATTCCATCCTGAGAATTTGGACACCAACCACACATCCCTAAGATAAGTAAGTGCAGAAAGGATTCTTCAACCTGAGGGTACTCACCTTTTTTTCTCTCTCTTTCTCCAATTCTGCGGTGACATTTCAGCAAGACGTTCCTTTTGTTTAAATATGGTTGAGAGTGTAGAGGCCGGTATGTTGAAGCGTTGGGCAACATCTTTCTTCTTTTCTCCTCCGCCAACAGCCGCGATCATTTTTTTTTGTCAGACAGTGTGAGTGACATTTATACCAAAAAGTATTTTGAGACTGAATAAAGATAAGACCGCTAGCCAGTTATGTATCTGTGAGTTAGCATTTGAACAAATATCCACATAAAAGTACGTGAATCGAGTAAAAAACTTCGAATTGTAGGGTGTCGCTGGCCCGCTTTCACTTCGATATGGAGGGCACCAAAATGCATTGTTTTTTCACCCCCGAATTATAGAGGGGACCGAGCGTTTTATTCGAATTATGGAGGTTTTTGAATAACCGAGGTTCAAATAATCGAGAGTCTACTGTCGTTTTTATACTATGATTTTTTTAAAGTTTGTCACAGACCCACAGTCTGTACCTCCTCTACTTTCTTCTCACTGTCTGTGGAATCCCTCAGCATGAGTAGAAGGGACCGTTCCCCCACGCGGATATGGGACAGGAGCGATCTCCTACCTAATGACGTGCAACCACTTCGTCCTCGGACTGCTTTCCACAAGTATCGTGTTTTTCCGTGGTTCTCTTTTCCTTGTGCCCTCGTGGCAACTACCCGACTTTTTCCATTTTAGTTTTTCTCAGTTCTTTCTTTTGAATTTATTTAAATTCAGTGTGTCACAGGTTTGGTTATTTTATTCTTTACTATTTGCCCTTGTTTTCATTTTCATTATTCCAGAGAATCATTCCTTTGTTCTTTTCTATATTTCTCCCACCCCCAGCAGAGAGGAGGTTTTCATTTTCTTAAATATTTTGCCAGTATATTTCTTTTCCCTTTACCTCTTCGTTTTGATTTCTACCTTAATTCCTATCTTCATAGGGTCTGGGACTAGCCCTTATTTTAAATAGTTCCTGGTAGCAGAGAATTTTTCATAGCGTGCTTTGAGATTTCCGGAGGAAATACCTAATAGCACATTACAAGTTTTGTGCATTAGCGACGTCATTGCACTCACCCCCCCCCCCCCCCCCATGAGGGGGACGCCCTTGCCTGGTGTGACGTCACTAGTGCGCAGCCCTTCTAAAAACCATATAATAAAAACTACTCATCGTGCGGTTGGTGCCGAATTCTCAGGATGGAATCTACTTCCATTAAAAATGTAAAACAATTAATTAATTAAATATGATAAATAAATTAAGTACATTTTTCAGACCCATGGGTCACTATCCATAATTACCTTAAATCCAAGGACACAAAACGTAGAGTATTTGGGAGAAAAAAGTCGGATTTACAAAACCATGCGTGATTTGAATCAGCTATTTCCCATCGTGAAATAAATGTACCTAACCATCGGATGGACTAGGTCCCACCTCCCCTAACCATTCCTTCTCTTCGGTTACGTTTTCCCTCATTTTCTACTTAGTGTTATGAGTATTTCAAGGGTAGTGCGTACATAAAACTGGCTAAGGCAGTATAATATGATGGTACCTAAGAGATATCTATACATACAAAGACAGTAAAAATTTTGAAGCATTTTGCAGCATTTCTCAGTAAGCTGAGTTTGGTCGATGTTCCTATCCACACAAAATAAGGTTTTACCTTCTGATTTCCAATAGTGTTTAACATCGTTCTAACATCGATGACCTACTTCGGTCTTAGTTGATTCGGCAATACAAGTCCCCTACAAGGAAAAGTCGTGTAGGTACATTATATTAGCCAAATAATTACGCGCAGACATAACTATTTTTTGAATTTCTGTCGAAAATATTACGTGGAGTAACCCTCACCTACTGAATGAACAGTTTGTTTACAAAGAAATCTTCTTGGAAATGGTGTCTTTTCGGGATACTAGTACACGAACCTTATCACTCTGACCAACCAGTTTCGATCGAAGCCCTGAACAAATAGACGAATGAATAGACTTTCTGATTGAGGGGGATCGCTCACGTGAACGCACAAGTTTCGAGTAGACCTTGACTTCTCTAACCGCGTTCGTCGATCCGAAAGCGTAACAAGGTTGGTGACGAGCAATTTCGAAAGGAAAACGGATAAACATTTGAACGAATCGTATTCGGATACTAAAAGGGCAACCGATTTCGGCTCGCAGTTTTGCCCTTTCAGGCTTCCGCTTCCAGTTTTTTCGTCAGTGTCGAGAAATTCAATGAGAGGCGGACTAAAATACTCGATATATTTTCCCGATGGCTCCGGGAACTTCGCAGTTACCATCAAGTTAACAAGCTGGCTCGTGTTCTGGTTCTGATCGTTATGTATACCCATGTAAAACGTATTGTTAAAGGGGTCCTCAGGTCCGCCAGAATACAGTATGCAAATAGCGGGCTCCGCCCGAAAAATATTTTGAAATAACTTTTACATCCCACTTTAGCATTTTTCCACAAGGGACCTGAGAATGACTTATAATAAAACAAAATGCAATGTCAATCGCCGTCGCCGTATCATCCATTATATACATCCATCTTTGTTTTCGGTCTAAAAAATTCGTTCTTTCGCACTCACTTGAGCCCCAGTTGTGTCCCGAAACTTTGCAGCCCGATCGGAATAGACTCAAGGGTGTTATGTGTCAAAAACAGGTGTAAAAACAGTAATAGTAATAGTAATAATAATTAATAGTGAAAATAGGAGTAGTAATAAAAATACTGATATTGCCTTATTGGGTACTAATATTTTTGATCTATTCAATCTTCATCAAAACTGTAGTTCTACATAACGTATACTTATGAGGTTGATTGACCACACCAGTCGTTGTTGTTTTAACTCCTTTACTTCATCTGCAATATTTCGGCGCCATGATGGCCGCCCTCGTCAGGCACATAAGGTCACCTTCATGTGACGTCCATATCTCTCGGTGATATCGCGTATCAGGGCCATTGTAGGTCGTCCCCGTAGTGAATACTGTGCTGGGTTTTTTTGACTCGGTCGATGTACAATTATGAGGTTGATTGACCACACCAGTCGTTGTTGTTTTAACTCCTTTACTCATCTGCAATATTTCGGTGCCATGATGGCCGCCCAACACTTTGCCAACACTTCGACTGGTGTGGTCAATCAACCTCATAATTGTACATCGACCGAGTCAAAAAAACCCAGCACAGTATTCACTACGGGGACGACCTACAATGGCCCTGATACGCGATATCACCGAGAGATATGGACGTCACATGAAGGTGACCTTATGTGCCTGACGAGGGCGGCCATCATGGCGCCGAAATATTGCAGATGAAGTAAAGGAGTTAAAACAACAACGACTGGTGTGGTCAATCAACCTCATTATTGTGCATCGACCGAGTCAAAAAAACCCAGCACAGTATAACGTATGTATACTCTTGAAAAGATAGTACAGTCGCTGGGTGGCACAAATGCATAAGTAAAATATCTAGGTAGTACTCGTCAAGTAGCACCAATAATGACGTGCTGTTATAACCTGCGATGTCTACTTTATCATAATTATATTTGGAAACTTTCCGTTTCTCAAGGGCCGTTCGTAACTCGGGGAGTGATGAAGGAGGGCAGGAACTAATAGGTTTGCGTTCCTAGGGCCGTGACCCTTGACAGTTGAAAGGTAAACACGCCTCACCAATTTTACGACTACAATCTGCCTATATCACGTTATCCGGACCGATGCACAAAGGGGTGTCGTTGTACTAATACGCTATCAACGTTATTTTACTCAAAGCTAAAGGTAGGTACTTCGGTTAGCGCAAGGCTGCTACAATAAAAGTGCATTGGGGCTGTGAATCTGAATATCTGAAAACCTGCGTGTTTGTTATGGTTTCAATAGGCACTCAATAATAGAAGTTTATGATTATTATAAGCCAGGAAAATATTAGATTTGGGCGTTTCCAGTAGCCGAGCGGAACAAGGAAACAACCCGATAGCTGAGTGGCTCCTGGGTTCGATTCCCGGCTGAATAACGACGTTTCACCAAGGGAGAAGGTAAAGCTGAAAGTGGTGTTTTGGCATGCAAAATAAACTAACATTTAGAAAATGTTAGTTATGTTTTATGTCCAGACAGAAGTCGGCATTCGTCAGCCAGACAGAGATCATATAGGCTTCCAAGATGAGTATGAGTTTTTGGAAATTTCCAGTCAAGTATAGTAGTTCTCCAAATAGTTTAGGTTTCTCCAAAAAGCCCCAAATGGGTCGATAGGTAAGGTCTGATTTTAGCATGGTACACGCTAAAATAGGCCGTACTACCGCACATAGTACATACTACCTGATGAACTGATGATCTACCCGCCGAAAAACGTGACGCGTCACACGCTCGCTCTGCTCACGCTCACCTTGGCTTCCCCCACTTATAGAGCTTTCCGCCCTCTGTGTTGGTAGTGCCCAGTCCTGAGTGATGCGGTCGTGCTTCACTGGTCCCCCCTTCACTCCTGTTCAAGCACCTCCCTGGTCTTCCCCATTCTACAGCACGAAGGCACCATGTTTCATAGTTATATTCGAAGTAATGAAAACGGTGTCATCCCGGGACAAGGGGCGGAGACCCTTGTGAGACGCTAAACGCCAGGTTTGGTTTATTATTTTCAATAATGAACCTTGGAAACCTAGCACAAAAAGAATGAAAGGAAAAAAATATAACCCCCCCCCCCTCCGAGGTTTCAGTTTCAAGGTACGTAGAATCCGAAAATGGAACAAAAAATTTCTGTCCGTCAGCCGTAAACCATACTTCGCACTTTTCTTAGTTACAATGAACCGAAATTAATGAAATTTGGTTTGTAGGTCCCGTTTGGGGTCTAGTTGGTCCTCGATGCTCAGCGTTACTGTCAGTCATCTCTAAGGGTTGAAATTTCAGAACGCCGCAGCTCGAAAACTTTTAGTAGAAGGGTGTTTTTTAACGTTTTTAAATCGATCTTGAACTAAAGAATTTTTTTAAACCACCCGGAGCATTGTACGACCAGCCGTTCGCTTGCACCGAAAAGCTTCGTCAACGTGATCGTGAATCAAACGGTAAAATCCGGCCCAGATATAATTGCTAGGGAGCACCTGGTTATAATCAAGGATGTCTGCATGAAGTCGAGTTGGTTGTTCTGTGATATTATTTCATTTGAAAAACGATGGATCTTTCGGATTTTGTTGGTAGGTACTTTTGCAACTTGAACAAAAGTTTAAGCATTATTGGGTAAATTATTACACAACGGTTTATTATACTATCTACGTAGAAGGGGCACCTATATACAGGTAAATTATTACGCACCGGTTTATTATTTGCCTTATGCTTAATGAATAACTACAAATAATTAATTACTGAATTATTGAATCCCGCTCATTTGTATAAAACTTTAATTCCTGGGCCGGCTCCAGTACTCGATTTAGGGCTTTCCTGGGGGGAGCTCGGGGGTATTGACCACAGAAAACTGCGATCTACGCAGAAGGGGCATCTGTACAGGTAAATAATAAACCTTTGTGTAATAATTTGCAGCTTTATTTACATTTTTAAATTGATCTTGAACTAAAGAGTTGTTTGAGACCATCCGCAGCATTTACGACCAGTCGTTTGCACCGAAAAGCTTCGTCAAAATGATTGTGAATGAAACGGTATGAATCCGTCCCAGATATCATTGCTAGGGTTCACCTGATTATAATCATCAGATGGCTGTATGAAGTCGAGTTGGCTGTTCTGCGATATTATTTCATTTGAAGAACAAACTCTCTTGGCTCTTCTGGATTTGGTTGAGAGGTACTTCTGCTTCATGAATAACAACAAATAATTAACAATTGAATTATTCAATCCCACGCGAACTTCCCACTTTCCTTAGTTACCATGATCCGAAATTAATGAAGTTCGGTTTGCAGGTCTCATTTGGAGACTAGTTGGTCCGCGAAGCTCTTATTACTGTCAGTCATCTCTAAGGGGAGAAAAATAGGGGATGAAATTTCCCGAACGCCGTAGCTCGAAAACTTTCAGTAGAAGGGTATGGTTTTTTTTTACGCTTTTAAAATGATCAAGAACTAAAGAATTTTTTGAGACCACCCGGATTATTGCACGTCCAGCCGTTCGTTTGCACGGAAAAGCTTCGCCAACATCATCATGAATGAAACGGTACAGATAATCCGGCACAGATCCGCCCAGATATCACCGCTAGGGAGCACCTGATTATTTATAATCACGCATGGCTGAGTTTGTTGTTCCGTGGTATTATTTCATTTGAAGAATGATGGCTCTTTTGGATTTTGTTGATAGGTGATTGTGTAACTCGAACAAACGTTATGCTTCATGAATAAACAAATAATACTAACGATTGAATTATTGGATCCCGCGCATTTTTATGAAACTGTAATTCCCGGGCCGGCTCCAGCACTCGATTCAGGGCTTTCCTGGGGGGAGCACGAGGGCAGGTATTGACCACAGAATACAGCGATCTACGCAGAAAGGGCATCTACACTGGTAAATAATAAACCGTTGTGTACAAATTGAGAACATACCTAGTTCCAACCACAAAACGTCCTGATTTTCCCAGGTTCTGCTTCTCTCATTATTATTGTCCGTTCTGCAACTACCTTGAATAATATCAGTTTGGACACGAATGAAATATTAATTTCAAGGACTATCATTCCATAGGACATAGAATATTGAATTCAGTTGCATCAAAATGTAGGTCCCCCCCCCCCCCCCACCGCCACCGGTTCACTCACATTTTTTTCAAATTATTATTTCCGGTAGGAGTATCAGTATTTAATACCAGTGTGGTGGAATATTATTTTGTTGCAGTCGTCGGAAATGTAGGTGATGGTGGTAGGTAACCAACTCCTCCCTCAATGTAACATCGTTTTTTCTAAAATATCCTGCTTTATCGTTCAGCTTGTTTATAGGTAGGTAAGTATTTTACCATGTAGAAGGAGGACGTTCTCGAAGTTGTTTTTGTTCATAAAGATCGACCCTTTGAAGAGGCTACTTGGGCTACTTGAAGTCCTTTCGGTCTGTAGACGGATAGGTAAGAAGGGTTCCTCCCAAAAGTCCCTCCACTTAGCCACTAAAAAGGATGTAAGCATTTTGGCTCGTGGACCAGAACAGTAGGAATTTAATGGTGTTTGTTCGGGGTCAAGTACTCGACGAGGTCCTGACAAGGAAATGGTTACTAAAAGACTGATTGTTATTGACGATTCAGCGAGTGTGTCAAGGCACTGTTAACTGTGCGTCTGGTATCCCATGAGAAGAAGATCAGGCGTAAGAAACTTGAGAAACGTTCAAATTTTGTCTGCCAGTAAAACAGGTACCTATACATTCAAGAAATTGAAATATCGACCCAGTATCCGTATCAAATTATATTAAGTGTACTCCCAGTTTAACACGCTTTCTACAAGCGCAGAAAGAACATATTTTATCAAAACATATTTTAGCAAAGTATCCTTAAATCAGTCTACTCGATGAAGCATCATAATGAAGGGAAGTGTTCTCATTCATAGGGTCTATTTCATTGTTAACATGTGAAAGCGGCAGGGGGAGAGAGTTTGGACTGTTATCCTTCATTATAGCCATTCAGAATATTATTGAGTGGATTTGCTTGAACCACATACCCACATGAACATCACCCCCTTAAACAGTATCTGCAAACTTCCTAACTTCCTTAAACTGTAACTGTAAAATCCTACAAGACGCGAATGGTTAAGATAAGAGTATTCCAGGCGATCTACCGATGTCTAGAAACTCAGTGACAACTTCCTCGCAACTAGCATAAGCAAGAAGAGGTGGCGGCATAAGTATACACACATACGTACCACACCAATATTTGCGCATTAAAAACAGGTACATTATCATAGTTCGAATTCAATCTGAACAGAAACACCTATTTCTGCAATTAGAATCATGGAAAACTAGTCTCCGATGGTGTGAGCCTGATGTTATTTGGGGAGAGAAAACGTGCGATAATGGAATCTTGAGGAACCGAGACGGAAAATCAACGATAACCGGGTTGTTTTTGTCTTTCCGTATCTCTCCTAGTGCTCTTTGTTTTACCGTCGGATCCCCTATCTTTTCCTCTCGTTCCCTCATTCCCTAGATTTTTCTCTCAGTTCCCGCCACTATCTTCAACCTTTTGAGCGTAGCCCTCGACACTTCCGACGCACCTCTGTCAAACACCTATCACTGCAGTTTACCACACATTTTCACAGAGCCACCGACCCACCACCAGGTCTAACTCGATGTATTTTGTGGGAATAAACTATTCTCATCACTAGAGTTCGGATCGATATGCAAAAAAAATAGCTGAAATATGCAACAAAAGTTGGCAAAATATGCCAAAACATGCAAAAAATTCAAAATAATATGCAAGTTGAAATTTTGGTCCAATTTTTTTCGGTTTTCAAGTTTTTATTGAGAAGTCTAATACGGGAATGAGCAATTTAACCCCAAAATCTTAATCATTCATCTATAACTATTTTATAAAATGACAGTAAATAAAACTGTACAACATAAAATTTACAATGATTAAAATTTCAATGTGTAGGTGTAGGTACAGACTAATTTCCCTGGACTATCAACACTTTGTCGAGGTTTTCGACTGTAAAATTTCTCCTACTTAGTTGGCGCCAGAATGGACCTGAAGTAATCCCACTTGGGTTTAATACCTTGAACGGAATGAATAAGCCAAGTCTCAAAATAGTGATTTTCTTAGGCTAGTTTCACACGGACGGAAATCTCCGGTCGGGGAAAAGCCGGTCAACTACCCGGAGAGATTGAAAGGGCAGTCATACAAAGGCACGCATAAGACCTTTCACATGACCGGAGATCGGAAATTTCAGTATAGGTACGCAGATATTTCTTAGAAATATGCCATTTATATGCAAAACTCTGTAACACACGCAGATGCATATAATATGCAAAAAACAGCAAAATATGCACGAATATACGCTATTTTAAATTCAATTTTAAATGTCCAAAACATCTCCAAATACCTTAATTCGGATAAGTATGTCACTTTCTATTGAAAAACCTGATATGCAAAATATGCAAAATCCGAACTCTACTCATCACATCACACTAACGACTAACCTTCACAAATTAATATCGTCCACTATTATTCACTTCCGAATGGGATTGAATGATAAAAATTGATACGGTCGATTGCTGCATTGAATAAATCTCATTAACTAAAAGCCTACCTATAAGACAACTCTACAACTACATCCAATTTTATACCCTATTCTCAAATGAAACATCATGTTTGAAGGGTCACTTATGACTTTAGCCCTCGATCCTTGCCTGAATCATATCCCTCACAAGTACGTCATTCAACCCATGCATATTTTCCTTAGTTAACATGAACCAAAAATAATGAAATTTAGTTGTTAGGTCCGTTTTGGGGTCTAATTGGTCCTCGAAATATGGCGTTACTGTCAGTCATATCTGAGGGGTGAAAAAAGGAAGTTGAAATTTTCAGAACGCCGTAGCTGGAAAACTTTTAATACAAGGGTAGGTGTCGTGGTATCCTCCCAGAACCACTCCTCGCAAACTTAAGATCTCGCAAATAAACTCGCAGAAGTGGGGACGAAAGCCGCAGGAGACTCGAAGCCCAACCTGGGTCCCCACCATCCCCTACCAACTAGGGGATGGAGGGAGAAGGCTTCCAGGCACATAAATACTCGCCTCCTTCGCCTTTCCAACCATTCTACGCTCTCCTCTAGTCCCTGACTACTCTCTCTCCTCCTTACCTCGTCTTGCTCTCCTAACCCAAAAGAATCCGTGAATGGTGGCGGTATGCCCATAACCAACGGACACATCCGAAAAGATCCCGGATCATGGTGGTGATTCGCTCATAACCAAATTCCGGGCACATCCTCCCTCGTACCACTCGTGGTGGATGTACGCTCAAACACATTCATCACAGTTGGTATGGTTTTCACAATTTTAAATTTATTTCGAATTTTATGATATTTTGAAACCACTTGAAGCATGATATGTCCAGCCGTTCGTTCACATAAAGCTCTGAATTTTGAAAAGAAGAGCTTCGTCAACATGCGTGTGACTCATAATGTATGTCGTGGTTCCTCCCAGACCGTGGAACCATTGTATTCGCCAACTTTAGATCTCGCAAATAAACACGCAGAAGTGGGGACGAGAGAAGCAGGAGGTAGAAGCCCAACCTGAGTCCCCACCATCCCCTATCAACTAGTGGATGGAGGGAGACGACCGCAGGGTCTATAAAACCCCAGCGCCTGCCTCTTTTTCCTCATTCTACGCTCTCCTCTAGTCGCTGACTACTCTCTCTCCTCTCCTAAAAGATGCTGTGTGTGGTGGTGGTCCGCCCATAACCTTACCAGGCAGCATCCCACGAAAAGATTCCGCGCATGGTGGTGGTACGCCCATAACCAACGGACACCTCCAAAAAGATCCCAGGAACAAGGGTGGTGATTCGCTCATAACCCGCCTGGGCATATCCTCACACCATTCGTGATGAACGTCACAAATTTAAATTCATCACACTGTATAACGTCCGATATGGTGAAAAACTGTATAGCTGCAGGGTCCGAGCGTTTAAATAATATACTCATGGAGAGCACTGGTTCATGCGGATATGAATGTGTCGCGCTGAGCCCTCTAATTGAGTTCTCACGTTACACGTCTTTCCGCAGGTCGTATCAATCCCCGCTCACCTTTACACCCCACAACCAACTTGAAACAAGGTAGCAGACTTGGATCTACTCGTGGAATCATTACCTGCAATCAAATATACTGTAACAAGAGGGAACAAGTGCCTTAGCTCGGTTGCTGCCGCTTGCTTCTCCGCTATTTTCTCGGGAGCGCCCGAGTTTCCTCGTTCGCTCACCACTTCGCAATCACCCTTGTAATTTTATCGTTTCGCCGCCTCCTCAACTGAGAAAAAGAGCCTCTCTTTCACTTTCAACCGTTTTCCTCCTACTGCGGTTGAATTTCAATTAACAACAATAATATTATTACGGGAGGGACAAATACCACTATTGCTGCGCTTATTTATTTTTATTTTTTATTTTTCCCTCAAAAGGAGAGCTTGTCATTATTAACATCAATTAAGTACGGGTTGAGAGGAAAAAATGCATCCAATTACAGGAATAATAAACCCAAATTAATCACTACCTATAGTTAACAGATACCAGTCACAATAGTTAGTTATCGAGTTACCCCTTTTACCCAAGGTATACGTTTTAAAGGAAACGATATGAATAATAATGGATTTACAGACATTCAGAAATATCCAGACTCCCCTATAAATAAATTGATTGATTGATTGATTGAATATATTTATTCGCCTGTTACAAATAGGACCTTTTGGCCCTCTCTACCTTTACAACAGGATTATGTTTACAATTATAATAAAAAAAAACCACAGTCATGCAGCATGGCTATAAGAGCGAATTTTCGAAGAAATAACTGATTTTATGTAAAACTGTTTTATCTCAAGAAATAACCACGTTCTTTCATCTTCAAAGTGCTCCAGTTTGAGAACGGAATGAGATATCGCAATTCTGATTTCACCATCGTGTTCAGCGTACAAAAACCTTTAAAATGAGGTGTCACTTGTCAGAGTGTTTCATTTTGGGAATTTATGGGTAATTTTCCCCCCCTAAAACTCCCCAAAACTCCCCCTTAGAGTGACCCGATTCTGCCCATCTACGAACTTAGCCTGTCGATTGCCAAGACAGATTTTTCGTGCAAATTTGAACTTTTTATCTCAATTCTGTCGAGAGTTATCGTCTGGAATGACACATACATATATAAATATATATATATATATATATATATATATATATATATATATATATATATATATATATATATATATATATATACACACACACATAATTTTTGGTGTCTTTCGGCAGTGAATTCAGGATGGTCTGAAACGGATTTTGGTATAAAAATCTTTCGGAAATTCGAGTTTTAAAAATTTTGGACCGAGAACAATAGCTTCCTTTTCTTCGAAAATTCGCTAAAAAATAACCTGAATCATTCATCACTAAATAACTTATAAACTAAATAAAAGAGCTTGTTTTCTACTAATAGAAAAATAAATACATCGCATAGTTGTTTTGCAGGTACCTAATATAATTATTCAAACCTTAGGTAGGTAGTAATTTCATACCGAAAGTATGTGTACTTATGATAGATATATAAGTGAAGAATTGAGAGATGATAAGAGATATTATTTGGATTGTAGATCATACATCATAATACCGTAATAATATTTTTTTGAAATTTTTATAAAAATTTGATATGGACGTCGCGCTGTTATATAGCTCCATGTACTCATTATGAATTTACGTTGCAAATATCCTAAACAACTGGGCGTAAACTGAAGTTCAATGAAGGGGAATTTGCAACATTTCTGTTTCAGATCTCGTGTTTCTACCGTGTACATCAGACATATATTATTTAAACACTGAAAACAAATAATAATCCGGGTTTTTAATTTTCAGAATTCGATATAATAAAACTCCAGCTCGAAATTTTCTACGTTCTCTAATCTCAAGCCAACTTAATTTTCGATAATGAGGTGTGGCATGTTCAAACCTCGGTAATTTTATAGCGAACCGTAGACAAGCATTTTGCGTCACCTGCAATTTATTGTATTGTTCCCCTATGTAATATAATAAATATGAATGTATAATATATATAATAAATGTCTGGTATTGCGCAGAGGTCCCACCGATATAGTATCCAACATTTTTAATATTATTGTATGTGGAGGAAAAAACTAAAGCTATAAGTTAATGCCCATTTGAACGATCAGGACTACGTATATACGTAAATGTCCAATGCACCAACGTGATTATGGTATTTCAACCGGGGCTCTCAAATGTTTATAATATGTAGTCTCATAGTGTCACGTTTATTATGTAGTCTCATAGTGTCACGTTTATTATGTAGTCTCATAGTGTCAATATATTGCAAGCTGAGGTAAGAATGTTCACGTCGCTTTGTAAACAAAGTTTAAATATGTCCTAAGACTCCTAAGTGTAAAGACAGACGTGATAGGACACAGCGTCGATCGTAACACTAAAATCAGTCAATTTTAAACTTCAAAGTTTATATTTAGCACCGTCCTGCTAGTTTTTGTTGAAACGGAAGAACGGTTATTCGAATACATAGCGAACATAAAGCAGGTACTTGAAAAATCTACTTCATTTGCAGTATCAAGTTTGTGTGACTTCCTTATTAAAAAACTCCTGCTATAGTTGGATCCACAAGAATAAGAAACACTCGACTTTTTACCTATCCAAGTACACTATTACACTTGCTAAAAGTTACTGATAGTTTGACCAATAACAACCCCACTTGAATGACAAAACCCCTACTTATTGAGGTTTCTGCCACTTGTAATTACATAAATCCGATCTCCATTGGACTTGCAATAAGTCTGTACTTACCTACCTACCAAAGTTGCGATGATAACTGGGTCGCTCGAAACTTCCCCTTCCTTCACAAGAACCACCCCTCAAGTTACGGGTGGGTTGACCTACTAAAACGTCACAGCCTGTCAAGAACAAAGATCAATGGTGTTGGCCAGATTGATATTGATGATATGATTTTCGTCAATAGTGATAGTCCCAAACACTCAAACGAATCACGGCTTCCTGAGCTTTTCGTAGGGCGAAGCATTTCAAAACATAACCTACCAACGAGCATCATGTTGCTCCAACTTCTACGAGGAGGGGAACACCTACGTGTATGTATGCCAGATGATATCTGCCGTGTGAAGGAAGAACGACTCAACTCAAAAATTGTCGAAAATGGGATTTTCACCTAACCCCCCTAATTTGAACCCCACTTTTTGGTTTATTATTTTCAATAATGAACCATTGGAATCAAGCATGGAAAAAAAACTCTACCCCCCCCCCCCCCCCCCTCAAAATTTGATGGTTTACGTTTCAAGGTGATCATAAAATGCAATAAAAATATTTCTGTCTGTCCGCCGTACTGACCACTTTTCTTAGTTACCATGAAACAAAATTGATGAAATTCGGGTTATAAGTTCCGTTCGGGGTCTAGTTGGTCCTCGAAGCTCAACGTTACTGTCAGTCATCTCTAAAGGGTTCAAAATAGGGGTTGACATTTTCAGAACGCCTATACCTTTTTTTTAAGTAAATTTTTCTACGGTTTTAAATAGTTCTTTGAACTTCCGAGTTTTTTAAGACCACCCAGAGCATCGTACGTCCAGCCGTTCGTTCACAGTAAGGACCCGAAGTTTGCACCGACAGGCATTTTCGACGCCAGGGTGAATGAAATTGTATACATTTAGCCCAAATCTCGTCACCAGGGGCGCGCTTACAATCAGAAATTGGCCGGAGATAAAATCATTGCTAGGGGCCACCTGATTATATTGGCGGAGTATGAAGTCGAGTTGGTTGTTCTGTGATATTATTTCATTTGAAAAAAAACAATCAGTCATGCAGCATGACTTAATGAGCGAATTTTCAAAGAAATATTCGAATTAATGGCTATGGTTTTGAATAAAGGAAAACTTCGGTCTAAAATTTGGTTTTCTATGTATATTCTCTTCGTATTTATTTTAATTTGTACGTTTTGTCCATCCTGATTCTACCGTTTGTTTATTACGTAATTGTACTAAGTGCTTATTTATTGGATCGCTGTGGGTAAATTCAAGGAGTTGTACTAATCGTTTGCCTCCCCCTTTTTTGCTTCGAACTCTCGTCTTCAATTAATACTTCTCACATATTTCAATCTGACCACTCTAAGGGGGTGGGGGGGGGGGGGGGGGTAAGAGTTTAAAGATTATCCTAGTTTTGGGTAATTTTTGCGCACTTTAAATGCTCTAATTTAAGAACGGATTTAGATATCTAAAATCCGATTTCACTATCGTGTTCAGCGTGCAAAAACCTTTAAAATGAGGGGTCACTTGTTAGAAAATAACATTTTGGGGATTTTTGGGTAATTTTTGCGCACTTTAAATGCTCTAATTTGAGAACGGATCAAGATATCTAAAATCCGATTCCACCATCGTGTTCAGCGTGCAAAAACCTTTAAAATGAGGGGTCACTTGTTGGAAAATAACATTTTGGGGATTTTTGGGTAATTTTTGCGCACTTTAAATGCTCTAATTTGAGAACGGATCAAGATATCTAAAATCCGATTCCACCATCGTGTTCAGCGTGCAAAAACCTTTAAAATGAGGGGTCACTTGTTAGAAAATAACATTTTGGGGATTTTTGGGTAATTATTGCGCACTTTAAATGCTCTAATTTGAGAACGGATCAAGATATCTAAAATCCGATTCCACCATCGTGTTCAGCGTGCAAAAACCTTTAAAATGAGGGGTCACTTGTTGGAAAATAACATTTTGGGGATTTTTGGGTAATTTTTGCGCACTTTAAATGCGCCAAAACCCTCCTTAGAGTAGGCCAATTTCGCCCATCTTCGAACTTAGCCTTTCGATTGCCAAGATAGATTTTTTGTGCAAATTTGAGCTGTTTATCTCAATTCTATCGAGAGTTATCGTCTGGAGTGACACATATATAAATAAATAAATATATATATAAATATATATATATATACATATAAAAAAGTGTTAAATTTCAGGAATCGTTTTAGAATGGTCTGAAACGGATTTCTATGAAGAAAATTTCCAAAAATTTATATTATTTAAATTTCGAAGCCATTGCAATAGCTTCATTTTCTTTGAAAATTCGCTAAAATGAAGGCTCTTTTGGAGTTTGTTGGTAGGTAGTGAAACTGGAACAAACGTTGAAGTATTATTGATGGGTAAATTATTATTACACAATGGTAAATCATTACTCAACGGTAAATTATTACACAACGGTTCATTATACCATCTACGTAGAAGGGGCTGGAGTTTGTTGGTAGGTACGTTTGCAACTTTTTTCACTCCCCATCAACAATTTCTCTTCAGAACTTCATTATGTGCGTATCTTTTTGTTAGGTACTGTTTGTCTTCGGCAGAATTATTTTAGCAACGTGATTTAGGTAGGTACCTAGTAACGAGTACGGGGTTAGGTTAAACTATGGAGTTAGTTAAACTACGGAGGGTGTTGCGATCTGTATATCATATGTATAGAATAGTACATGGGTATATTATATAGAGGGTTATCTACGAGTATAGGGAGAGCTGTGATCTGTAACAACGGTAAATTATTACACAACGGTAAATTATTACATTACGGTAAACAACTGAAGGTAATTGGTAGGTACCTAGTAACGAGTATGGGGTTAGGTACTAACCTACGGAGGGTCTGCGATCGATATGATATGTATATGTACATATATGTATGTGTACAAATATTGTATAAAGGGTTATCTATACGGAGAGCTGTGGTCCGTAACAGAAGGGTATTCTGTACAAAATAATAAACCGTTGTGCAGGGATTTGCAGCGTTTTTGATGGTCAAATCGAAATTCCAAAATTCGACCCAGAAGGGGTTGAAATTGTTAGGGATGAAATCCGGAAATTGCTTAATTTTGAGGTGAAACGTCTCAACTCCGTGTTTTTTTAAAGTAAAAACATCTCAACGCCTCGATTGAAACACCCTAACTCGCGAGTTTTGTTATATTTGTTGAGGAAAAACGACTCGACTAGCTGAAAACGCCGATGAGTCGTTTTCCCTCCAAACAGTTGGCTTCAGGATCGGGGTCCAAACCGTTGGACTCAAAGGGGATTTGAGTTGTTTTTACTCCAAAAACATTTCAAAAATCAACCATGAATAATCGACATTCGACTCAACTGCAATAAATCGATTGAAAAAACGTTTTTGGAGTATTTTTTGACAGCTATCGATCAAGTTGAACATGACTGGACATTTGGAAAAAAAGGGGGTTACGGGAATGCTCTGTAGTGAACCTATAGCGAGTTTTCGTTGGAAAACTTCTAAGCTGATTTCTGAAAACTCAATAATTTTGAGTTCAGTCGTTCCTCCTTCACACGGTAGATATGCTTTCAATATAAATTTTCTAACACGTGAGACCGCATGTTATACCCTCTGGGTATGAATCATACATGGACTAAAGTGCTGATATTGTACTTACAGTCAGATACCGAAGAGGGGAGGCATACTAAAGAACAACCGACATTATTTTTACAAGAACATTATGATCACATATAACACCGCCATTATGATCTTTTACATCAAAAACATAAAAATTATATCAGTGGGTGTATGTATACCACTCCCCCAACGTTTTGTAAAAATTTACCGGCCAAGAAAACATCCTAAACCGCAAAAAGGATTGCTATCCATTTTGCTCGCCAAAGTAGCATGCTCGGTGCTGCGCACCTCGCTCCTGGATCTGCATTTTAGAAACCTGTTTCTTTCCCCCAAACCTTGAAATTTCAATCAACGCCTTTGGTGGGCGCTTTCCACCTAGGAAGTAAAATGAATAATAATTGGTTTTTGGTTTATTATTTTCAATAATGAACCATTGGAATCGAGCATGAAAAAAAAATTCTTACCCACCCTCAAAATTTGATGGTTTACGTTTCAAGGTATGTAGAATCCAAAACTGCAATAAAAATATTTCTGTCTGTCCGCCGTACGCCGTACGCCGTACGGGCCACTTTTCTTAGTTACCATGAAAGAAAATTGATGAAATTCGGGTTATAGGTTCCGTTCGGGGTCTAGTTGGTCCTCGAAGCTCGACGTTACTGTCAGTCATCTCTAAGGGGTTCAAAATAGGGGTTGAAATTTTCAAAACGCCTATACAATTTTTTTACGTGAATATTTTTACGGTTTTAAATAGTTCTTGAACTTGCGAGTTTTTTAAGACCATCCGGAGCATCGTAAGTCCAGCCGTTCGTTCACAGTAAGGCCCCGAAGTTTGCACCGACAGGCATTTTCGACTCCAGTGTGAATGAAATTGTATACAATTCAAACCAAATCTCGTAACCAGTGACGCGCCCACAATAGGAAAATTGGCGGAGATAAAATCATTGCTCGGGGCCACCTGATTATATTGGCGGAGTATGAAGTCGAGTTGGTTGTTCTGTGATATTATTTCATTTGAAAAATGATGGCTATTTTGGAGTTTGTTGGTAGGTAGTGAAACTTGAACAAACGTTGAAGTATTATTGATGGGTAAATTATTACTACGGTAAATCATTACTCAACGGTAAATTATTACACAACGGTTCATTATACCATCTACGTAGAAGGGGCTGGAGTTTGTTGGTAGGTACTTTTGCAACTTTTTTCACTCCTCATCAACAATTTCTTTTCAGAACTTCATTATGTGTGTTTCTTTTTGTTAGGTACTGTTTGTCATCGAAAGAATTATTTTAGCAACATTTAACTCGTGATTTAGGTAGGTACCTAGTAACGAGTACGGGGTTAGGTACTAACCTACGGAGGGTCTGCGATCTACATAATATGTATATAATAGTACATATCATATTATATAGACGGGTTATCTATACATAGAGCTGTGATCTGTAACGGAAGGGTATTCTATACAAAAATAATAAACCGTTGTGCAGGGATTTGCAGCGTTTTAAAATTTGTTTTCAACTCTTTTTAAAAAGCACTGCAGAACAGTATAATACGCGTCCGTCGCAGTGCTCTAAACGTGACGTCATCAATTGGGTTATTTGACCATAATTTGCAGCGTTTTTAAACATTTATAACTCGACGCCTACTGAACCGATGGGATTCAGATTACGAGCACTTCCTCAGGGAGCCCCAGCGAGTAAGTGTGCCAGATTGCCACCACTGCGGTCTAAGCTGGAGGTCTCGGAGGCGATTTGTTCTTATTTCAAAAAACAAAAGAAAAAAGGTATCCAACATAATGTGAAAGTCTGTTCATAAATAAAGTTTTCTTCCTTCTTCTTCTTCACAGTTTGAGGTGAATTTGCAAGCACGAAATTTGCATACCATCATAATCATCTCCCACGATCCAAGAGTGCAGTGACCCCGAATTACCGACCTGATTCCTAGACGTCAAAACAGGACGTTTTGATGAGCGAGACTTCCATAAGATTCCGCTGTATGATTCCAGATTCACAACGACACATCAAGCAAAATCGTGAATGACTCGTTAGATTCAAGTATCCCGGGAAAGAGGGGCAAATGGACTGAAGGCAAATCAGTGATGATCAACCTACCATTTGGTGTTGATTCGAACCTAATCCAACAGGACTTTGTATACCAAAGAGCCGTTCCTGTAACAAACTAATCGAATCCCAAAGCTGACTACGGTAACGTCGGGAGTGTGTGGTTAGTAACCAGTAAGCAGTGTGATCATCCAATTGATGTTGATTCAAATCAACAGGACACAGGGATTCTACAGGATTTTGTAATGCCAAAAGCCGTTCCTAACGAACTTACTTACCATATCCCAATACAGCCGACACGCTTTAGGTATTGCAGAGGAATTGGTGGCGGGAGTGGGAGGGGGGTCAGCTTCTGCATGAACGAAGCTAAAAGATGTTTTCGACGAAAACCAAACAGATTTTCGGCTTCCAGTTTCTGAGGCTTGAATCGTAAGCAATCAACGTTTAATTGTGCTGTGTGTTTAATGAGCGGGACGGTAGCTGTGTACATAATTAATGCAGGTTGCGTTCCCCAGCCTCCCTCCATCGGTTTGTCGCGTATATTAATTTGCGTCCGACAGCTGTAGCGGTCTGATCCACAATTTTAGCATTTCCAAACCCCCTCTCACCGGGACCCTATAACCGCAGGTTTATTGGAATGGTGTTTACTCAATCCGTTTTCCCTCGGTAGCTCAATATGGCACTCGGGTCTCCCCAGTTCAATCAGCAGTTCCGCAGATTTTCATCAACGGGCGTGAACGTAGGGGAGCCGCAGTGGCTGAATAGATGGTAACAACGAACCCCCATGCATGTAGACCCGTTGAATGAGAGAGGAAGACTCTCACTCGTTTGCGTGGACGTAGTTTAAGCCCCTATCAATGAGCCGATGAACAATAGACGCATTAAATAAATAAATAAATAAATAAAAAAGATTTCCTCTCGGAAATAGCTCTGTAGCGAACTTCCCCGTCTGTTCTAGATGATTTATACTTTTATCAGCAAACAAAACATAGCAGCAGTTTACCAAGGTTCAATAGATAAGACCGGTTGAATCAATTATGAATACCCCACAACTGGACAGCCTAACCAATTACGCAAAAGGATTGCCATGACTGAATACGAGTAAACAAGTGACTCTTTCTTTTCGTCCATATCCATTAGTATTATATCAGTAGCAGTATATTAGTACTGTAGTGAATGCATAGGTGACGTACATTCATTACTGGAGGTGTGCGGATAGGTTATGCCCGGTTTGGTTATAGCGCGAGACTAACACCATGCCCGGGATCTTTTAGGTGTGTGCCTGGTTTGGTTATAGCGTGAGACTAACACCATGCCCAGGATCTTTTAGGAGGCGTTGCCTGGTTTGGTTATAGAGCAAAGTCTACCCCATGCCCAGGATCTTTTAGGAGGCGTTGCCTGGTTTGGTTATAGAGCAGAGTCTACCACCATGCCCAGGATCTTTTAGGAGGCGTTGCCTGGTTTGGTTATAGAGCAGAGTCTACCACCATGCCCAGGATCTTTTAGGGAGCTGTGCCTGGTTTGGTTATAGCGCAGAGGCTACTACCATGCCCAGGATCTTTTAGGGAGCTGTGCCTGGTTTGGTTATAGAGCAGAGTCTACCACCATGCGCGGGATCTTTTAGGAGGCTTTGCCCGGTTTGGTTATAGCACAGAGGCTACCACCATGCCCAGGATCTCTTAGGGAGCTGTGCCTGGTTTGGTTATAGTGTGAGGCTACCACCATGCCCAGGATCTTTTAGGAGGCTTTGCCCGGTTTGGTTATAGTGCAGAGGCTACCACCATGCCCAGGATCTTTTAGGAGGCTTTGCCTGGTTTGGTTATAGCGCAGAGGCTACCACCATGCCCAGGATCTTTTAGGGAGCTTTGCCCGGTTTGGTTATAGCGCAGAAGCTACCACCATGCCCAGGATCTTTTAGAAGGCTTTGCCCGGTTTGGTTATAGCGCAGAGGCTACCACCATGCCCAGGATGTTTTAGGGAGCTGTGCCTGGTTTGGTTATAGAGCAGAGTCTACCACCATGCCCAGGATCTTTTAGGAGGCTTTGCCCGGTTTGGTTATAGCGCAGAGGCTACCACCATGCCCAGGATCTCTTAGGGAGCTGTGCCTGGTTTGGTTATAGTATGAGGCTACCACCATGCCCAGGATCTTTTAGGAGGCTTTGCCCAGTTTGGTTATAGCGCAGAGGCTACCACCATGCCCAGGATCTCTTAGGGAGCTGTGCCCGGTTTGGTTATAGTGCGAGGCTACCACCATGCCCGGGATCTTTTAGGTGAGGAGAACGAGAAGAGGAGTAAGGAGAATGAGTAGTCAGCGACTAGAGGAAGCGTAGAATGGTTGGAAAGGCGAAGGAGGCGAGTTTATATAGCCCTTAGGGCTATCTCCCTCCATCCTCCATACTGGTGGAGGATGGTGGGGATCCCCACTAGGTTCCTCGGTTCTCCTGCGTCTTCCGTCCCCACTTCTGTGTTTATTAGCGAGATCTTAATTTCACAAGAAGATACCACGACAAGTATTATACTAGTATAGTATTAACGTTAGTTTAAGATATTCATTAGTACTATATTATGTGAAGATCTATGTACCTAGATCACTGTTCCGACGCTGTTTATTGCCGTCTCATGATTCAGTAAGTAGCGATCAATGATTGCGTGAGGTTGTACTTGTTTGTAAACGTACACGATGGGGTGTGTTGAGTTTCCCGAATGGATATCTCAGTGACAGCTTTCTGAAACTGTGCAACAGAGGTGGTGTTCTGATGAACAAAAATGGGTGTTGACGCAGATAACAGCCTGACAACGGCCAATTTGGAAATCTAATTAGTCCACTAATTTACTTTATTTATTTTTACTTATTTACGGAAGATAGAAATCATATTAAAAACTTTTATAAATTTGTATACCCGCGATTGTACTAATAATGATTTTTGCCATCAGGCTTTGCCCTTTAATTAAATGAATAAATAATAAAATACTACTCTCTGAAAACCTTTCCTCATAGTCAGAAAAACCTTCGATAAAGTTGAGTTTCGATGAGTTAACAATAACTGGCCTCTAAAATGCGCTTAGGACACAAATATTCGATATCATTCAAGTCGTTCTCTCATTAACCATTCGTGTAGTGATGGTAATTTCAAAGGGTGTACCTTCCATGACTCTGATCAGAGAATTGGCAGTAATTTTTCTTTCCAAGTTTTTATTTTATTTTATTTTTCATTGTTATTATCATTTAACTGATTCCGATCGGGAGGCCTTTTTTGACCTTGGAATCTGTACGATTGGTAGGTGCCCAAATTACGGAGGGCCCCAGAGATCCTCAGCGCAGGGCGGCTCTGTACTAGGTAATACACAGCTGCTGTGCAGCTGCCACAACAGAATGAGAAAACTCGCTCCGTGCATAACAAGGTTTGATCAGAGTCAAGAAATAAAGGAAAATGTCTTGTTGTCTGACGAATCCGCAAAACAAATTTCTGCTTGCCCTTCTCGGCACCTTATGCCGCCAACTCCAGATGTGGCCCTTAGGTTATAATTGGCAGCTCTGAGGGAATATCGAGGGGCTAGCTAGATGCGCCCAAGGAAATAATAATGGTAGCGAGTTTGCCGACTAGGGCCCTCGAGGCAGCTCATTTTATTTCCTAAGGTTTTATTTCTTACTTTCTGTATTTCACTCCTTTCTCGCAACCCACTTCTTCTTCTTCGTGGTTTCTCTCCTGTTCTTGTGAGAGATTGTGGTAGCTTGGAGCAAGAACCTTAAAAACCTCCACTCAGCGTGCTGAAATTTCTGTAATAACGTTCTCTTCAACTCATCTGTGCTTTTCAATTTGCAAAACTGCCTTATTAACAAATGCGTACAACTAGTAGGTACCTACACAATAAACAGGAACACTATAGGTACAAAACCATGCTGGGGTATTATCATTAGTGCTACAACTCTTGTTTAGCAATGTGTTTGTAACGAAACTTATCATTAGTGCTACAACCGTTGTTTAGCAGGTCTGTAACGAAACTTACATGGGCACCTAAGTACTCTATGAAGAGTACTCTAAGAACTCTATTATCATCCTCTCGTTCTGAATTCATTCAGATTTTTGAAAAACTCTCTCCCTCATCCTCATAGATTTCATCTCGAAGGTTATCGAGCTATGGCTTTTTTGAAACGTCTACTTGTTTACCCTTTCTGTTAATCTAGATATATCAAATGTGTCTTTGTAGGATCACTGCCGCTATCAACGGAGTCTGTATGCCAAATTTCAAAGTTCTACATCAAGTTTAGAAGGGTAAAGTGCATTCTACAGGGTTCGTAATACAATGGTGCCAAAAGGGAGCCTGAAACAATGCCAAAATGTATGAATGATTCTCCTATAATCATTGAGATGAACCAAATGTTACCAAATTTCGGAACTCTACACCGCGGATAAGTTTGAACGCGTCCAGAAAATTAGTTGACTCCAAACAATGGATCTCGTATCAACATATGGGTAATCTTAATCGTCATTTTTGGTTTCAGTAATGAACCTTTGGAATCGAGCATGAAAAACAAATTCTAACCCCCCCTCAAAATTTGATGTTTACGTTTCAAGGTATGCAGAATCCGAAAATGCAATAAAAAAATTTCTGTGCGTCCGCCGTACGCCGTACTGAGCACTTTTCTTAGTTACCATGAAACAAAATTGATGAAATTCGGGTTAGGTTCCGTTCGGGGTCAAGTCGGTCTTCGAAGCTCAGAGTTACTGTCAGTCATCTCTAAGGGGTTAAAAATAGGAGTTGACATTTTCAGAACGCCATAGCTCGAAAACTTTCGATAGAAGGGTATGGGTTTTTTTAACGTTATTAAATTTGTCTTGAGCTAAACAATCTTTTGAGACCACCCGGAGCATTGCTCGTCCAGCCGTTCGTGTTCACAAAAAAGCTTCGTCAACACGATCGTGAATCAAACGGTATAAATCCGGCCCGGTTATCATCGCTAGGGAGCACCTGATTATAATCAAGGATGGCTGTATGAAGTCGAATTGGTTGTTCTGCGATATTATTTCATTTGATAAGTGATGGACTATCGGATTTTGTTGGTGGGTACTTCTGAAACTTGAACAAACGTTGAAGTATTATTGATGGGTAAATTATTAGATAATGGTAAATTATTACATAACGGCAAATTATTACACAAAGGTAAATTATTACACAACGGTTCATCTACCAAGAAGGGGCTGGATTTTGTTGACCGGTATTTTTGAAACCTGAACAACCGTTGAAGTATTATTGATGGGCAAGTTATTACACAACGGTTGTTCAAGTTTCAGAAGTACCTACCAACAAAATCCAATAGACCACAACTTATCAAATGATTATATAGAAGGTTTATCTATACAGAGAGCTGTGATTTGTAACAGAAGGGTATTCTGTAGAAAATAATAAACCGTTGTGCAGGGATTTGCAGAGTTTATTTACTCAATTTCAATTGTAGAAACCACAAATTGGATGTTTATGAGGACTAGGCATCGTGACAAAATCAATCGTAATACGACTGAGTAGTTTCATTTCATTTCATGTCATCCTGCTTGAGACATTAGCAGTGCTAAAAAATACAAAAAAAAACTACAGGATAAAAATAGAATAGTCTATTTCCACGTAAACTAACAAAACTGTAGACCGGTTTCGGTTGTTAAACCAGCATCAGTACACAATAGAAGTTCTATTCAGTACACAATAGAAATTCTATTGTGTACTAATGCACAATAGAATTTCTATTGTGTACTGATGATGGTTTAACAACCGAAACCAGTCTACGGTTTTGTTAGTTTACGTGGAAAAAGACTATTCTATTTTTATCCTGTCGTTTTGGTTTATTATTTTCAATAATGAACCATTGGAATCGAGCATGAAAAAAAAAATTCTTACCCCCCCTCAAAATTTGATGGTTTACGTTTCAAGGTATGTAGAATCCAAAACTGCAATAAAAATATTTCTGTCTGTCCGCCGTACGCCGTACGCCGTACGGGCCACTTTTCTTAGTTACCATGAAAAAAATTGATGAAATTCGGGTTATAGGTTCCGTTCGGCGTCTAGTTGGTCCTCGAAGCTCGACGTTACTGTGAGTCATCTCTAAGGGGTTCAAAATAGGGGTTGAAATTTTCAAAACGCCTATACCATTTTTTTACGTAAATATTTTTACGGTTTTAAATAGTTCTTGAACTTGCGAGTTTTTTAAGACCATCCGGAGCATCGTACGTCCAGCCGTTCGTTCACAGTAAGGCCCCGAAGTTTGCACCGACAGGCATTTTCGACTCCAGTGTGAATGAAATTGTATACAATTCAAACCAAATCTCGTAACCAGAGACGCGCCCACAATAGGAATTTGTGAATACGGCCAATCATTGGTAGGGATCACCTGATTATATTGGCGGAGTATGAAGTCGAGTTGGTTGTTCTGTGATATTATTTAATTTGAAAAATGATGGCTCTTTTGGAGTTTGTTGGTAGGTAGTGAAACTTGAACAAACGTTGAAGTATTATTGATGGGTAAATTAGGTATTACTACGGTAAATCATTACTCAACGGTAAATTATTACACAACGGTTCATTATACCATCTACGTAGAAGGGGCTGGAGTTTGTTGGTAGGTACTTTTGCAACTTTTTTCACTCCTCATCAACAATTTCTTTTCAGAACTTCATTATGTGTGTTTCTTTTTGTTAGGTACTGTTTGTCATCGGCAGAATTATTTTAGCAACATTTAACTCGTGATTTAGGTAGGTACCTAGTAACGAGTACGGGGTTAGGTACTAACCTACGGAGGGTCTGCGATCTACATAAATATGCATAGAATAGTACATATTATATTATATAGACGGGTTATCTATACATAGAGCTGTGATCTGTAACAGAAAGGTATTCTATACAAAATAATAAACCGTTGTGCAGGGATTTGCAGCGTTTTTTGCTATGGATTTCCACTACTCCGCCGCAAGTGTTTTAAGTTATTATTAGCAGTGCTTATCAACCGTATAAAATGTTAAGATATTGTAACAAAATATGCCGTTCGGTTCAATGAAACTCGTATAATCAACAATAACAATAATCTTTTTTTTTTAGATCAACAACCCCGAATTCTACCAAATCCAAGTCCCACAACTCGGAAACTGAACATGTGATGAGTTGCCATCAAAATATTATTAGCTTACAAGACTGAGATCGGAGTGATCCAGCATTGCGGTCCCCACTTCTTATTACCAGCTCAAGTTCATTTGGGGAGCCTGGGGAAGGGAGCCGGTCCTACCGAATCATCTCTGTCCTTCCTCCACAGCTTCCATCATCTGACGGGTGTTAACCCTTCCCCACTCCATCAACCAACCTCCACTCTCTTTCCCTATCTTCAGCCGCCCCCTATCGATCTGTCGAGGGGCTCTTCCTGTTAGCCGTCTGAGGGAGTCTCAACTCCCCAACATCTCCAAGGCTTCTGCCTCTTTTGATTCGTTGTCTGGAGCATTTGACCGCCTTCTGTAACCTAATAAGGTCTCTGCGTGCTCAACTGCCGATAACTCATCATAATACAATGAGAGATATGACCTTCAACTTCAATCAGCCTAATTCAGCCTATTACCTAATAACTTCTCTAGTATCTCGGAACAATAAATAATAAAAAAATTTCTACCTTACGCCATGAGCATTACTGATACAGTTTATTGGACGATAGACATTATTCAGTAATTCTCTTAAACGCTGAATGTTTCTGGCAACTAGTTAGTAGGTACCTCACCTACCTACTGGTATTTCGGTACCTAATTATTCCTGTTTTAGTCTACTAAAACATCAATCTACCTCTATTCAGTCAGTATTCACTATGCCGTATTCAGTATGCAGTATTCAGTCAATAGTCAGTAGTAAACCGGGGTGACTATGCGACTTAAGGGGTGTCTATGGAACAACCACGTTTTTCACATTTAAACCCATCTAGCAGGCTCAAAGATGGCGGGAACAACTGGTTCCAATTTGTCCCGTATTAAAGACAGATGGATGAAGTGTCTCCTTCAACCAAACCGCCCTCCATACAACATCCATGTGCTTGGCGGGTAAAACTGATAAGAAGTGATAACTGGGTTTGTTGTTGTTGTTGTCTGCTAAAGTGCTGATCGTGGGGCGTCCGTGGAGCTGCTCAAGCTTTGTATTTTTCAAGTGTCATTTAACTTATTGTGAATCGATTTATGTCTTACAACGTTTAAAATTGTTTTTGGATGCATTTTTAACTTGAAATGAACAAAAAAAAAGTGCAAAACACCCCATGGGGTGAATAATATTCATTGTTTCACCATGCTGTGGTACATGATGTTTTCTCGAGTTTTCTACCTAGTTTATCGTGTTTTTTTTCTCATCCTATTGCAGTGAAATAATGCCCAGAACATATCAGCGGCGGCTAGGGGCGCGATCCTATAGAAATTTTGGTCAGGAGACCCTTATCACTCAAGGAGAAACTAGGACGGAGAGCTACGAAGTTGGAGACTATGATGAGGCATAGTTTGAAAACAAGTCTATTCCAGGTTTAGCGACTCGTACCGACGGGCAAGACTGTGAATTATCCTGTATGACAATTAAGAATAAAAATTGGATTTGGCCATCCAATGAACGGAAAGCATTGGTTCTCAGCCAGAAACCTGCTTAACCGTATCCCTGAACCAACGATGCACAGCGAGAAGGGATTGACATTTTTCAAGGTGGACTTGAAGCAAAGTAAGCTGCACAAGGCTCCAGAAAACTAAAATTCCAGCTCAGACATACGGTTTCCTTTCATTTTTATCTCTGTTCCTGGGGATGTCACCCATTTTGTTCAAGAATTGTGCCTGTACAGGGAAGTGTTCCCATTTCTTAATGTCTGTTTATTTTAACCAAATGCCACATTGTTCCTGGGGAAGCCACCCATAATTTTACTCAATAAATTGTTCTTGGGGAAGTCACCCATAATTTTACTCAATTGTTCCTGGGGAAGTCACCCACAAAAATGAAGACTGGACTACTGTGATCACGAAGTAAATCAAAAGTTTGTTGATATTTTGAAAATAAATCATTTAAATGTACGATTAATCTCATTCCCTTCTACCCTTATCAACCAAAATCAGATTTGAAACGTTTCAATCCCGAAGTCATCGAAAAACTGTTTTTTCTCCATTTTTCTGTTATTTTTGAACGAAAACCCGGTTTTTCGGTGACTATTTTGGTTAGAATCCATTTTTGGTTTATTATTTTCAATAATGAACCATTGGAATCGAGCACGAAAAAAAAAATTCTTACCCCCCCTCAAAATTTGATGGTTTACGTTTCAAGGTATGTAGAATCCAAAACTGCAATAAAACGCTGCAAATCCCTGCACAACGGTTTATTATTTTGTATAGAATACCCTTCTGTTACAGATAACCGCTCTATGTATAGATAACCCGTCTATATAATATAATATGTACTATTCTATGTATATTATGTAGATCGCAGACCCTCCGTAGGTTAGTACCTAACCCCGTACTCGTTACTAGGTGCCTACCTAAATCACGAGTTAAATGTTGCTAAAATAATTCTGCCGATGACAAACAGTACCTAACAAAAAGAAAAACACATAATGAAGTTCTGAAAAGAAATTGTTGATTAGGAGTGAAAAAAGATGCAAAAGTACCTACCAACAAACTCCAGCCCCTTCTACGTAGATGGTATAATGAACCGTTGTGTAATAATTTACCGTTGAGTAATGATTTACCGTAGTAATAATTTACCCATCAATAATACTTCAACGTTTGTTCAAGTTTCACTACCTACCAACAAACTCCAAAAGAGCCATCATTTTGGTTTATTATTTTCAATAATGAACCATTGGAATCGAGCATGAAAAAAAAAATTCTTACCCCCCCTCAAAATTTGATGGTTTACGTTTCAAGGTATGTAGAATCCAAAACTGCAATAAAAATATTTCTGTCTGTCCGCCGTACGCCGTACGCCGTACACCGTACGCCGTACGCCGTACGCCGTACGGGCCACTTTTCTTAGTTACCATGAAACAAAATTGATGAAATTCGGGTTATAGGTTCCGTTCGGCGTCTAGTTGGTCCTCGAAGCTCGACGTTACTGTGAGTCATCTCTAAGGGGTTCAAAATAGGGGTTGAAATTTTCAAAACGCCTATACCATTTTTTTACGTAAATATTTTTACGGTTTTAAATAGTTCTTGAACTTGCGAGTTTTTTAAGACCATCCGGAGCGTCGTACGTCCAGCCGTTCGTTCACAGTAAGGCCCCGAAGTTTGCACCGACAGGCATTTTCGACTCCAGTGTCAATGAAATTGTATACAATTCAAACCAAATCTCGTAACCAGAGACGCGCCCACAATAGGAATTTGTAAATACGGCCAATCATTGGTAGGGATCACCTGATTATATTGGCGGAGTATGAAGTCGAGTTGGTTGTTCTGTGATATTATTTCGCTTGAAAAATGATGGCTCTTTTGGAGTTTGTTGGTAGGTAGTGAAACTTGAACAAACGTTGAAGTATTATTGATGGGTAAATTATTACTATGGTAAATCATTACTCAACGGTAAATTATTACACAACGGTTCATTATACCATCTACGTAGAAGGGGCTGGAGTTTTTTGGTAGGTACTTTTGCAACTTTTTTCACTCCTCATCAACAATTTCTTTTCAGAACTTCATTATGTGTGTTTCTTTTTGTTAGGTACTGTTTGTCATCGGCAGAATTATTTTAGCAACATTTAACTCGTGATTTAGGTAGGTACCTAGTAACGAGTACGGGGTTAGGTACTAACCTACGGAGGGTCTGCGATCTACATAATATGTATAGAATAGTACATATCATAATATTATATAGACGGGTTATCTATACATAGAGCTGTGATCTGTAACAGAAGGGTATTCTATACAAAATAATAAACCGTTGTGCAGGGATTTGCAGCGTTTTCAAATGAAATAATATCACAGAACAACCAACTCGACTTCATACTCCGCCAATATAATCAGGTGATCCCTACCAATGATTGGCCGTATTCACAAATTCCTAGTGTGGGCGCGTCTCTGGTTACGAGATTTGGTTTGAATTGTATGCAATTTCATTCACACTGGAGTCGAAAATGCCTGTCGGTGCAAACTTCGGGGCCTTACTGTGAACGAACGGCTGGACGTACGATGCTCCGGATGGTCTTAAAAAACTCGCAAGTTCAAGAACTATTTAAAACCGTAAAAATATTTACGTAAAAAAATGGTATAGGCGTTTTGAAAATTTCAACCCCTATTTTGAACCCCTTAGAGATGACTCACAGTAACGTCGAGCTTCGAGGACCAACTAGACGCCGAACGGAACCTATAACCCGAATTTCATCAATTTTTTTTCATGGTAACTAAGAAAAGTGGCCCGTACGGCGTACGGCGTACGGCGGACAGACAGAAATATTTTTACTGCAGTTTTGGATTCTACATACCTTGAAACGTAAACCATCAAATTTTGAGGGGGGGTAAGAATTTTTTTTTTCATGCTCGATTCCAATGGTTCATTATTGAAAATAATAAACCAAAATATTTCTGTCTGTCCGCCGTACGCCGTACGGGCCACTTATCTTAGTTACCATGAAAGAAAATTGATGAAATTCGGGTTATAGGTTCCGTTCGGCGTCTAGTTGGTCCTCGAAGCTCGACGTTACTGTGAGTCATCTCTAAGGGGTTCAAAATAGGGGTTGAAATTTTCAAAACGCCTATACCATTTTTTTACGTGAATATTTTTACGGTTTCAAATAGTTCTTGAACTTGCGAGTTTTTTAAGACCATCCGGAGCGTCGTACGTCCAGCCGTTCGTTCACAGTAAGGCCCCGAAGTTTGCACCGACAGGCATTTTCGACTCCAGTGTGAATGAAATTGTATACAATTCAAACCAAATCTCGTAACCAGAGACGCGCCCACAATAGGAAATTTGGCGGAGAATCATTGCTAGGGATCACCTGATTATATAGGCGGAGTATGAAGTCGAGTTGGTTGTTCTGTGATATTATTTCATTTGAAAAATGATGGCTCTTTTGGAGTTTGTTGGTAGGTAGTGAAACTTGAACAAACGTTGAAGTATTATTGATGGGTAAATTATTACTACGGTAAATCATTACTCAACGGTAAATTATTACACAACGGTTCATTATACCATCTACGTAGAAGGGGCTGGAGTTTGTTGGTAGGTACTTTCGCAACTTTTTTCACTCCTCATCAAAAATTTCTTTTCAGAACTTCATTATGTGTGTTTCTTTTTGTTAGGTACTGTTTGTCATCGGCAGAATTATTTTAGCAACATTTAACTCGTGATTTAGGTAGGTACCTAGTAACGAGTACGGGGTTAGGTACTAACCCAAGGAGGGTCTGCGATCTACATAATATGTATAGAATAGTACATATCATATTATATAGACGGGTTATCTATACATAGAGCTGTGATCTGTAACGGAAGGGTATTCTATACAAAATAATAAACCGTTGTGCAGGGATTTGCAGCGTTTTTAAAGTCGGAGAACCGAATGTGTGGGGTGTTAATGTTACAGATCGTTCTTGAACTTATTTATGAGTGAAAAAAGAAGGCATCCTAATATTTTTCCTATTAGGGAAAAATTTAATTGGTTCGTTTGGTAGTTTCAACACGTGTTTAGCTGCATTATAAAGTAAAGCGTTTCATAAATGCGTTTCCCTCTGGTTTCGATCGCTTCGTGAAGTAAGGGTACGTTCACAGTGATGGCACTGGGCTGCCTCGATGATCGATACGTCGCTGCTTACCTAGCTTTTTGAACATGGATGTCTGGGTGTTCATATTGGAACACCGAAATGTTTTCCCGTCTCTGCTTTGAGGTTTTTAATGTTTCTTCATTTATGCACGAGTACTCAAGAGGTTGTCGAGTGAGACAGTGTGCCACGATTGTCTGCAGCTATTTACTTACCTACAAAAATCAACAACGAAAAGGGATTGGAAAGTCAGAAATCGTTACAATGAATGAGATCAATTTAAGGATTTTAGGGGTTCATTTACTGATGACTCGGAGATTAAAGAAGCGGTCCGATGTGTTCCTTCACTGGAAAACACCACTTTTTTCAGTTTTTATTAATTTAATTTAAAGAATGAGCAACAAGTTGATTTTAGAACAATTTATAAGCGTTATACATATATAGATTTGTGAACGTGAAGAACAAGAAGCAGGTTATACAGGGTGTAACATGAGTGATGCAAAACCTCTCTCCCACGTGTTCTACATCTAATTTCCGACCAAAAGTGTCCTATAACATTTTTTTTTTTTACTCCGCTAAAACCCCACTTGTTTCACTTTTAAAATTTTTTTCGAGTTTCCAACCTCGTCTCACTAAAGCAGCTATAATTTCCTTAATTTAAAAAGTAAATTCAAATTTAGAGATACCTACCGCTGGAAAGAGCGTTAAATTTCCTGTCTCTCCAATGCCTAACAAAAAATTTTTAGGAGGATTTGAGGAGTGAAAATGGAGTTTGAATAGTGAATTTGGTCAAAATCTTAAAATCGTCTGTTTTTTCAAACGCTTGGCGATCCTATTAATTCTTGTAGCAGAATGGTGAAGGTGAAATAAAAAATGCGCCAAAATGTCAGCTTTCCAAGGGACTATTCAAAACGTTTTTTGGAATTGATTTCATGGGAGAAAATGAGGTTTGAATACGAAAAAACGTGTTGTTTCCGGCTAAATGTGGGTTTTTTCATGAAAAATGTACCTTTTGTGAAGTAGTGAGTCAACTATGGGGTAATTTTCAAATCGACACCCTCACATCATCTCCCAGTATGTATTTGGTCGTTATTTTCACTTTAGTCCAAGGGTGTTGGCATTACAAAGAATGGAACTATGGAAGTTAAGCGGGACTTTGTTCAATCCTTTATTTCCTCAAAATGCCCTCCGTTTTGGCGAATACAGAGACCGGTTCGTCAGTGAAGGGTCCATAGGTGGCAGCGAAAAAGATAGGTAAGAACACATCCCAATCATTCGTAGAGGTACACAAACAAAGGTCGTCTCACGGATCTTTCAATCCTCTTCCCTTGACTTCCATAGTTCACCATTCGATTTGAAAATTACCCCATAGTTGACTCACTACTTCACAAAAGGTACATTTTTCATGAAAAACCCACGATTTAGCCGGAAACAACACGTTTTTTCGTATTCAAACCTCATTTTCTCTCTTGAAATCAATTCCAAAAAACGTTTTGATTAGTCCCTTGGAAAGCTGATGTTTTGGCGCATTTTTTAGCTTACCTTCACCATCCTGTTAAAAGAATTAATAGGATCACCAAGCGTTTGAAAAAACAAACGATTTTAAGATTTTGACCAAATTAACTCTTCAAACTCCGTTTTATCTCCTCAAATCCTCCTAAAAAAAAATTTTTAGGCATTAGAGAGACAGGAAATTTAACGCTCTTTCCAACGGTATCTTCAAATTTGAATTTACTTTTTAAATTAAGGAAATTATAGCTGCTTTAGTGAGACGAGGTCGGAATCTTGAAAAAAATCTTAAAAGTGAAAAAAGTGGGGTTTTAAGCGAAATTAAAAAAATGTTATAGGACACTTTTGGTCGGAAATTAGATGTAGAACACGTGGGAGAGAGGCTTTGCATCACTCATGTTACACCCTGTATATCATGTTTTTTGGCTCCAAAATCTCATTCCAAAGCCAGAAATTCGCTAGTGTTCAATGACCGGTGCCACTACTGTCCTGGTTTGGTTACTGATGCCAAACTCCCTCTTAGTAATAGCAGGCCACGCGAAGCTGGCAAAAATGTGGACTTTGCGCGTAACTCAAACTCACCCTGTCGTCCGTCAAGTCATCAAATAATACGCACAAACTCACACACTTTCAGGAATGGTTGACGCCATTGACCGTAATATGAAGGTAAAATCTGGAACTCTGAAATTCCCAACGCTTGATACAATGCATGTTTCCCACGCTATTGTCACGCATAATTCAAGTATCGGAAACGAAAAATAAATTAAGTGACACGACCGCCCTTGGATGTGTGAACAGAGCTTTTTTCCTCCCTCCCTCCGATCACTCCGTAAAATAAAGCTCTGACCGACGTTGAACGTGTTGGGGCTACAAACGACAGGGTATTTCATGAATATTTACACCCTTCTGCACGACCGTCTCACCCGAACCCCCGCTCGCTCTGGCACTCACTAAACCGCATCATTTTTCATAACGTCTCGCGTACAACGCCGAGAGCTTTCCCATTGTGAGAGGAACACTGTACAATTTGTGTTCGAACGCGTTTTCGTTCGGGCAATTCCCATCTTTTTTTTTCTTTTCGCTTCTCTCCACTAGGTAACTGTGTTTTGTGGGGTATAAAATAAATGTATAACGACGCCCTTTCAATTACTTGATACTTTATAGGAGCTTCGGCGGTATAGCCGTGTGAATTTTACATCGGCGTCCCTTCCCCCGGTGCGGATGAAAACTTTGCCTCCCCAGGGTGAGCAGGTGCTATTTTAATATTGGGTTTCATATTTTCATCTACATGAAATTATAGTTTGATCTTCAGGGCTGCCCGAAGTTAAAATGGGACCCCAACCCACTCTTACTCGTCATACTAACCGTTCAAAGACCACGATTTTTCGGACCGTACGAAAGCGCGTTGAATATCAAGTCACTAGGTAACACTATAGAACCAAGTAAGGAAGTCAGTTAGACTGCCCTCATGTTATGGGGAGGGCTATCAGGCTCCTATTTATTTTTATTTTTTATTTTTTATTTATTTATCTTTTCAGTGGAAGTAAGTTCCATTCTAAGAATTTTGAGACCAACCGCATGCTCCTACGATGAATAGTTCTTTTTCTACGGTTTTTTCAAAAATTACAGCACTTTCTACGTCACAGTTCGCAGTGGGGTCCCGCCCAGTCGAGAGGGGTGCATCTTTGAATGGGAATCTTTGAAAAATCATAGATTAAAAAAAAAGTACCTACTTATCGTAGGATAGCGCAATTGGCCTCAAAATTCTTAGAATGGAACCTACTTTCATTTAAAATAATATAAACAAACGAAATGCATAGTACTGCACGAATGAGTGACGAGAGAACGATTTGAATGAGCTGGAATATTGGTAGGTGCTGGTTGGTACCCACGTAAAATTCATCAAAAACCACTGTAAAATCTGTATCTGCCTAAGGCTTCCCTGTACCTTGCAGGTCAACGTAATGCACGGGTTACCTAGTAGAGAACAGGATCACCGGAGAGTTCATAAAACTTCCAAACAAACTCTGTTCTGGGTTATTTATTTAACACATTAGACACAACGATTTTTCTTGGTAATGATCACATATCTGCTCACATCTTCGATTTCTGTCAAGAAGTTCCTACGAAATAATGTTCAAAATTACCTTCATTCCTAACAATGAAAGAGTAAGTACCTATCTCCTTCCATAGTGATAATAAGGGCACTTCATTAAAAAAATATGTACATGAGTGATTTAAGCTGTTCTCTACTACGAGTTCGATAGTCGAGAGGGATTTCAAAGTTCGATTCAAGCTTTTCCGGTTGTATCTGACGAAAACTGAATGAATAAAACGCTGCAAATTATTACCCAACGGTTTATTATTTATCTGTATATATTCTCCTGCTTAGATCACTGTTTTCTGTGGTCAGTACCCTCCAGCCCACAGAAAAGCCCTAAATCGAGTACTGGAGCCGGCCCGGGAATTAAAGTTTCATAAAAATGCGCGGGATTCAATAAATCAATCATTAATTATTTGTAGTTATTCATGAAGTATAAGATAAATAATAAACCGTTGTGCGATAATTTACCTGAATATATGCCCCTTCTGCGTAGACAGTATAAACCGTTGTGTAATAATTTACAAATAATAACCGTTGCGTAATTATTTACCAGTATAGATGCCCTAAATCGAGTATTAAGTCAGCCCAGGAATTACATTTCATGATTGCTATTATTCATGGAACAACATTTATTCAAGCTACAAAAGTACCAATCGACAAAATCCGAAAGAGCCATCATTTTTCAAATGAAATAATATCACAGAACAACCATCTCGACTTCATAATCCGTGAATATAATCAGGTGCTCCCTATCAATGATTATCTCGGGCCAATTCCCTATAATTGTCGGTGGTTGTCAAAAGCGCGAGGTGGTCCAAAAACACCTAAAATATTTGGTATCAAAAGCGCGAATTCGAGAAGAAATATTAGGTTCATAAGCGCCACTGCTTCCTGTGTCAAAAGCGCGAGCTGGAGCCGTTACTTTTACTTACGTAGGTACTGTTACTGTTACTTTTGCCAAATACCTACGTACTACCTAATACTGCACCTACCTGAATAAGGTAACGGTAATAAAAAAATCAGAAATGCGAAAAAAATTATATATTAACAACTTTTTTGTCAGGTTTTTACCCTACAAAAATAACGCAAATATAAAGTTCTTATATTTATATTGAAAGAAATTTGAAATAAACCCCAGGAACAATGACAATGTGAGTGTAGGTGGGAGTTATGTAAATAAACTGAGTAGGTAAACATTTCACTGAACAGAGGCCTGGGTCTTGGTCAAAAGTCGCGACTCCTCAGTTCGGCGACGATCAGCGATAGGAGCCTAGGAAAGGCGTTATCTGCTTCAAGAACTGTTCCTTTATTCTGTCATAGTGGCTCGCGCTTTTAAATCTAAATACTACCAGGGAACCTCGCGCTTTTAAACATGAAAAAATTTGCGCTTTTCAAATGCATTCCAAGGGGATCAGCGCTTAAGATACCCACCCATAATTGTTGCAGCGTCCCTAGCGATGGTATCTGGGCTGAATGTATACAATTTGATTCACCCTGCCGTTGAAGAAGCCTGTCGGTGCAAATTTCGGAGCCTTACTGTGAACGATCGACTGGACGTACAATGAACGCTCCGGGTGGTCCTAAAAAACTCCCAAGTTCGAGAACTATTTAAAAACGTAAAAAATTCAAGATAGCGGCGTCCTGGAAACTTCAACCGCTATTTTGGTTTATTATTCTGTGAATAATACACCTATGTATTCGCTCAGCAAAAAATTTTTATAACACCCCCTCAAAATTTTTTCTTTTCCGTTTCAAGGTGCGTAGATTCCAAAAACGCTGCAAAGTCCTTGTCACATGGGTTTATTATTCTATTGGAGTTCTAGAGATTCTTGTTGGCAGTTAAATTTATTGTTTCTTTCATGTGGAATGATTGAATTAGCTATTCCTGATGATTTCCACCAATTTTGGCCCCCAAAACATGAAATAGGTACCTACACTTTTTTTCCCCCCCAGATCATATTTGATCATTGGTAGTGCGATTTAATGGTCTTGATTCAGCTGTTTACACTTTTTCTAATGTTAGTATACACATTGATGGTGATTTCAGACAGTTTTCCAGGTTTTTGACTAAAAAAAAAACAATTTTGGGAGCTGAGCCAATGGTAAAACCTCAATTTCCGCGTCTTTCGTCAAAATCGACTTCATATTCGGTCTTCTCGTCCCAAAAAACATGAAAAACGATACCTCAAAAGCTCATGTTACCAAAATGTTGCTAAAACGCAAAAAGTACCTATTTTCACACACATTTTCACTCATAACACCCCTGGGTATATTCCGATCGGGCTGAAAAGTTTCGGGACACAACTAGGGCCCAAATGGAGCATGTGTGCGAAAGAACGACTTTTTTAGATCGAAAATGAAGCCTGTACACGTGATACGGCGGACGGCGTACGGCGGACGGCGGACGGCGGACGGCGGACGGCGTACGGCGGACGGCGTACGGCGGACGGACATTGCATTTTTTGAATCTACGCACCTTGAAACGGAAAAGAAAAAATTTTGAGGGGGTGTTATAAAAATTTTTTGCTGAGCGAATACATAGGTGTATTATTCACAGAATAATAAACCAAAATGCAATGTCCGTCCGCCGTACGCCGTCCGCCGTACGCCGTCCGCCGTATCACGTGTACAGGCTTCATTTTCGGTCTAAAAAATTCGTTCTTTCGCACACATGCTCCATTTGGGCCCTAGTTGTGTCCCGAAACTTTTCAGCCCGATCGGAATATACCCAGGGGAGTTATGAGTGAAAATGTGTATAAAAATAGGGACTTTTTGTGTGTTAGTAACATATTAGTAAAATGAGCTTTTGAGGTATCGTTTTTCATGTTTTTGGGGACGAGAAGACCGAATATGAAGTCGATTTTGACCGAAGAGTGGAAAATAGAGGTTGTATCAGATGTTCAGCTCCCAAAATTGATTTTTTATGAGTCAAAAACCTGGGAAACCGTCTGAAATCACCATCAATTTGTAGAATAACACTAGAAAAAGTGTCAACAGGTGGATCAAGACGATTAAATGGAACTATCAATGATCAAAGATAATTTGAAAAAAAAAAAAAAAAAGGAGCGTACCTAATTCGTGTTTTGGGGGCCAAAATTGGTGGAAACCACCAGAAATAGCTATTTCAATTATTTTATATGAAAGAAACAATAAATAAACAGCCAACGTTTCTGTAGGTATGTCCAATAGAATAATAAACCCATGTGACAAGGGCTTTGCAGCGTTTTCACTTCTAAGGGATGAATGACACTAACGCCTAGCTTCGAGACCAACTAGACCCCAAATGGGACCTACAAACCAAATTTCATTAATTTTGGTTCATGGTAACTAAGAAAAGTGCGAAGTACGGCGTACGGTGTACGGCGGACGAACAGAAATTTTGTTATTGCATTTTCGGATTCTACATACCTTGAAACAGAGACTCATGTTGATGATGCCTTTCAGGTTGTAATTCTGCCTCTTGATACTACCGGACCTTCACTTTTGTAATATTAGAGGCTTGAAAGTGGCTTCCCGACGATCAACACTGCGATCACTACGCGTCCCACGCTCGAAGCCGAACGTTTCGTCCACCTCTCGTTGCCGGAGTTGCTCAAACTCATTCGTATGAATAAATGAACTGTGCCCGATGCATGCACAGTCCATAATTTCCACGCGCGGTCTATTTCGCTCGTATCACGAACTGCTATCGGAAGTCAGCATGAACTCGCTATACTCAGGGTGGTCTCAGAATATCAAGAAAAAATTGACATTTCGCGAGGGGGTTTTCTTTCTTCTCTTCTCGGTTGATTTCAGCAATTCGAAACGTGTGTGGAAATAACAAGAAGTCCGACGGTGTGCTGCACTTCGCTAGTCCGGTTGAAAAGATTCAGAGTTCATGAGCAACACAAGGTTTTTACGACAGCGGGGTGCCACGATTCCTATCTCGAATGAATTTATCACGATCCAAGCGTTACCCCTGCAAACACCGCTTGAACGAGTCAGAAGAATACAAACGCACTGCGAGTAACGAGACCCTCATATATCGAAATCTCCTCCTAATGCAAAACCGCAGAAACATCCAAACGTTTGGGATGAAATTTATTACGGACAGCTTTTGTTTTAGCGACTACCTCTTCACATGTAGAAACGCGCTCCCTTGACAGCACTTTCAGTGGTTTTAGGTGGTCCCTTACGGTTTATTATTCTGTGAATTATGATACACCTGTGTATTCGCTCAACAACAAAATTTTCGAACACCCCCTCAACATTTTTTATCTTTTTTTACATTTCAAGTTGCGTAGATTCCAAAAATGCAATGTCCGTCCGCCGTATCATCCATATAATATCTACTTTATTTTCGTTCTAAAAAATTCATTCGTTCTTTCGCACACAGGCTCCATGTGGGCCCTAGTTGTGTCCCGAAACTTTGCAGCCCGATCGGAATATACCCAGGGGTGTTATGGGTGAAAAATGTTCTCTTTTTTGGTGTTTTAGTGACATGAGCTTGTGATGTATCGTTTTCCAGTTTTCTAGGACGAGGAGACCGAATATTATAAAGTCTATTTTGACCAAACAGTGGAAAATTGGTTCTGACGAAGTTTCAGCCTCGAGTTACGTTAAATTTTGGTCTAAAATCGTCGTTCTTCCGCACACAGTTCAGTTTGGGTCCTCACTTGGGAACACATTTGGGTCCTAGCTGTACTCCGAAGTTCAGCAGCTCGACTGGAGTACACCCAGGTGTTATGGGGAGGGGAGGGGGTGTAAAAATAGGGGTTTTCCTTTTTTTTTTAGTTTTTAGTGAGCATGAGGTTTTAAGGTATCTTTTCCATGATTTTTAGGGGGAGAAGATCGAATATGAAGTCGATTATGACGGAACATTGAAGAATTGATGTTGAAACGAAGGTTCAGCTCCGAAAATTCTTTTTTTATGAGTCAAAAACCTGGGAAATTGTCTGAAATCACCACAAATTTGTATACTAGCACTAGAAGTAGGTATCATCTACAGGTGAATCAAGACATATGGCACTATCAATGATCAAAGATAATTTGTAGAACAATAGGAGCCTAATTCGTGTTTTTGGGGGCCAAAATTGGTGGAAACCATCAAAAAACGCCATGTCAATTATTGCGCATGAAAGAAACAATGAATGAACAGCCCAAATTTCTGTAGGTACCTATATCCGAGAGAATAATAATAAACCCATGTTACAAGGACTTTGCAGCGTTTATTATATTGTGAAAAACACTCATAACTTCAGATATGACAAATAACACTTTTATTTTCCGCAAAGCCTTTCGGCTTAATTTAAGACATCATCAGACACAATACATACACAAATTACAGACTCCTGTCTATATTGTGTATTTATTTTGTCTGAGCTCTGATGATGCCTTATATTAGGGCGAAATGCTTTACAATAAAGTGCAATACGGAGGAAAACTATTTTTAGTGTTATTTTAGTGTTAATCGCCAAGAAAGACATGAAATTTTTGAGCCCTACCGGAAATGGGGTAGGTATTCCTTGAATCACCCAGAAGTCTGATAATTTTACTTTCTTCCCTTTTAGTGTTTTTACTGTTAATCTGAAAATTTTGTGAACAGTTTCTAATAAGTTCGTTTCTAATTTTCAGGTGAGTGTTTCTCGGCCAATGCGTCGTCATCTTATGATCAGGTGAATGAACATTAATTATCCATAATACATGAAACGTCAAGTTAATATACGTATATAATTATAAATACACGGTCTTTTAAACTCTGTATAAGTTACACAGTAGCTAAGTTTAGATGCATGACATTTTATGCTTGCTCAACGAATAGGTTCTGGAATCTATCTCTATACAGAATAAATAAATTATTTGGTAGGTTATTACGTAAATATCTGGTTAGTTTACTTCTTCAGAACACAGTTCAATATAGGAGGAGGAAGAATGAATAATTTTACGAATAATAAAAACAAGGGGAATGGGTTGTTTACTCAGTGTACAATTCTTCAGTGAGAATAGAATTTTCAAAACCATCAGTTCAGTGCATCCTACGATACTAAGTACACGCAAATCGTACAATTACCAGTACGTTACAGTTAGTATCAGTGTTCTGACGTTCAAAAACTATTGCAGTTGATTAGTTATTATTACAATTGGACGAGTTAACATTATATCAATCGAGTTTTACCAACCATAATAATTAGATTATGATCGGTCCTACATTTCCTACTGCCCTGTTATCATCTTTCAACCGAAATTATATGGCGCCGACAGACAACAACTGAGTCTATAACAAATATAATGTAAGTTGCTGAAGATAGTAGGTATCTTGTATGGATGAAGTTTATTCTGCAAGTTCCTTCTGTTCTTTTCCGATATGATTGAAAATAATGTGTATCAGAAATACGCTCCGTATGTGTTGCGTACCTATTCAATGATGGGTAGGTACATGTAACATTCATAAACAGACCTAAAAAGAATATTTCAAGCATCACGATTTTCTTTAATTCTTCGGAATCGATCACCGAGTAGGCAGTATAAGCCGTTCGATAGTGAACTCACTTTGAAACCAACCAGTCTCACCAAAACCCAAAATGCCCATCTTAAATTATGTAGAGCCACTTGAGGAGGCTTCTCTGAAGTACGGAGTAGTGAAAACCGCTGTTTCGCCCATCCGTCTTCCCCTGCGCTTCGAGCCGACGGAGATGAGGGAAAAGGAGGACATGAATAATAAATCTCAACCCTAATTAGATTCTGAGCCCTCAAGTGTTATTACATTACGAGGGAGAGGTTGCAATTAAATATCATTTTCCTAAGCATTCCGCGGCTCAAAAAGTTTTGAAATGAAGAATACTGTACTACGGATTCCTGACTACCGAAACTAGGGAAGCCTTGGATTCATAGATGATTGTTGGAAAAATTGCTGTTAGTCCAGTTGTTAGTTGTTAGTCACACCAATGAGTACATCTCAAGGCATATACTTAGAGAGATACTAGACTAGCTAAAAAAAAACGTCAATCTCTACGTACCGCCGTTGGGAAAAACTTGGTTTACTTTTAACACAATTTCCATTTTAAAACTGCAAATTATTACCCAACGGTTTATTATTTACCTGTACAGATGCCCCTTCTGCGTAGATCAGTGTTTTCTGTGGTAAATACCTACCCTCGAGCTCCTCCCAGGAAAGCCCTAAATCAACTACTGGAGGAGACCGGAGAACTACGGTTTCATAAACATGCGATGGATTCAATAATTTTATCACTCATAATTATTAATGATAGAATGATAGTATAATAATACTTAAATTGTTATTTTTTGTTATTATTGAAGCATTATGTTTGTTGAAGGTACAAAAGAACCTATCAACAAAATCCAAAAGAACATCATTCTTCAAATGAAACAATAACTTGGAACAACCAACTCGATTACATACAGCCATGCGTGATCTTAATCAGATGTCCGTGCGAACTTCAGGGCCCTACCGTGAAGGAACGGCTGGACGTACAATGTTCTGGGTGGTCTCAAAAATTCCCAAGTTCGAGATCAATTATTTAAGAACGTAAATTAATTCGAGATAACGGCACCCTGGAAACTGTTTAATACCAATTTTTCTTCTTAGAGATGATTGACATTAACGCCGAGCTTCGCGGACCAACTAGACCCCAAATGGGACCCACAAACCAAATTTCACAAATTTTCGTTCATGGTAACTAAGAAAAAACGCTGCAAATTTTTGCAAAACGGGTTGCTATTTACCTGTATAGATGCCCCTTCTGCGAGGATCAGTGCCTTCTGTGGTCAATACCTACCCTCGAGCACCCCCCAGGAAAGCCCTGGAATCGAGTAGTGGAGCCGTCCCCGGAATTAAAGTTTCATAAAAATGCGCTGGATTCAATAACCCAAGCATTCATAGATTTATGTTGTTATTCATGAAGGATAGCGTTTGTTCAAGTTGCAAAAGTACCTATCAACAAAATCCAAACGAGCTATCATTTTTCAAATGAAATAATATCACAGAACAGCCAACTCTACTTCATACAGCAATCCGTGATTACAATCAGGTGATCCCTATCAATGATATCTGGGCCGGATTCACACCGTTTCATTCACGCTCATGTTGACGAAGCTTTTTGGTGCTCTTGGTGGAACGGCTGGTCGTACAATGCTCACAAAAAAAAACATATAAAAACAAGCCAGGTTCGAAGGTGCTCGAGGGTGAAATTCAAAGAAGGTATTCTAAGAAATCTAGATCCGAATTACAACAGCACGTTGGAGCTTGCTGGAACTTTTTCGAGAGTCTCATAACAAAAAGAAAAACATAAAAATTGTCTTTCCTCTTCAAAAAACCTCAAATTTTAATCCTTTTGCCCGAACAATGAATTTATGTCAATTTTAGGTGTATTTATATTGCACAAATGGCAAAACCGAACTTTAAAAAATTGTAGCAGAAAATGAAGAAACATGTGGAAAACTCCACTTATTTTACTGATTATCACTAATTCTGAAATTCTGAACTTTGGAGGAAGAAATATTGGTTCAATCAAATTTTAACCATCAATGGTTGCCATTGGTTCTACACTTAATTCGCTATAAAAAATGTGAACTGAATGATTTAAATTCCCACTTCCGAAAAATAGGGTTTTTGCTGCGTTTGCCCCACTGTGCTCCTTAACTCGAAAACTTATTGAGAATCGTTTGACACCGTCCGAAGTACGTCCAACCGTTCGCTTGCTCCGAAAAGCGTCGTCAACACGATCGTGAATGAAACGGTATACATCCGGCCCAGATATCACTGCTAGGGAACAACTGATCAAGCGAGGCGGTAGCCGAGCGATGCCAAGCATGAACCCGCGCCCGGCTACCCCAGAGCCTAATATAACTGAGCGAAGAATCGGGCCAACTTTGGCCCCCTCCCGGGCCTTCCCCGTTATTTCTATATTTTATTCGCGCGTATATATTTTGTGGGGCAAACACCCTGAGTCGCCTGACACCAAATTCGAAGCGGTAGGTGTTTCGAAAACCTGCGAAAAATAGGGCTCAAAATACGTGTTTGGTGACTTTCTTCCCATTTTAGCGAATTTTCAAAGAAAATGAAGCTATTGCAATGGCTTCGAAATTTAAATAATATAAATTTTTGGAAATTTTCTTCATAGAAATCCGTTTCAGACCATTCTAAAACGATTCCTGAAATTTAACACTTTTTTATATGTATATATATATTTATATATGTGTCACTCCAGACGATAACTCTCGATAGAATTGAGATAAACAGCTCAAATTTGCACAAAAAATCTATCTTGGCAATCGAAAGGCTAAGTTCGAAGATGGGCGAAATTGGCCTACTCTAAGGAGGGTTTTGGCGCATTTAAAGTGCGCAAAAATTACCCAAAAATCCCCAAAATGTTATTTTCCAACAAGTGACCCCTCATTTTAAAGGTTTTTGCACGCTGAACACGATGGTGGAATCGGATTTTAGATATCTTGATCCGTTCTCAAATTAGAGCATTTAAAGTGCGCAAAAATTACCCAAAAATCCCAAAATGTTATTTTCTAACAAGTGACCCCTCATTTTAAAGGTTTTTGCACGCTGAACACGATGGTGAAATCGGATTCTAGATATCTAAATCCGTTCTTAAATTAGAGCATTTAAAGTGCGCAAAAATTACCCAAAACTAGGATAATCTTTAAACTCTTACCCCCCCCCCCCCCCCCCCCTTAGAGTGGTCAGATTGAAAAATGTGAGAAGTATTAATTGAAGACGAGAGTTCGAAGCAAAAAAGGGGGAGGCAAACGATTAGTACAACTCCTTGAATTTCCCATTTGACATATAATTGTTATGATACCTTCATAGATAGACAAGTACCGGCCCACGTATTACTAGAAGGAAGACGAAAGAAAAAATCTATTTCAAATTATTCAATTTAGGTACTAACAGTAGGAGGAAGAAGTTTTCCTTTATTCAAAACCATAGCCATTAATTCGAATATTTCTTTGAAAATTCGCTCATTAAGTCATGCTGCATGACTGTTTTTTTTTTTTTTTTTTCCACCCATTCTTTGTCACGCCACTTCAACCCTTTTACCTCGACCGATGTTTATGAAATTTGGTATATAGATCAGGTTTGGCGTGGTGAAGTGCCTTTTGGGAGTTTTAACCGTTTTCGCACAAGCAAAGGGGGGGTTCCGGGGGAGGGGGCTTGTTTGTTCCACCCATTCTTTGTCACGCCACTTATATACCCTCTTCCCTAGACCGATCTTTATGAAATTTAGTACCGATCCAAATCATGTTAATGCGTGAAGTGATTTTGGGTGTTTCCATCAAAACGAAAATTAAAAACTGTAACGCCGAAGTGACATGGCGAATAACGGGAGGTCTACCCTTTCCAATGTGAAGTGTCAAGCATTTTTAGCATTGCTTGTGTGAGAATATCGTCGTTGCACCACATTGATTCAGGCTTCGGATCAGATATTGTTGCACCACATTCATTCAGGCTTCGGATATTGTTGCGCCACATTGAGCCACATTGATTTCAGCTTCGAAACTTACTTGCGACCTTTCAAAATTTGTGATATCTCCTAAAAAAAAAACACTCCCTGTAAAAAAAGATGCCAAGCTACAAAAAGTGTGATATCCAGGTTGTGCCAAGCACTGTGCCTAATAATCTTCCGTCCACATCCGACAGTTCATTTTCGACGTTAATTTTGAGGTATAGACTAGACTTAGCTAACAGGGTGAGGAGTGAGTTAATCTTTAGGAAGTGTGCTGCTTGGCCGGTCTAGTTACTGATCTATTCAGTTCCTACACGAAGGATTCGAAGCCATCAAAATTAATGATTCAAATTCTACGTGCCTACTAATCTTCCGTCCACATTCGACAGTTCATTTTCGACGTTAATTTTGAGGTGAGGAGTGAGTTAATCTTTAGGAAGTTTGCTGCTTGTCTGTCTACGACATATCAGGCACATAGCATGTGAATCATTAATTTTGATGGCTTCGAATCCTTCGTGTAGGAACTGAATAGATCAGTAACTAGACCGGCCAAGCAGCACACTTCCTAAAGATTAACTCACTCCTCACCCTGTTAGCTAAGTCTAGTCTATACCTCAAAATTAACGTCGAAAATGAACTGTCGGATGTGGACGGAAGATTATTAGGCACAGTGCTTGGCACAACCTGGATATCACACCTTTTGTAGCTTGGCATCTTTTTTTACAGGGAGTGTTTTTTTTAGGATTGTAATCACGCATGGCTGTATGAAGTCGAGTTGGTTGCTCCGTGATATTATTTCATTTGGAGAGTGACGGTTATCTTGGATGTGTTGATTGGTACTTTTGCAACATGAGCAAACGTTATCATAATCATTGATAGAATAGTGGAACCCACTGCATATTTATGTATCAGTCATACCCCGGCCGGCTCCAGTACTCGATTTTGGACTTCCCTGGGGTATATACGCAGTGATCTACGGAGAAGAGGCTATAGGTGAATATTTTATTCCATTTTCGGATTCTTCGCACCTTGAAACGGAAACCCTCAAAATATCCATGTAATGACCAAATATTCAAATTCAGTTTTCTACCTACAAACAATTAAAAATCGTTTAGTTTTAGTTGAACTAATAATTGCGTTGTACTTCACTGTATAAAATACAACATTAAACCAAAGTAAATTTACCAAATCCTAATATTATACATTACAAATAATTATATGGTCAATTTAAACTTATTGACATTTATGTTCTTCAAGAAACATGTTTGTTCAGGAACGAAAAACGCTAACGAATTTGACTCGAACGTATGTAATAACATAACGGTACAACAATTTTATATTATAAATGGACTAATTACTTCGTTGCAACTTTCTCTCTCGGAGGTTATACGCCACCTTGCTGTCCGAGAGGGGCTCAGGTTTGCAGAAACCAAAGAACTACATGACCGTACATATTTCATAAATCTGACCCGTCGGATCGAAACTGCACCTCCTATGGCTCACGTGAAGCTTGATGCAATTTACTAGTATATGCACAATTATATTCGTTCGTTCTAAGACCCAAAAAACGCTGCAAAGTCCTTGTCACATGGGTTTATTATTCTATTGGACATACCTACAGAAATGCTGGCTGTTCATTTATTGTTACTTTCATGTAAAATCATTGAAGGACCAAGATATATCAATATTCACCCGAAAATATGGCCCACAAGTGATGTAACCATCTGACTACATCGAAAAACGGCCTAACTCTTGGTGTTCAAGGGGGGTTGGGTTCTAACAACTCTTATCATTCTGAGTGAAGTTAATATCGCTATCCAAAACACTTCATTATATGTATACACTCACTAATTGAAGTCTTCAGTGTCACCTCGTTACACTATCACAATACGCAAATTGGAGTCGAGGGAACGAGACGTAGTCACGAATCTTGCATTTCCAATAATACTGTGCTTTGGGCTCTCAAATCGGTTCAGTTAAGACGGCTCCTCGAATCAACGTTTCCTCGGAGGTGCACATAAATAAAGACGAATGCTTGGTAGGAATATTGAAACAAGGTCGGTGTTGCGTGAGTGTAAACGGTTTTCTCGATTGTACGGTTAGGGCGAGGGGACGTCGAAAAAACGTATTACCAGAGCGACGAAGCGAAAAGTTGGCTTGTTTCTTCCAACTCCGTCGCGACAAGATTGATATGCCAATCCCATCTCAGGCAAAGACGACGTATTATCATCACCTGGATGTTTACTATCGTTGTCAGTCGATTGCGGGAGTTTCCGAGAGTGGGGGGTCCTGTCGTCAGACAAGCGTCATTAATCAAGTCTGAAGGTACACAGAAAATGCCGTATCCTGACGTGTCTCCCAGGGATAACATGGCATATTACGTGAGTTATGCTATACCGAACCTAACGTAATATAAAAACGTCAGCCAAGTTGGGTGGGCAGTATATTTCCCTCACTTATTGTAACGAGGACCTACAGAATCAGTTGGTAAAAAAATGACTGAATAGCAATAAAAAGAGTAGTAATAAATTACCTAACATGCGTAACAGCATTAAACATTTTTTTCAGCATTTCTTGTTAGCGCATGCGCAGACGAAAGGAACAGTACGATTCCAATGAAATTAGATGGAACTATCAAAGTATTATTCCTGATCGACATTCCAAGTTTGACTCATTTCAGAGATATTTACGGCAGTTATGGGAGTTTCAAGTATTTCACGTCTGCGCATGTGCAGACGAAAGTTGCGGTAACGATTTCAATGCAATTCATACGGAACTATCTAAGTACTATTCCTGATAGACACTCCAAGTTTGAACTCATTTCAACGATATTTAAGGCAGTTTTATGGGCGATTCAAGTATTTCACGTTTGCGTATGCGCAGAAGAAAGTTAGGGTACTTTTTCAATGGCTTTGGTAGGGACGATCTGTGGTCCAACCCGCACCTACCCTCCAAATTTCAGCCCATTTCGACCGTTATTTCGGTCCACAGACAGACAGACATGGAACCGAAAATGTTCCTTGATGTCTGAAACTCAAAATGGTTGTGGAAATTTTCGTATTGGAGGAAATTTCAATTATTTATTTTTTATTTTCTAAACTCAATCACGAATCCCCAAGGCTTCCCTACCTTCCAGTAGTGAGGAAGCAATAACTAGGGGAATATGTATGGTCATAACGGCCGACTGGACGGGGGACGGGTGGAAACGGGCCTATATAAGCAAACCTTTTGGCCCAGTTCGTCACTAAAAACCCAAAAACTCAAATTTGACCCCTTTAGAATTTCTGAAAATTGCTCATCTTCGAATTCACCGTCTTGTATGGCAATACGAACGTTTTGGCGAAATTAGGAATTTTTATCATGTACCCTAAGACAGATACTGTCTGGAGTGAAAGATATTAATACTTTATATGTAACTATTTTTGTTGAAAAACTAGGATGAATTCAGGATGCTCTGCAACGGAATTGCCTATTAAAAAATTTCAAAAATTCATGTTCTGAAAATTTTGGACCTTTTGCAATAGTTTCATTTTCTTTGACAATTCGATAATAATGATGATACGGTACCCATAAATCCAACCCAGATATCATTGCTGCCCTGACGTTGTTGACAGGTACTTTCGTACCTTGAACAAAATAACATGTTATTTTGTAATAACATAGCAGTAATTATATTATACATAGAATCGCTGTATCCACCGCATATTCATGCGAAATTGTAACTGCCCGGCTGGTTCCAGTATGATTTATAACTCTCTCGTGGGAAGCACAAGGGAAGGTATTGACCACAGAAAACAGTGATCTACGCAGAAGGGGCATCTGTATAGAGGTAAATAATAAAACGTTGCATAATAATTTGCAGCGATTTGGTTTATTATTCAGTGAATAATACGCCTATGTATTCGCTCAGCAAAATTTTTTTTAATACCCCCTCAATTTTTTTTTTTTTTACGTTTCAACGCGCGCAGATTGCCGTCCTCCCTACGCCGTCCGCCGTATCATCCATATCCACTTTATTTTCGGTATAGAAAATTCGTTTTTCGAGCACAGGCTCCATTTGGGCCGCAGTGCTGACCAAAACTTTCCAGACCGATCGGAAAATACCCAAGGGAGTTATGGGCGAAAAATGGGTGTGATTTGGGGGGGGGGGGGGTTTATTAACACGAGCTTGTGACGTATCGTTTTCCATGTTTTTTAGGGCGAGAAGACCGAATATGACCAGAGAGTGAAGAATTGAGGTTGCAACGAAGATTCAGCTCCCAAAATTCATTTTTTTATTAGTCAAAAACCTAGGAAATTTTCTGAAACTTGAATAATAACACTAGAAATGGTAGTAACAGGTGAATCAAGAGTTAAACAGCACTGTCAATGATCAATGATAATTGGGGGGGGAAACAGGAGCCTAATTCTTGTTTTTGGGGACCATACAATAGGTGAAAACCATAAAAAAATAGCTGTTACGATTATTGCACATGAAAGAAACAATAAATTAACAGCCAACATTTCTGTAGGTATGTCCAATAGAATAATAAACCGTTGTGTAATAATTAGCAGTGTTTTGGTTTATAATTCTGTGAATAATAAACCTATGTATTCGCTCAGCAACAAATTTTTATAACACCTCCCACAAACATTTTTTCTTTTACGTTTCAAGGTGTGTAGATCCCAAAAATGTAACATCGTCCACCGTCCGCTGTATCATCCATATCTACTTCATTTTCTGTCTAAAAATTCATTCTTTCGCACACACGCTCCATTTGGGTCCTAGTTGTGTCCCGAAACTTTGCAGCCCGATCGGAATATACCCAAGGGTTTTATGAGTGAAAAATGGGGTTTTTTAGTGCTTTAGTAACATGAGCTTGTGAAGTGCTGTTTTCCATGTATTTTAGGACGAGGAGACCGAATATGACGTCGATTTGAGCGCAGAAATGAAGAATTGAGGTTGTAAAGAAGGTTCAGCTCCCAAAATTCATTTTTTACGGGTCAAAAACCTGGGAAATTGTCTGAAATCACCATAAAGTTGTATAATAACACTAGAAGTACTATCAACAGGTGAATCAAGACAATTAAATGGCACTATCAATGATCAACGACAATTTGTCAAAAATAGGAGCCTAATTCGTGTTTTTGCGGGCCAAAATTGGTGAAACCATGAAAAATGGCTATTTCAATTATCGCACATGAAAGAAACCATAAATGTATTTCCAGCATTCTTGTAGGTATGTCCAATAGAATAATAAACCGTTGTATGATATTTAGCAGCGTTTTGGTTTATTATTCTGCGAATAATACACCTATGTATTCGCTCAGCAAAAAGTTGTTATAACACCCCCCCTCAAAATTTTTTCTTTTCCTTTTCAAGGTGCGTAGATTCCAAAAATGCAATGTCCGTCCGCCGCACAGTGGGGCAAACGTGGAAAAAAAGTCAATTTTTTGAAAAATAAGAATTAATTGCCGGAATAATGGAATCCTATAGTAAACTTCCTGTAGAATCAAGGTATGATAGCAGTTTTCAGTAAAAAAAATTTCATATCCTCAAATTTCTTAAGTAAAGTGAGAAAATCATAAATTTTGCTTAATTTTTAAGCGTTGTTATAAAAAACATAACACTTTTCTAAAAATGTATTTTTAAAGCGTAAGGGTTTATAACGATCATGAAAACACCCAACAAAGAAATGAGAGCATTGCTTAGGACAACAATACGCTTAGGAGGTATTTTGAAGAAAAAAACACACTCTTTTTCATTGTCAATTGCATGTTTTGTGACTTTCAAAAAAAGCTCCACAAGTCTCCAACGTGGCTGTTGAATATTTCTTTTCCAGGCGTAGTTAGGTAGCACCTGTATAAATTTCAGCTGCGCATATTTGCGCGTCTGACCTCTGCTCTCATTCTTTCAATAAGAAACAGTAGGCGTCGGTCAGAGCCCTACGCAAATGGGCTTGTTCAAACATGTGCTGTTTATTCAATTGGTTGAGTATTCGGCGTGCACTTTTATCACGCTATGAGAATCCTTTTAATACCACGTCAGTCTTCTCGGTAAGTCGTTCTCCAGAGATGGAACCAATACAAATTTTATACGGTGATTTGTGTGAAGTTCTATTTAACGGAGGTGATATTGAACAATATATCGTGGGTAACTTCACACATCTGAAAGAAGATGAGCTCTCCTTGTTGATAACACAATTAAAAAAGAGGTTTCTCACTCATTTTAATCAAAGGTGGTCGACAGCTGCCCGTAACAAGCAGAACTTTTTAAGAAAATACCGCGATTGGATGAAGGGTGAGTTTATGATTAATTTACCAAATAGTGATGACAGGGCTTGTATGCAATCCGCGGAGGGCGGCTTTCATAGAATCGGACGACCTGAAAAACCTTTTGACGAGTGTGGTGAGAGGGGTAAGAGGTTTAAAATTGCAAAAATACGATCGTTGAACGATCAAAATTTGATAGATGCAGCTGGTTCCTCAGCCGAGGTTGATAAGTCACCAGTGTTTTACTGCCGAATTTGCATTAGCTCTTTTCCTCCAAGCCAAGATGACCAGGTTTCAGTACGAAACTATCAGAGCTGCAACTAAAAGTGCAGGTTTTAATATCTTCCCCTCCTACAAAAAAGTGGCTGAGGCAAAAAAAAATTGCTATCCAAGTGGTGTTAATATATCGGAAACCGGTGGTGGGGTTCCGCTACAGAACTTGCTTGATCATACCGTGGATAGAATATTTCAAACAATGACAGAGGAGGAAATTGATAATTTGAAGGACCATAATGTCACATTACATACGAAGTGGGGATGTGATGGGGCCTCAGGCCAGCAAGAGTTTTCTCAATCGTTCTCACAAGTCAATGAAGGAAAAACTGACGCGAACCTATTCATGACGTCTATCGTGCCTCTGCGAATCACTGCAACTGATAATGACGATTCCATTAGTTGGTTGAATCCAAGACCTTCGTCAACACTATATTGTAGACC
>OX940981.1:10366978-10620056 GCA_954871275.1 Leptopterna dolabrata | reverse complement strand
ATTTTTAAATTTTTCTCTTTCACTGCGATTATGAACAGAGTTATCGAAATTTTATAAGGTTGAAATTATGTTTATCTTATAGGAAATTTAATGCTGAATCCGAAAATGTATGATAAAATTAAAATGGACGCTTCAGTGTTCCAGAAAACTCGATTTCATGATGTGAGGTTGGAGTTGACCGTCAAAACACTAAAAAAATCATAACTATCCAATGGACTGAGATAGGACCCCCACTCTGGCGGCATTCTACTCCATTTTCAATGTAGTTTTACCCAAAAAAATTTTCACACTGATCCCCATCCACCCTGTATAATATATGTACTATTCTACACATATTATGTAGATCGCGGACCCTCCGTAGGTTAGTACCTAACCACGTACTCGTTACTAGGTACCCACCTAAATCACGAGTTAAATGCTGCTAAAATAATTCTGTCGATGACAAACAGTAACTAAAAGGGCAAAAAGAAACGCAAATAATGAAGTTCTGAAGGAAAATTGTTGAAGTGTAATGAAATAGATGCCCCTTCTGCGTAGATCACTGTTTTCTGTGGTCAATACCTACCCTCGTGGTCAAGTGAATGAAACGTTGTGTAATAACTTGCCTATCAATAATACTTCAACTGTTGTTCAAGTTGCAAAAGTTCCGATCAACAAAAACCAGCCCCTTCTTAGTAAATGAACCGTTTTGTAATAATTTACCGTTGTATAATAATTTACCGTTGTGAAATAATTTACCGTTATGTAATAATTTACCGTTGTGTAATAATTTGCCGTTGTGTAATAATTTACCCATCATTTTTCAAATGAAACAATATCGCAGAACAACCAACTCGACTTCACACAGCCATCCTTGATTATAATCAGGTGCTCCCTAGTGATGATATCCGGGCCGGATTTATGCCGTTTGATTCACGATCGTGTTGGCGAAGCTTTTTGGTGCACACGAACGGCTGGTCGTACAATGCTCCGGGTGCTCAAGACAAATTTAATAACGTAAAAAAAACCATACCCTTCAATAGAAAGTTTTCGAGCTACGGCGTTCTGAAAATTTCAACCCCTATTTTGAACCCCTTAGAGATGACTGACAGTAACGCCGAGCTTCGAGGACCAACTAGACCCCGAACGGAACCTATAACCGGAATTTCATCAATTTTTATTCATGGTAACTAAGAAAAGTGGCCAGTATGGCGTACGGCGGACAGACAGAAATTTTGTTATTGCATTTTCGGATTCTACATACCTTGAAACGTAAACCATAAAATTTTGAGGGGGTGTAGAATTTTTTTTTTTATGCTCGATTCCAATGGTTCATTATTGAAAAAGTAAACAAAAAGCCGGTCCTGCACTCCCAAAAGGAGTACCTATGGTTACCGTATCTATACCGAGAGATAATAAACCGTTGTGTAATAATTTGCAGCATTAACGTAAGTGTAACTACCAATGTTGTAATTACAGATTTTTACTGTACAGTGCGCCCATATTGAGACTGTACGAAATTTCCTGCGCGAGAAAAGCTCAGAAAATAATGTTCGACGGGGGAGAGGTAAGTTGATGATTTATTAGTGAAGGTAATACACTGGAAAGAACCGCTGGGGACGTTACCGCCCACTAGTTGCTCACCGGTCTCGGGCCCCTTGCAAATGTAAAAGGGAGGGGGTAAAAAGGAAGGGAAAAAACAGAGCTCGGTAGGAAAGAGTTGAAAGAAGGCACCGCCGCTCTCCGCTGAGCTCCTTGTCCGGAGCTCGAAATGAACTGGGAACGTTCTTGCAGCCGAGGGACCCCCCAACACCAGTTGCTTCGCAGCGGGAGAGCGGTTTTGTTCCTCCGCGAAGCTAATCTGCGGCTAACACGAAGCATCGGGTTTTCAAGTTTCCCCCGACACTTTTGGCACCGAACCACGCGCCGTTTCACGATCTTCCGCTCGCTGGTTTCCGGGCCTGTGCCGAGCGACCAACTGAACCCCTCACGCGGGGTTCACAAGGACCCAAATCGCATCTGAGGAGCAACCAACAGGCTCGACGGCCAGAAGTCCTCCTCCTCGAAGGAAGGTGCTAAAGAACAAAAACGCTGCAAAGTCCTTGTCACATGGGTTTATTATTCTATTGGACATACCTACAGAAATGTTGGCTGTTCATTTATTGTTTCTTTCATGTGTAATAATTCGAATAGCTATTTCTGATGGTTTCCATTAATTTTGGCCCCTAAAACACGTATTAGGTACGCTCCTTTTTTTCCAATTTATCTTTGATCATTAGTAGTGCCATATAATCGTCTTGATCCACGTGTTGACACTTTTTCCAGTATTATTATACAAATTGATGGTGATTTCAGACGATTTCCCAGGTTTTTCACTCATAAAAAATAAATTTTGGGAGCTGGACATACGGTGGAACTCAATTTTCCACTCTTTGGTCAAAATCAACATCATATTCGGTCTTCTCGTCCACAAAAACATGGAAAACAATATCTCAGATGCTCATGTTACCAGTATGTTGCTAAAACGTAAAAACGCTGCAAAGTCCTTGTCACATGGGTTTATTATTCTATTGTACACACCTACAGAAATGTTGGCTGTTCATTTATTGTTTCTTTCGCCTGAAATAATTCGAATAGCTATTTCTGATGGTTTCCACCAATTTTGACCCCCAAAACACGAATTATAGGCTCCTTTTTTTTAAGATCATCTTTGATCATTGGTAGTGGCATTTAATGGTCTTGATTCACCTGTTTACCCTTTTTCCAATGTTATTGTACACATTGATGGTGATTTCAGACAGTTTTCCAGGTTTTTGACTCATAAAAAACCAATTTTGGGAGCTGAACCTTTGGTAAAACCTCAATTTCCGCGTCTTTGGTCAAAATCGACTTCATATTCGGTCTTCTCGTCCTCAAAAACATGGAAAAAGATACCTCAAAAGCTCATGTTACTAACATGTTGTTAAAACGCAAAAAGTACCTATTTTTATCCACATTTTCACTCATAACACCCCTGGGTATATTCCGATCAGACTGCAAAGTTTCGTGACACAACTAGGTCCCAAATGGAGCATGTGTGCGAAAGAACGGCTTTTTTAGACCGAAAATGAAGCCGGTACACGTGATACGGCGGACGGCGGATGGACATTGCGTTTTTGGAATCTACGCACCTTGAAACGGAAAAGAAAAAATTTTGAGAGGGTGTTATAAAAACTGTTTGCTGAGCGAATACATAGGTGTATTATTCACAGAATAATAAACCAAAACGCTGCAAAGTGCTTGTCATATGGGTTTATTATTCTCTCGGTCTTACCTACAGAAATGTTAGCAGTTCATTTATTGATTCTTTCATGTGCAATAATTGAAACAGTTTATTTTTATGGTTTTCACCGATTTTGGTCCCCAAAAACACGAATTAGTCTCATATTTTTTGGTTGATTTTTTTTCAATAATGAATCTTTGAAATCGAGCATGAGAAAAAAAATTTAACCCCCCCCCCCCCACCCCTCAATCAAAATTTGATGGTTTCCGTTTCAAGGTACGCAGAATCCGAAAATACGATAAAAAAATGCTGTCCGCCCGCCGTACCTCGCACTTTTCTTAGTTACCATGAACCGAAACTGATGAAATTCGGGTTAGAGGTTTCGTTCGGGGTCTAGTTGGTCCTCGAAGCTCGGCGTTACTCTCAGTAATCTCTAAGGGGTTCAAAATAGGGGTTGATATTTTCGGAACGCCGTGGTTTTTTTTAAACGTTTTTAAACTGATCATGAACTAAAGCATTTTTTTAGAACACCCGGAGCATTGTACGTCCAGCCGTTCGTGTGCACCAAAAAGCTACGTCAACGCATGAACGTGAATCAAACGGTATAAATTCGGCCCAGATATCATTGCTAGGGAGCACCTGGTTATAATCAAGGATGGCTGTATGACGTCGAGTTGGTTGTTGTGTGATATTATTTCATTTAAAAATGATGGCTCTTTTGGATTTTGTTGATAGGTACTTTTGAAACTTGAACAAACGGTATGTATCATGCATAACAACAAGTAATTAATAATGACTGAATTATTATCGAAACCCGCGCATTGTTATGTAAATGTAATTCTGGCTCCAGTACTTGATTTAGGGCTTTCGTGGGGGAGCATGAGAGTAGGTATTGACCACAGAAAACAGCGATCTACGCAGAAGGGCATCTATACTGGTAAATTATTACACATCGATTTATTACAGTACGGTTTCTTACACAACTGCTTATTATTCACCTTATGCTTCATGAATATGAATAACAACAAATAATTAATGACTGAATTATTGAACCCCGCGCATTTTTATGAAACATGATTTAGGGCTTTCCTGGGGGGAGCTCGACAGTAGTGCATTGACTAAGGAAACAGTTATCTACGCATAAGGGGCATCTATACAGGTAAATAATAAACCGTTGTGTAATAATTTGCAGCGATTTTTGTTGTTCAGTTCTTACAAATTATCTTTGATTATTGATAATGCCATTTAATTGTCTTGATTCGCCTGTTGATACTACTTCTAGTGTTATTACACAAACTTATGGTGATTTCAGACTGTTTCCCACGTTTCTGACTCATGAAAAATGAATTTTGGAACTGAACGTTCGTTCCAACCTCAATTCATCACTCTTCGGTCAAAATCAACCTCATATTACGTCTTCACGCCATAAAAAACATGGAAGACTGCACATCACAAGCTCATGTTCACTAAAACACCAAAAACCCCTATTTATACACCCATTTTTTACCCATAACACCTTCGGGTATAATCCGATCGAGATGCAAAAATTCGCGAAATAACGAATTTTCTTAGACCGAAAATAAAGTAGATATGTGATACGGCGGACGGACATAGCGTTTTTAAACGGTCATAGCACTTTGAAACGTAAAAGAAAAATTTTTGAGGGGATGTTCCAAAAATTTGTTGCTCAGCGATAGGTGCGTTATTCACAGAATAATAATTATTCCAAAACGAGGTTATTTAAAGCTTTTATATTTCCACTAATCCACGTAAATACTGTTATAACGGTTTCGATAATCAAACCATCGTCAGTAACAAACAATAACTGAAGGCACATTGGAGAGGTGACCTTATAAATAGTCCCACAAAGTGAAATGTGGTCGACTGGGATTGGTTGTGAAGATGAAAAAAGTAGGGACCGAAGTGAAGGGGTTCTATTCTGATTGGCTATGGAAGTGAATGCCAAAAAGTGATGGGGAAGTACGTTGGGCGGTGATGGGCGGGGGAGTTGCAAGCTGTTATAGAAATGAACGCCATAATGGAGAAAAACTCAAAGGAATCAGATGTTTCAGTGAATTACCCAGCCTCTTAATAACTGCGAACTTTTCAAGCACATCTAACTTGCTCCCTATCGGAAAGAAATGAAGAAACTGAACAAATTATCTGCAAGATCAAAATTGAAGCCATGGATGGATTGATTCAAATAAAAGGCCAAATCACCCTTATCATAAACGAAATCTTTTTCACATTCCTTTATTGTTTCTCTAAACTTCCTACCAGTTGGACCACAATAGTCGAGTCCACAAGAACACTTTAATTTATAAACACCACTTCTACCTTGAACATTAATTCTATCTTTAACAGAACTTGATGAAGATCTGATATTATTTTTAATTTTATATCCTACTTTGAACACTTTAGAAGTTAATATTTCACCAATTTTGTCCGAAATTTTCCCAAATTCGGTATACTGATCCAAATCTTCTCCTCAGTTTAGCTTCCCTAGCTAGATTTGAAACTCCCTCCCTACTCTTTTTCCTAACAACCCTATTCCATACTGCATCAACGAGATCTCCTTCCAGCCATTACCGTCGCTACACTTTTAGTAGCTAACTTTTTGTAGTGAATGCGTAGGTGACGTGCATCCACTACGAGAGGCGTTTAGGGTAGGTTGTGCCTGGTTTGGTTATAGGACAGAGCTACCACAATGCCCATGATCTTTTAGGGGGCGTTGCCTGGTTTGGTTATCGTGCTAGACGACCACCATGCCCAGGATCTTTTAGTTGGAGGAGAGAGATGAGAAGTGAGGAGAGAGAGGAGTCTTCCACTAGAGGAGAGCGTACAATGGTTGGAAAGGCGGAGGAGGCGAGTATTTATAGCCCTTAGGGCTATCTCCCTCCATCCTCCAGCTAGTGGAGGATGGTGGGGACCCCCACTGGGTTCCTCGGTTCCCCTGCGTCTTCCGTCCCCACTTCTATGTTTATTTGGTGAGATCTTAATTTCACAGGGAGTGGTTCTGGGAGGATACCACGACACTTTTCTTAAGCTAAGTTCTGTTCATTCATCGGTATAGATGAAGCTCTATTACACTATGGAAAGCAGCAAGTTTGGACTACTTGATGTTTGAAGTATTATGAATGGTAATATCGCTGTAAGTATCTTTCTATTATTCACCTAAATGGAAAGATCAAGGAAATTTAGATGATTACATCTAAATAAATTCTAAGGTGAATTTAATGAATGGATCTACATTATTAATTTTTGTATGATACGACCCAAGTTGTCTTTCAGCCCCTTTCCAAATAATGACGATATCGTATGTATACCGATACGGTATCTATACCAATAAAGGAGACTATCTGATCTAGATTTCGGAAAATGTCTTTTTCAAGAAAATCCATATAAATATGTGCAAGCAATGGAGATAACGGAGATCCCATTGCAACCCCTGGTTGAGTACAGTATTTAACCATCGAACAAGAAATAATCCTTATCCATACAGACAGGCATCAAATTACACAATTCATCTTTTTCAAACGAATTTCAATTAAAATCGTGAATCAACCTATTAAAAACATCTTTGCGTCTATCAAGGCAGACCGCGTAAAAAGCATATAGCATTTGGAGGCACATACTAACTAAACCGTAAGAATTTAGAACAGTATGTTGTGGGCGAAATTTAATTTTGCTTTTAAACGAACTATTCAACTGTTTCCCCAACTTATAAGCGTATTAGTGGAAATAGAAAACCTTTCAATAACTCTGTTTTTATTCTTTGAAATGGGTTTCGACTATTTCATCGCGAGTGATTCAGTTCATGAAGGCTTTTCAACCCGTGGTCCTGCTGTCCTTCAGACCCCCTGAAAGGAAGCCTAAAGTTACTTCTTTCTGAAGCGGTACTTCCAAAGGGCCATTCTGGGAGCCTATTCACTAAAAGATACAGTGAAAAGAGATCATCTCTTTTGAAAATCTCCCCGGAGAGATGAGACTATCTCATTTCTCTTCCAGATGATTATCAGCTTAAACCGACATGTAGAATAAGGAACACCTTGAATGGTACTTACAACTTCTTAAAACTGTTCCAGTGGTCCTTCCTTTCATGTCGGAAAATATGGTCACCTTACCTATAGGTGTTGCAGTACTATCGATATTGGGAAATATCGATATTTTCCCTCCAATTATCCACAATTTTCATTCGATACTATCGATATAGAAATTTATTTTTGAAAAACTTCTTTGGGCGCGTAGCGCTGGTGGGTGAAACCATCGAACGTAGGGGTCGCGACTCCGTTCCCACCCACCCAACTCTCACAACGACCCTACCCTCCCACTCACCCACCCATCACTTCACAAAGAGAAAGGAAGAGAGGGAGAGAAAGTGAAAGGCGTTCGCTCCCGCCCGGCCAATGACAGCCTCGTTAGTTTTGCTTCCTCACTACCGATGGTAGGGGCACCTTATTATGTGAAAGAAGCAAAGAAAAATATTGTCCTCCAAAATCCAAATTTCCACTTGCTTTTTGCATTTCAAAGCTTTTTGTACAGTGTCTGTCTGTAGTCCATTCCTTGTCCTGGGCAAAACTATAAGAAATTACTGCCCTGAAGTTAGCTGCATATTCAAAATCGAAAACTTTAAACGTTTGCCACGGCTCGTCAGGTCAAAATTTTTGAATTTTGATCATGGGAATGAATTCAGCTACTCAAATGCTAGGAGGTATACCTTTTAGAATTTCGAAATTTTGATCCAAAATTTTAACATTTTGCCCAACTTTAAACGTTTGCCCTGACCTTATCAATGACATATTTGATGTTCTGATTTCAAATTCTGTTAGTATATATTCTCCTCTCGATGGTATATCTTCCGGATTTTCGAAATTCGACCTTGAAATGGTAATATTCATGCCCTGAAGTTAGCTGCATATTCAAAAAGTTTAAACGTTTGCCACGGCTCGTCAGGTCAAAATTTTTGAATTTTGATCATGGGAATGAATTCAGCTACTCAAATGCTAGGAGGTATACCTTTTAGAATTACGAAATTTTGATCCAAAATTTTAAAATTTTGCCCAACTTTAAACGTTTGCCCTGACCTTATTGATGACATATTTGATGTTCTGATTTCAAATTCTGTTAGTATATATTCTCCTCTCGATGGTATATCTTCCGGATTTTCGAAATTCGACCTTGAAATGGTAATATTCATGCCCTGAAGTTAGCTGCATATTCAAAAAGTTTAAACGTTTGCCACGGCTCGTCAGGTCAAAATTTTTGAATTTTGATCACGGGAATGAATTTAGCTACTAAAATGCTAGGATGTATACCGTTTAGAATTTCGAAATTTTGATCCAAAATTTTAAAATTTTGCCCAACTTTAAACGTTTGCCCTGACCTTATCAATGACATATTTGATGTTCTGATTTCAAATTCTGAAAGCTTATACCTTCCTCTAGATGGTATATCTTCCGGATTTTCGAAATTCGACCTAGAAATAGTCAGCTGCAACAACTGAGGCAAACATGATACACGGAAAATGGCTGTATGCTGACTTTAAACGCTTGCCCTGACCTTATCAGTGACATATTTGATGTTCTGATTTCAAATTCTGAAAGCTTATACCTTCCTCTAGATGGTATATCTTCCGGATTTTTAAAATTCGACCTAGAAATAGTCAGCTGCAACAACTGAGGCAAACATGATACACGGAAAATGGCCGTATGCTGACTTTAAACGCTTGCCCCAACCTTATCAGTGACATGTTTGATGTTCTGATTTCAAATTCTGAAAGCTTACACCTTTCTCTAGATGGAATATCTTCCGGATTTTTGAAATTTGACCTAGAAATAGTCAGCTGCAACAACTGAGGCAAACATGATACACGGAAAATGGCCGCATGCTGACTTTAAACGCTTGCCCCAACCTTATCAGTGACATATTTGATGTTCTGATTTCAAATTCTGAAAGCTTATACCTTTCTCTAGATGGTATATCTTCCGGATTTTTGAAATTTGACCTAGAAATAGTCAGCTGCAACAACTGAGGCAAACATGACACACGGAAAATGGCCGTATGCTGACTTTAAACGCTTGCCCCAACCTTATCAGTGACATATTTGATGTTCTGATTTCAAATTCTGAAAGCTTATACCTTTCTCTAGATGGTATATCTTCCGGATTTTTGAAATTTGACCTAGAAATAGTCAGCTGCAACAACTGAGGCAAACATGATACACGGAAAATGGCCGTATGCTGACTTTAAACGTTTGCCCTGACCTTATCAATGACATATTTGATGTTTTGATTTCAAATTCTGTTAGTATATATTCTCCTCTCGATGGTATTTCTTCCGGATTTTCGAAATTCGACCTTGAAATGGTAATATTCATGCCCTGAAGTTAGCTGCATATTCAAAAAGTTTAAACGTTTGCCACGGCTCGTCAGGTCAAAATTTTTGAATTTTGATCACGGGAATGAATTTAGCTACTAAAATGCTAGGAGGTATACCGTTTAGAATTTCGAAATTTTGATCCAAAATTTTAAAATTTTGCCCAACTTTAAACGTTTGCCCTGACCTTATCAATGACATATTTGATGTTCTGATTTCAAATTCTGAAAGCTTATACCTTCCTCTAGATGGTATATCTTCCGGATTTTCGAAATTCGACCTAGAAATAGTCAGCTGCAACAAGTGAGGCAAACATGATACACGGAAAATGGCTGTATGCTGACTTTAAACGCTTGCCCTGACCTTATCACTGACATGTTTGATGTTCTGATTTCAAATTCTGAAAGCTTATACCTTTCTCTAGATGGTATATCATCCGGATTTTTGAAATTTGACCTAGAAATAGTCAGCTGCAACAACTGAGGCAAACATGATACACGGAAAATGGCCGTATGCTGACTTTAAACGCTTGCCCTGACCTTATCAATGACATATTTGATGTTCTGATCTCAAATTCTGAAAGCTTATACCTTCCTCTAGATGGTATATCTTCCGGATTTTCAAAATTCGACCTAGAAATAGTCAGCTGCAATGACTGAGGCAAACATGATACACGGAAAATGGCTGTATGCTGACTTTAAACGCTTGCCCTGACCTTATCAGTGACATATTTGATGTTCTGATTTCAAATTCTGAAAGCTTATACCTTCCTCTAGATGGTATATCTTCCGGATTTTTGAAATTCGACCTAGAAATAGTCAGCTGCAACAACTGAGGCAAACATGATACACGGAAAATGGCCGTATGCTGACTTTAAACGCTTGCCCCAACCTTATCAGTGACATGTTTGATGTTCTGATTTCAAATTCTGAAAGCTTACACCTTTCTCTAGATGGTATATCTTCCGGATTTTGGAAATTTGACCTAGAAATAGTCAGCTGCAACAACTGAGGCAAACATGATACACGGAAAATGGCTGTATGCTGACTTTAAACGCTTGCCCTGACCTTATCAGTGACATATTTGATGTTCTGATTTCAAATTCTGAAAGCTTATACCTTCCTCTAGATGGTATATCTTCCGGATTTTTGAAATTCGACCTAGAAATAGTCAGCTGCAACAACTGAGGCAAACATGATACACGGAAAATGGCCGTATGCTGACTTTAAACGCTTGCCCCAACCTTATCAGTGACATGTTTGATGTTCTGATTTCAAATTCTGAAAGCTTACACCTTTCTCTAGATGGTATATCTTCCGGATTTTTGAAATTTGACCTAGAAATAGTCAGCTGCAACAACTGAGGCAAACATGATACACGGAAAATGGCCGCATGCTGACTTTAAACGCTTGCCCCAACCTTATCAGTGACATGTTTGATGTTCTGATTTCAAATTCTGAAAGCTTACACCTTTCTCCAGATGGTATATCTTCCGGATTTTTGAAATTTGACCTAGAAATAGTCAGCTGCAACAACTGAGGCAAACATGATACACGGAAAATGGCCGCATGCTGACTTTAAACGCTTGCCCCAACCTTATCAGTGACATATTTGATGTTCTGATTTCAAATTCTGAAAGCTTATACCTTTCTCTAGATGGTATATCTTCCGGATTTTTGAAATTTGACCTAGAAATAGTCAGCTGCAACAACTGAGGCAAACATGATACACGGAAAATGGCCGCATGCTGACTTTAAACGTTTGCCCTGACCTTATCAATGACGTATTTGATGTTCTGATTTCAAATTCTGAAAGCTTATACCTTCCTCTAGATGGTATATCTTCCGGATTTTCGAAATTCGACCTAGAAATAGTCAGCTGCAACAAGTGAGGCAAACATGATACACGGAAAATGGCTGTATGCTGACTTTAAACGCTTGCCCTGACCTTATCAGTGACATGTTTGATGTTCTGATTTCAAATTCTGAAAGCTTATACCTTTCTCTAGATGGTATATCTTCCGGATTTTTGAAATTTGACCTAGAAATAGTCAGCTGCAACAACTTAGGCAAACATGATACACGGAAAATGGCTGTATGCTGACTTTAAACGCTTGCCCTGACCTTATCAGTGACATGTTTGATGTTCTGATTTCAAATTCTGAAAGCTTATACCTTTCTCTAGATGGTATATCTTCCGGATTTTTGAAATTTGACCTAGAAATAGTCAGCTGCAACAACTGAGGCAAACATGATACACGGAAAATGGCTGTATGCTGACTTTAAACGCTTGCCCTGACCTTATCAGTGACATGTTTGATGTTCTGATTTCAAATTCTGAAAGCTTATACCTTTCTCTAGATGGTATATCTTCCGGATTTTTGAAATTTGACCTAGAAATAGTCAGCTGCAACAACTGAGGCAAACATGATACACGGAAAATGGCCGTATGCTGACTTTAAACGCTTGCCCTGACCTTATCAATGACATATTTGATGTTCTGATTTCAAATTCTGAAAGCTTATACCTTCCTCTAGATGGTATATCTTCCGGATTTTCGAAATTCGACCTAGAAATAGTCAGCTGCAACAAGTGAGGCAAACATGATACACGGAAAATGGCTGTATGCTGACTTTAAACGCTTGCCCTGACCTTATCAGTGACATGTTTGATGTTCTGATTTCAAATTCTGAAAGCTTATACCTTTCTCTAGATGGTATATCTTCCGGATTTTTGAAATTTGACCTAGAAATAGTCAGCTGCAACAACTGAGGCAAACATGATACACGGAAAATGGCTGTATGCTGACTTTAAACGCTTGCCCTGACCTTATCAGTGACGTGTTTGATGTTCTGATTTCAAATTCTGAAAGCTTATACCTTTCTCTAGATGGTATATCTTCCGGATTTTTGAAATTTGACCTAGAAATAGTCAGCTGCAACAACTGAGGCAAACATGATACACGGAAAATGGCCGTATGCTGACTTTAAACGCTTGCCCTGACCTTATCAATGACATATTTGATGTTCTGATTTCAAATTCTGAAAGCTTATACCTTCCTCTAGATGGTATATCCGGATTTTCAAAATTCGACCTAGAAATAGTCAGCTGCAATGACTGAGGCAAACATGATACACGGAAAATGGCTGTATGCTGACTTTAAACGCTTGCCCTGACCTTATCAGTGACATATTTGATGTTCTGATTTCAAATTCTGAAAGCTTATACCTTCCTCTAGATGGTATATCTTCCGGATTTTTGAAATTCGACCTAGAAATAGTCAGCTGCAACAACTGAGGCAAACATGATACACGGAAAATGGCCGTATGCTGACTTTGCAGGTTTGTTGTAACCTTATCAAAGAGGATTCCACGAGCTCATGGATAGCGTGTAGAGGAAGAAGTATGTAAGGAAGTCTCACTCTGTGTTAAATTGTCCGATGGGTGGGTACTATACATTTTGCATTGCTACCTTTATGTCACTCTTCGGAGTTAGTGTAGTTCATCAGTGAATCATAGAAGCCGCATGATCGCGCGTCATCCTGGTTCCCGCCAGTATTGAAAACGCTCAAATGGGTACTGCTAGGCCTGTAATTATTCTACCGTTCTACTAGGCTGCTTTCATCTATCCTCTTGGAAACCCTGTAACTACCAAGGAGTGTTGTAAAGATAGCGCCAAAGTCAAACTGTGCACGCCCCGCCCATGTTTTTCCCCTGTTTTTCCATGAGTCAGATAAAAAAGGCAAATGGATTCAAATGGATTCAAAGAAGCATGGGATTGTATGAGGAAGCATGGATGGACGAATATGGAGGGGCATTGATGGTGTGTTGAGGAACTGTTTTATCACAAGTTCGATATAGAAATGACTCTAATTATTTACAAGCAGGAAACGAACGCTCTTTATTTTTGAACACAAGGCTTTTACATACATGTCAACTAACGACACATATCGTGGGAGAATACACACACTCCCTCAGAGTAATAGTCATCATAGAGGTGTACTTCCGAAGTTCTCTTACGTGCCACTGGCCGCGCCCCTAACAGGAAGAAGGCGAAGGAGTCAGTAAAAGAAGATTATATAGTTTTGCAATCCTTGTGTCATCGTCATGAAGGTGGTGACATGCACATCCCGTACTGTTGTGTGGAAGTAAGATAAGGATAGGAGTTCATGTATTCTTTGAGTATAATGAATTGAACTGTTTCTTGGGATATGGCAGATTGATGTCTTATCAGTAGGATATGAATGGTGGGACCATTGTTGCCGTTGATGGAGTAGTGTTTTGGTCAAGGTGAATCTTGACGAGGTAGGTGCATGAAAAACCCACCTACCTTCCTTTATTACCTACCCACCCACCTTCCAGTATTATTGATAGGGATAAGATAATCATTCTAATAGCTGCTGTTGTGTTGGCACCATTGGCACTTTAAATTGTTCGTCCGAGAGGTTGCTCCATCTCTACTTCTATTACTCTATGATGCTCAACTTGGTCCTTGGATTCACTACTCTCCAACTGATTTCCACTAACAAGGATGCCCATGTTACAAAATTATAACTCAACAATTTCTGAAAATGCTAGTAGGATACCCCATGAGCAATGAAAATCCATATTATCATCATTGTGAATACTTACAAATACCATGTTAGAAAAAACATATTGATACATGCTATCCTTTGGTTGAGGGGCGTGATTGAATAAAACTGCATACATTTGATTTTTATATTTTTTATTTGTGTCATTGCGTCTTCCTGCAAATAAAATAAAAAAGCTCTTGTTATAAATACATCATACTACTAACAAATTACAATAGAATTGAAAAAAGGCGAGTTCATAAGAGAAACTATCTACTCTACAAGCAGGTACCTTGGGTGAGGGCTGTGGCAATCTGAAAAACACAATAAAGAGACTATAAGTATTTCTTCGAGTTGAAATGACAACTTTTTTCACGTTAGGTTGCATACATTGATTTTTGTTATCTTCATATGCTAAATTTGATGTATTTATCTACCTAATGAAAAGTTAAATGTTTATCATACCATCTCCCTCCGCGTCTTCCACCTCGACGCCATCTCCTCTGTGAGGGAGGTACCCCACAGTGTACCCCCCTCCCGGGTGAAATGTTGTTATTCTTATTGCTGCAACAAACAATCACAACAGTCAATTGTTGGTTAAAATTGTAACAAATAATACAAGTTCTGGTCATTGCTAGAGCTAAGTTACAGACAGTAAGTCATTAGAAGACAAATAATGGTATACTCACTTCGTTGGCGTACGTGCTGAGGAGGACGCCGACGTCTTATTGGCCGCCAAGGTTGAGCTGGCTGCCGAGGTTGAGCCACCTCTGGTGGAGGTGGCCCAGCTTCATCCGGTGGAGGTGGGCCAGCTTCATCCAGTGGAGGACGCTCATCTTCCACTGGATGTGGCCCATCATCCTCTGGTTGAGGTTGCTGGGCCACCTCCGCCCTTTGTTCTTCACCTTCTTGGTCCTCTGCCATTTCTGTAAAATGTAATTTATGTGTTTCAAGACATAACTGAAATTGTAGGTGTCACATATAGGGTAGATGGGATGTGTTGCGCTGGCGAAAAGTGAATTTCACAGTTGAAAAGTGAACTTGAACCACTACCAGATCCAATGAAAAGCTCCTAGAATGGTCGCATGCATGTCTCCGCACACTGTGTTTTCTTATTCGTATACAAAACACCTTTTGTGTGAGAAAACGCAAATTTACATCATAGGAAGTCAAGAAAAACCTACATCGTTCCGTAAATATGTATCAATATCTTTTACGCATGCAATCAAACAGGTATACCTAAGCTACAAAATGGTGGATTATAGGTGGTGCGTTCACGCTTTCCACATGAATTTCGCTGAAAATGAAGGTACAGTTCCCAAATTACGCAATCCAAGCGACAATAAAAAGTGAATTTACTACTAAAAGAATTACTGAAGCTAAATTGAACACAATTGGAAGAAAAAAGAGCAAAAATGAACAAAATACCTCTAAACTCTGAGGTGAAACTTAAACGACTCTCTTCTTGACTCGTCTCGTACAAAACACAATTTAAGTATAAATTCAATAAAACACAGGTCTCAACTTTGAGGACAATAGCCTCCTGACGCATACAAATTAATAGAATGTAAGAAAATAGAAGATTATCCCTCATGCGGGCGCGCAGGCGGTAATCTACCGCCCTCGTCATAAAAACATGATCAGCTAAGGCCTACAGATGCCCAGAGGGGCGGGGCCTGCGTGTATTCCTCTGTTACAATACATGACACTAGTTGGGGTCGATGCCATTTCTAGGATAAGAAGGTGTCGCTTGTCAGTCGGCTTCAAACATTCGCATATGTTAGTAGACGGTAGTTCACCGCCCTGCGCCCAGGAGTGAAATTTTATTTCGCCGACCCTCGAAACAAAATGTGAGTATCAATTTCTTGTTTTATGTAATTTTATTGGATGAATGAGTAATATTAATAATGAACTTACGTTTTTATGTGCTCTTCGCCATACTATCATGTAATAGAATCATAATAATGTAATAAGGGATAAACTCCATGAAAATCTATGGAGTGAATAATCCATTGGAATCTTTCAGAAGGCGGCAATATATTTATGAGTTGGCAATGGAACTAATGGAAGATAACCTGAGGCATCGAGCTAAAGTGAATTCACTTCCCAAAGATTTGAGAACTTTTCTGAGCCAGTATCGAGAAGAAGAAATCACCAGCAATGGAGTTGTGGATCCTAACAGACGATGTTTCTGTTACATCCGTGGTTCGAAAAAAAATAACATAACTAAATTACGTTGTAATATTTGTAAGAACAGCGTTTGTAAAAAACATTCAGTACCAACATGCGAAAATTGCCAAAATATTAGTTCGTCCGCCTCAGACGGCGATTCAGATGATGATGTGTAATAACAACCTTGCCACAGTATTCTTTTTTTTTTCAATTTATTTTGAATTTTGCGTACATGTACATATTTATGTTTAGATTTTATACTGACAATTTGTGATTTTGTGATGTGTATTTTTGATATGGTACTTCAGATTACCCAAGTATTGTGAGACTGTGATTGTTCGTAATGTTTTCACGCATATGTGTAGGTATACATATGAGTAGGTAATATATAGTTCAAGAAATGGGCAGAAATCGTTCATGGTCTACCTATCCCTCAAAGACTGTTTTTTATTTCTTTTGATCTCGTACTTCTTCATGTTCAGTATTTTGTCAAATAAGACATTTCCTTTTTTCAATGTGAATATTTTTGATACCTACATACCAACTTGAGCAAGTAGGAAACTGTTTTGCGTCTCACGATTTGAGATGATTTTTGCGATGATTTCATATTTCTAGTTCCTACTAGGCATTCGTTTTTTGTGCTGTGAAATATGAAGGGTTTATATTATACTGTTGTTGAATATTATACTCTATCTATTATCGTTCAAGTTTTAATAAACCTTCCCATTCTTGTGTGTTAAACGTTTCTATTAAAAATAACCCTATTTCAAAAGTTTAGGATAAGATGTCGGGTGAAAAACACGCGAAAACGAGGTGGCGGTAGACTACCGCCCTGCGCCCATGAGTGGTACAAGAAAAGCGCGCCCGCATGAGGGTTAAAGTGAAAAGAAAAGAGCTTGTGACTGGTCGTCCTAATCCACACTGGTGCAAATTTAAAGTGAACATAAACTGCAAAAATACTTGGCATACAGGTTTTACGTTACCCTTTTGACGGTGTGGAGAAGTTCTCAGTGCGTTACATCAAATGCGTAGTTGGGAGGCTTTGGGGAGGGGAGAGTCAGGTGTCAGGTTCCCCCTTGAGGGGTTACCGGCTCAATCCTGCCCACAGCCTCCCCGATCGCTGGCGCCAACTCCGTCGCCGGCAGCATGGATGCTATCTGTTGGTATTCCACAATAACTTCGCTGTTGCAGTGGAGATCTGACTCGGTGGGATCCTGGTAAAATACGTCGGTGGTTGGAGGCGTGGATGAAGAGGTTGACGGGCGGATGGTGAAGATACGAATTGAGGCGGGGGGCTTACAATTTTATCACTCACCTTCGGTGAACCTTCGTTTTAGGCTCTCGGTTGTAGAAATTGGGTTGTAGTAGTTCGCCAGAGAAACGAATGCGTTGGTTTAAGAGGGAACAAATTGTTATCCAGAAATTGTTGTCCAGAAATGTCTCAAACCTTCTAAGCCCTTTCATAAACCCCCTTCACACCCAGCAGCGCCATTGTTCCGAACAATGGCGCTGTCCTACAGACAACACTGCTAGTACCTACTACTCCTTTTTTTTCTATGACTGTCCGCCTTTTGATGCGTTCACAACCCAATCTAGGTATGGGTATCAATATAAATCAAATAAATCGAACGACTTCGATATTATAATTTTTTCTCAAGGCAAATGAACTCCTATCCTTATCCTACTTCCACACAACAGTCCTGGATGTTGATGATACCGGCTTCATGATGATGACACAAGGTTTGCAAATATGTCTCTTTTCCTTTTCCACACTCCTTCACCTTCTTCCTCATCGCTACATCAATGCCCCTCCATAGTCGACTATCCATGCATCTTCATCTATTCCAAGCTTCCATTTGCCTTCTTCACTGACTCATCTACTCTCTATCCATGCTCCTCTGCATTCCTCTATGATAAAGTTGCAATTAACCTGTTTGCCTCAGTTGTTGCAGCTGACTATTTCTAGGTCGAATTTCAAAAATCCAGAAGATATACCATCTAGAGGAAGGTATAAGCTTTCAGAATTTGAAATCAGAACATCAAATATGTCACTGATAAGGTTGGGGCAAACGTTTAAAGTTGGGCAAAATTTTAAAATTTTGGATCAAAATTACGAAATTCTAAACGGTATACCTCCTAGCATTTTAGTAGCTAAATTCATTCCCGTGATCAAAATTCAAAAATTTTGACCTGACGAGCCGTGGCAAACGTTTAAACTTTTTGAATATGCAGCTAACTTCAGGGCATGAATATTACCATTTCAAGGTCGAATTTCGAAAATCCGGAAGAAATACCATCGAGAGGAGAATATATACTAACAGAATTTGAAATCATAACATCAAACATGTCACTGATAAGGTTGGGGCAAACGTTTAAAGTTGGGCAAAATTTTAAAATTTTGGATCAAAATTTCGAAATTCTAAACGGTATACCTCCTAGCATTTTAGTAGCTAAATTCATTCCCGTGATCAAAATTCAAAAATTTTGACCTGACGAGCCGTGGCAAACGTTTAAACTTTTTGAATATGCAGCTAACTTCAGGGCATGAATATTACCATTTCAATTTCAAATGTCAAAAATCCGGAAGATATACCATCTAGAGAAAGGTATAAGCTTTCAGAATTTGAAATCAGAACATCAAATATGTCACTGATAAGGTTGGGGCAAGCGTTTAAAGTCAGCATACAGCCATTTTCCGTGTATCATGTTTGCCTCAGTTGTTGCAGCTGACTATTTCTATGTCGAATTTCGAAAATCCGGAAGATATACCATCTAGAGGAAGGTATAAGCTTTCAGAATTTGAAATCAGAACATCAAATATGTCACTGATAAGGTCAGGGCAAGCGTTTAAAGTCAGCATACGGCCATTTTCCGTGTATCATGTTTGCCTCAGTTGTTGCAGCTGACTATTTCTAGGTCGAATTTCGAAAATCCGGAAGATATACCATCTAGAGGAAGGTATAAGCTTTCAGAATTTGAAATCAGAACATCAAATATGTCATTGATAAGGTCAGGGCAAGCGTTTAAAGTCAGCATACGGCCATTTTCCGTGTATCATGTTTGCCTCAGTTGTTGCAGCTGACTATTTCTAGGTCAAATTTCAAAAATCCGGAAGATATACCATCTAGAGAAAGGTATAAGCTTTCAGAATTTGAAATCATAACATCAAACATGTCACTGATAAGGTTGGGGAAGCGTTTAAAGTCAGCATACGGCCATTTTCCGTGTATCATGTTTGCCTCAGTTGTTGCAGCTGACTATTTCTAGGTCGAATTTAAAAAATCCGGAAGATATACCATCTAGAGAAAGGTATAAGCTTTCAGAATTTGAAATCAGAACATCAAATATGTCACTGATAAGGTCAGGGCAAGCGTTTAAAGTCAGCATACGGCCATTTTCCGTGTATCATGTTTGCCTCAGTTGTTGCAGCTGACTATTTCTAGGTCAAATTTCAAAAATCCGGAAGATATACCATCTAGAGAAAGGTATAAGCTTTCAGAATTTGAAATCATAACATCAAACATGTCACTGATAAGGTTGGGGCAAGCGTTTAAAGTCAGCATACGGCCATTTTCCGTGTATCATGTTTGCCTCAGTTGTTGCAGCTGACTATTTCTAGGTCGAATTTAAAAAATCCGGAAGATATACCATCTAGAGAAAGGTATAAGCTTTCAGAATTTGAAATCAGAACATCAAATATGTCACTGATAAGGTCAGGGCAAGCGTTTAAAGTCAGCATACAGCCATTTTCCGTGTATCATGTTTGCCTCAGTTGTTGCAGCTGACTATTTCTAGGTCGAATTTCGAAAATCCGGAAGATATACCATCTAGAGGAAGGTATAAGCTTTCAGAATTTGAAATCAGAACATCAAATATGTCATTGATAAGGTCAGGGCAAGCGTTTAAAGTCAGCATACGGCCATTTTCCGTGTATCATGTTTGCCTCAGTTGTTGCAGCTGACTATTTCTAGGTCAAATTTCAAAAATCCGGAAGATATACCATCTAGAGAAAGGTATAAGCTTTCAGAATTTGAAATCCGAACATCAAACATGTCACTGATAAGGTCAGGGCAAGCGTTTAAAGTCAGCATACAGCCATTTTCCGTGTATCATGTTTGCCTCAGTTGTTGCAGCTGACTATTTCTAGGTCAAATTTAAAAAATCCGGAAGATATACCATCTAGAGGAAGGTATAAGCTTTCAGAATTTGAAATCATAACATCAAACATGTCACTGATAAGGTTGGGGCAAGCGTTTAAAGTCAGCATACGGCCATTTTCCGTGTATCATGTTTGCCTCAGTTGTTGCAGCTGACTATTTCTAGGTCGAATTTAAAAAATCCGGAAGATATACCATCTAGAGAAAGGTATAAGCTTTCAGAATTTGAAATCAGAACATCAAATATGTCACTGATAAGGTCAGGGCAAGCGTTTAAAGTCAGCATACGGCCATTTTCCGTGTATCATGTTTGCCTCAGTTGTTGCAGCTGACTATTTCTAGGTCAAATTTCAAAAATCCGGAAGATATACCATCTAGAGAAAGGTATAAGCTTTCAGAATTTGAAATCATAACATCAAACATGTCACTGATAAGGTTGGGGCAAGCGTTTAAAGTCAGCATACGGCCATTTTCCGTGTATCATGTTTGCCTCAGTTGTTGCAGCTGACTATTTCTAGGTCGAATTTAAAAAATCCGGAAGATATACCATCTAGAGAAAGGTATAAGCTTTCAGAATTTGAAATCAGAACATCAAATATGTCACTGATAAGGTCAGGGCAAGCGTTTAAAGTCAGCATACGGCCATTTTCCGTGTATCATGTTTGCCTCAGTTGTTGCAGCTGACTATTTCTAGGTCGAATTTCGAAAATCCGGAAGATATACCATCTAGAGGAAGGTATAAGCTTTCAGAATTTGAAATCAGAACATCAAATATGTCATTGATAAGGTCAGGGCACGCGTTTAAAGTCAGCATACGGCCATTTTCCGTGTATCATGTTTGCCTCAGTTGTTGCAGCTGACTATTTCTAGGTCAAATTTCAAAAATCCGGAAGATATACCATCTAGAGAAAGGTATAAGCTTTCAGAATTTGAAATCAGAACATCAAACATGTCACTGATAAGGTCAGGGCAAGCGTTTAAAGTCAGCATACAGCCATTTTCCGTGTATCATGTTTGCCTCAGTTGTTGCAGCTGACTATTTCTAGGTCAAATTTCAAAAATCCGGAAGATATACCATCTAGAGAAAGGTATAAGCTTTCAGAATTTGAAATCAGAACATCAAACATGTCACTGATAAGGTCAGGGCAAGCGTTTAAAGTCAGCATACAGCCATTTTCCGTGTATCATGTTTGCCTCAGTTGTTGCAGCTGACTATTTCTAGGTCAAATTTCAAAAATCCGGAAGATATACCATCTAGAGAAAGGTATAAGCTTTCAGAATTTGAAATCAGAACATCAAATATGTCACTGATAAGGTCAGGGCAAGCTTTTAAAGTCAGCATACGGCCATTTTCCGTGTATCATGTTTGCCTCAGTTGTTGCAGCTGACTATTTCTAGGTCAAATTTCAAAAATCCGGAAGATATACCATCTAGAGAAAGGTATAAGCTTTCAGAATTTGAAATCATAACATCAAACATGTCACTGATAAGGTTGGGGCAAGCGTTTAAAGTCAGCATACGGCCATTTTCCGTGTATCATGTTTGCCTCAGTTGTTGCAGCTGACTATTTCTAGGTCGAATTTAAAAAATCCGGAAGATATACCATCTAGAGAAAGGTATAAGCTTTCAGAATTTGAAATCAGAACATCAAATATGTCACTGATAAGGTCAGGGCAAGCGTTTAAAGTCAGCATACAGCCATTTTCCGTGTATCATGTTTGCCTCAGTTGTTGCAGCTGACTATTTCTAGGTCGAATTTCGAAAATCCGGAAGATATACCATCTAGAGGAAGGTATAAGCTTTCAGAATTTGAAATCAGAACATCAAATATGTCATTGATAAGGTCAGGGCAAGCGTTTAAAGTCAGCATACGGCCATTTTCCGTGTATCATGTTTGCCTCAGTTGTTGCAGCTGACTATTTCTAGGTCAAATTTCAAAAATCCGGAAGATATACCATCTAGAGAAAGGTATAAGCTTTCAGAATTTGAAATCCGAACATCAAACATGTCACTGATAAGGTCAGGGCAAGCGTTTAAAGTCAGCATACAGCCATTTTCCGTGTATCATGTTTGCCTCAGTTGTTGCAGCTGACTATTTCTAGGTCAAATTTCAAAAATCCGGAAGATATACCATCTAGAGAAAGGTATAAGCTTTCAGAATTTGAAATCAGAACATCAAACATGTCACTGATAAGGTCAGGGCAAGCGTTTAAAGTCAGCATACAGCCATTTTCCGTGTATCATGTTTGCCTCAGTTGTTGCAGCTGACTATTTCTAGGTCAAATTTCAAAAATCCGGAAGATATACCATCTAGAGAAAGGTATAAGCTTTCAGAATTTGAAATCAGAACATCAAATATGTCACTGATAAGGTTGGGGCAAGCGTTTAAAGTCAGCATACGGCCATTTTCCGTGTATCATGTTTGCCTCAGTTGTTGCAGCTGACTATTTCTAGGTCAAATTTCAAAAATCCGGAAGATATACCATCTAGAGAAAGGTATAAGCTTTCAGAATTTGAAATCAGAACATCAAACATGTCACTGATAAGGTCAGGGCAAGCGTTTAAAGTCAGCATACAGCCATTTTCCGTGTATCATGTTTGCCTCAGTTGTTGCAGCTGACTATTTCTAGGTCGAATTTCGAAAATCCGGAAGATATACCATCTAGAGGAAGGTATAAGCTTTCAGAATTTGAAATCATAACATCAAACATGTCACTGATAAGGTTGGGGCAAGCGTTTAAAGTCAGCATACGGCCATTTTCCGTGTATCATGTTTGCCTCAGTTGTTGCAGCTGACTATTTCTAGGTCGAATTTAAAAAATCCGGAAGATATACCATCTAGAGAAAGGTATAAGCTTTCAGAATTTGAAATCAGAACATCAAATATGTCACTGATAAGGTCAGGGCAAGCGTTTAAAGTCAGCATACGGCCATTTTCCGTGTATCATGTTTGCCTCAGTTGTTGCAGCTGACTATTTCTAGGTCAAATTTCAAAAATCCGGAAGATATACCATCTAGAGAAAGGTATAAGCTTTCAGAATTTGAAATCATAACATCAAACATGTCACTGATAAGGTTGGGGCAAGCGTTTAAAGTCAGCATACGGCCATTTTCCGTGTATCATGTTTGCCTCAGTTGTTGCAGCTGACTATTTCTAGGTCGAATTTAAAAAATCCGGAAGATATACCATCTAGAGAAAGGTATAAGCTTTCAGAATTTGAAATCAGAACATCAAATATGTCACTGATAAGGTCAGGGCAAGCGTTTAAAGTCAGCATACGGCCATTTTCCGTGTATCATGTTTGCCTCAGTTGTTGCAGCTGACTATTTCTAGGTCGAATTTCGAAAATCCGGAAGATATACCATCTAGAGGAAGGTATAAGCTTTCAGAATTTGAAATCAGAACATCAAATATGTCATTGATAAGGTCAGGGCAAGCGTTTAAAGTCAGCATACGGCCATTTTCCGTGTATCATGTTTGCCTCAGTTGTTGCAGCTGACTATTTCTAGGTCAAATTTCAAAAATCCGGAAGATATACCATCTAGAGAAAGGTATAAGCTTTCAGAATTTGAAATCAGAACATCAAACATGTCACTGATAAGGTCAGGGCAAGCGTTTAAAGTCAGCATACAGCCATTTTCCGTGTATCATGTTTGCCTCAGTTGTTGCAGCTGACTATTTCTAGGTCAAATTTCAAAAATCCGGAAGATATACCATCTAGAGAAAGGTATAAGCTTTCAGAATTTGAAATCAGAACATCAAACATGTCACTGATAAGGTCAGGGCAAGCGATTAAAGTCAGCATACAGCCATTTTCCGTGTATCATGTTTGCCTCAGTTGTTGCAGCTGACTATTTCTAGGTCAAATTTCAAAAATCCGGAAGATATACCATCTAGAGAAAGGTATAAGCTTTCAGAATTTGAAATCAGAACATCAAATATGTCACTGATAAGGTTGGGGCAAGCGTTTAAAGTCAGCATACGGCCATTTTCCGTGTATCATGTTTGCCTCAGTTGTTGCAGCTGACTATTTCTAGGTCAAATTTCAAAAATCCGGAAGATATACCATCTAGAGAAAGGTATAGGCTTTCAGAATTTGAAATCAGAACATCAAACATGTCACTGATAAGGTCAGGGCAAGCGTTTAAAGTCAGCATACAGCCATTTTCCGTGTATCATGTTTGCCTCAGTTGTTGCAGCTGACTATTTCTATGTCGAATTTCGAAAATCCGGAAGATATACCATCTAGAGGAAGGTATAAGCTTTCAGAATTTGAAATCAGAACATCAAATATGTCATTGATAAGGTCAGGGCAAACGTTTAAAGTTGGGCAAAATTTTAAAATTTTGGATCAAAATTTCGAAATTCTAAACGGTATACCTCCTAGCATTTTAGTAGCTAAATTCATTCCCGTGATCAAAATTCAAAAATTTTGACCTGACGAGCCGTGGCAAACGTTTAAACTTTTTGAATATGCAGCTAACTTCAGGGCATGAATATTACCATTTCAAGGTCGAATTTCGAAAATCCGGAAGATATACCATCGAGAGGAGAATATATACTAACAGAATTTGAAATCAGAACATCAAATATGTCATCGATAAGGTCAGGGCAAACGTTTAAAGTTGGGCAAAATTTTAAAATTTTGGATCAAAATTTCGAAATTCTAAAAGGTATACCTCCTAGCATTTGAGTAGCTGAATTCATTCCCATGATCAAAGTTCAAAAATTTTGACCTGACGAGCCGTGGCAAACGTTTAAACTTTTTGAATATGCAGCTAACTTCAGGGCATGAATATTACCATTTCAAGGTCGAATTTCGAAAATCCGGAAGATATACCATCGAGAGGAGTATATATACTAACAGAATTTGAAATCAGAACATCAAATATGTCATTGATAAGGTCAGGGCAAACGTTTAAAGTTGGGCAAAATTTTAAAATTTTGGATCAAAATTTCGAAATTCTAAAAGGTATACCTCCTAGCATTTGAGTAGCTGAATTCATTCCCATGATCAAAATTCAAAAATTTTGACCTGACGAGCCGTGGCAAACGTTTAAAGTTTTCGATTTTGAATATGCAGCTAACTTCAGGGCAGTAAGAAATTATGGTCCGGTTTTGATGAAATTTTCAGGGATTGTGCGGGTTAGCCCCAAGACGGTCCCTCTATCAATTTCACCGCCATCGGACCAATCAATGGTAGCATGTGCTCATGCGCAAACATGGATTTCATGAAACAAAGATTTCTCAATTCGTAATGGAACGGTTTCGCTCAAATTCAGAGGGTAGTTGGGAACTGGCTCCAAGAAGACTGCCTACGAATTTCGTCACGATTGGATCAGTAATAACCACTTCACATGCGCAAGCGTGAATATCATGAAAACAACTATTTTTCAGTCTAATGGAACGATTTTGCTCAAATTTGGAGGGTAGTTGTGGACTAGCTCCAAGATGATTGCCTACGAATTTAGTCACGATTGGATCAGCGATAATCACTGCGCATACGCAAATGTGAACTGATTCATGGCCATGTTCCCAACTACCTCTTACGTTTTATGAACACAGAGTAAATTGTTACCCAGGAAGTTTGCGCCAGAACAGACAACACTGACTGTCGGATTTTCATGAAATATAAATGGTACCATCCAGGGGATCAACCTGCACAAACCCCAAGTAAGAGTATTTCAGCTCATTTGACACATAAATATTTCAAGTGATTGCGCACCGAACAGTCATCTATACGGAAGATTATATTTAGGTATACAGTTACCAATACACCATTGTGGGAGAATTTCAAGCGTTATATTTTCTTTAAACATCAGTGGTAGCTTGATAATGGTCGTCCCAATTATTGTCTCTTCCGTCCAATTTGAATCTGAGACCTCAGTAATATAATTAACTCTGAAACTTTCTTATCCGACCGATTCCCTGGCATGCAAATTGTACTCGTTAAAAACGCCCTTCCTGATTTAATTATTATTTTTAATTGCAATAAAACGATCCATTCCCCGTTACAGCTCTTTATTCCCTTCCGGGCCCGGATGCAACAAGTGGGCAGTAACTGTAGGCATTTTTCTGCCTCCAAAGTGTTGTCTTCTATAAATAATCACAATCCCTTTGTACGCCACCTCGCTGCTTGTCATCAAACACCATTTATTTAAAAATTCAGTTTCTATACTACGTAATTAATCTACATGTACATAAATAAAAATGAATAGAGCCGTTGTGGCCTTATGTTCGGAATCCAGTATCTCGGGCAACAAGTTTTTTAGGTAGTGATCGCTCCGGTGCAGTACAAGACTAATACATTAGCGTCGGACTCATAGAGGAAAAAATTGTTCGTCGCTGCCATTCTTGCTTTTTCTATCCCGTGTTACCCCCAGAGGCTCCTGCGCCATTCATCATTTCAACCGGACAGCCCTCCCAGTTGGGAATACACTAGAAACCATAAGCTTGGTTTTTCAAATACTGGACGTATCTATTATTTACGGCATCTACATTGATAAAAGGGAGATGATAGTTCTGTACTTATATCGCTTAAAATGTTTTTTCTCTCCGTTTTGTGCAATTTGATTTATGATTTAGTTGAAGTAATTTTCTCTGTCTGTTTTCGTCGCGCATCACGAATACACGGATCACCCGAATCAGATGACGCTTGAGGAATTAGTGATGCTCTAAGTACGAAAATCCCTATCATCGGAATTCCTAAAAATCGAATGGAATGATTTAAACAGTTTAAAGCGCTAGGGTCCAATAGCCCTTTGGCCGCAGGAATTTTGATCCGATCATTTTCGCTCAAGGCCACCCTACCGCTTGACCGCCCTGGGATGTGGCGAGTGTTGCGGGGCGATGGGATTTGAACCGACGCGACGGACGCAGTCGCCGTTCCCATCCGAAACACGAGTACCAAACAGCGCGCTCGGCCATCGACTCACCGCCACGACTTAGATCATTTATGCTGAGAAGATTCCAGCGTGCAATTCGCAATCACCTGAATTTCCAACGTCAAACGCCAACATTTCTGTAATTCTAGAAAGAAACACTAACCAAAAATGTATTTTTTTTTGCCTTCCTTGAAAATTTCTCAATTTTTTTTTAAATCTAAAGGGCCCTTGAGGCTTACATAATATATGATAGTTGTTCGTCTTCTTCTTCTTTAAAATTTAAAGAACCTACAAAATTCTCTTGAAATGGGTAACCATTTTATACAAATTAGTTTGAAGGCATTCGAATCAAACCCTGGATTACAACACATTTTTGTATATATAAATTTATTCGTTTTAATGTATAAATTTCATTCCAGTCGACATTTAAACTTCGCTACACCACTACAAACTCCGAATTCAACAGAAATGACAATAATCACAAAAATGACGATGATTTTGAATGCAAAATTCAAAAGCCTCGTGTTTATGACGGCCAAAATCGCTAACAATCGTTCTTCATTTAGCAGTGTGGCGCGATTCAGCGGAACCTTGGGGAAAAAATGTTCGTTGCACTTCTTCATGATGTACCTACTGCAATTTCTCAATGTTTTTGCGTTCCGAGTACGGGGAGGTCTTGCTACAACGGATAAGAACAAAGAAAGATTGAACCAGACAAACAGATCACGAATATCGTGGAGTGAGAATGTTGGATATACGTGTGATACGGGTTATCTGCGGACTATTGATGGCTGGAGCTTCATCAACCGGAATAAAATACGAGTTTTTCTCTTGATATGATGTTTCGTAGGACTTTTGGCTCACACAATCAGTTACTCTTCTAATAACCAGTCTGTCAGAATTCCAGTGGGAAATACGCCATGGTTCTGGAGTGGCTAATATTTTTTCCAAATTCGCTTTTTGTGTTGTTTGGTGATGAGAAAAATCGAATCGCTTAGCCCGACAGCGAATATTTGTTTAGTTTCCAAGATAACTTGGACTGCAGGAATGAGACGTCATCGTCGCTACTTCTTCCTCCTTGCAAAAGCATAGCGGAACAGACACCGCGACTCCTCGGGTAGTAGGTAATTGATGTAAGAGCTCACCTCAACGTCGCGGATTATATAAAGCAAGGAGTATCCACAGAAAGGCGGCAAAACGCCACATTAATTAAAAATTAACTGCTTACGTCTCATCCAAGTGAAAAATATGTACCATCTCATCTCAGTGTCTACTTTCGATTAAAAATAATTAAACAAACTGGATAGATCAAATAAAATGTGGGGTAGACGAAAGAATTCTACCTATTTATAATTTCACTGACATCTTTCCAAAACTACCATTTCCAAACATGATCATTTTTTAATCCGATGATTTTTGGTGACTTACAATTTACTAATTACCTACTATTCAGCTGTCGATATCGGTAACTCGTTGAAAATTTCAATCGCTGTCCATCCAAAGCAAACAACCAAAAAAACCACTTAAGAAGCAAAGAAGCATTCACAAAGTGACTACTACACGATCTAATCTGAAACCTGTTTAAATACGATAAGGTTCCATTTAGGGTTTTACGATCTCTGCGAGCTCCCCACCCCCAGCACTCGCAACTCCATATTATGTAAACGACAGGTTTCCTCAGTCGAGTCGGCACTAACGAGTTCGCATTCTCCGGATTAAACACGCATCCGTTTGCTCGCGGGCACACCTACACGTAAGCTACAGTAAACATTTTGCTTTAATTCACTAAAAGCGCGAGCTTCTGCACGATTTTAACCCCAGAGCGCAAGAATAATTCATTTCAACCCCCGTTTCGGAAGTCACTAATTCACCGCTGGAATGGAACGTCCGTAGAAAAAGAAGGAAATCGTCGCAGTTTGCAGATGAAATTAACAGTACATTTCTCTATATAGAGGTTATCAAATTGAATAAAACAGCCCTTGAAGATGACATCTTGAGTTGCCTGCATAATTTGACAACTTCAAAGGCAAAAGTTTGATTATGAAGTTAGTATTCCCTATCAACGTAGAACTACATCTAGACACAAGTAAGGATAGATCTACAGGTATATAGATAAACTACATCTAGCATTTAGATCTATACGATGATATTAATGACAAGAATCTCTCGAATTTTATTTTGATTCCTCTCATGCCAAGCTAGGGGAGAACCGAAAAACTACTGTCCATGTGACGAATGTCTCAAGCGGTATGGAACAAATTATTTGGTTCTGCCTGCCTCATTGTGACCATCTTGTATTATCGAAAGACGAATCCAAATGAGCAGCCTTTCTGAGGAAACATGGGTTTATAGACGACCCCATACGTACCTATTTCACCGTATCAGACTGTAACTTTCGTCTACACATGCGCAAATGTGGTTCAAAAAACGCTGCAAAGTCCTTGTCACATGGGTTTATTATTCTATTGGAGTTCTAGAGATTTTTGTTGGCTGTTAAATGTATTGTTTCTTTCATGTGGAATGATTGAAATAGCTATTTCTGATGATTTCCACCAATTTTGGCCCCCAAAACATGAAATAGGTACGCTTTTTTCTTTCTTTTTTTTTTAAAGATCATCTTTGATCATTGGTAGTGGCATTTAATGGTCTTGATTCACCTGTTTACACTTTTTCCAATGTTATTGTACACATTGATGGTGATTTCAGACAGTTTTCCAGGTTTTTGACTCATAAAAAACCAATTTTGGGAGCTGAACCTTTGGTAAAACCTCAATTTCCGCGTCTTTGGTCAAAATCGACTTCATATTCGGTCTTCTCGTCCTCAAAAACATGGAAAAAGATACCTCAAAAGCTCATGTTACTAACATGTTGTTAAAACGCAAAAAGTACCTATTTTTATACACATTTTCACTCATAACACCCCTGGGTATATTCCGATCGGGCTGAAAAGTTTCGGGACACAACTAGGGCCCAAATGGAGCATGTGTGCGAAAGAACGACTTTTTTAGACCGAAAATGAAGCCTGTACACGTGATACGGCGTACGGCGGACGGCGTACGGGGGACGGCGGACGGACATTGCATTTTTGGAATCTACGCACCTTGAAACGGAAAAGAAAAAATTTTGAGGGGGTGTTATAAAAATTTTTTGCTGAGCGAATACATAGGTGTATTATTCACAGAATAATAAACCAAAACTACATGATAAAAATAGAAATAGTCTATTTCCACGTCAAACTAACAAATGTAGACCGGTTTGTTAGTTTGACGAGGAAATAGACTATTTCTATTTTTATCATGTAGTTTTTTGCTATGGATTTCCACTACTCCGCCGCAAGTGATTCAAGTTATACAAATATGGTTCTCTGGTTCTGTTCAACCAACTGTAATGAAAATTTCAGGTATACTTTAAACTTTTTTTATTTATGCGCCTGTAAGTGATTCCCCAGTAGATAAACCGGCAAATTATTATGAATCATATTTATACTATAGCTATACATTATAGCTTATCTAACAATCACCTGCAGGCACTTACGAATGAGTATGTGTATGTACTTGTAATTCATTGGATTCATGATCACACAAGGATGTAGGAAGGTTGAAGTAGGCAGTTGACATTTCATCAGTAGGCAGTTCATTTCAAGAAAACTTCAATTTTCTTGTAAATTTCAGATTTCACTCATCCGATTCCACACGTCAACTTGAAACTTCTCAGCTGTACACTACCTTTTGTTGGTGTAGTCTTGATATCATTTCCTTGGATTTTATTACAATAATATACGATATAATCAGTAAGGATAATACATTTGTAACAATATAGTGGTACGTGTTGACATTTTAACCGTTCTGTTTCAGAGGGTTACAAGGGGTTAGAGCGTTCCGAGCGGATCCCACTGGGTAAACGAGAATATTCCAATTTCCCCTTTTCACACCTAGGCAGCATACAGTGCACACGTGGTGTATATAATTCACCAATCGAATGTATAGTAGCCATAGTGCACACAATACAGTGCACTACATTGGATCACCAATACATTTATTTAACCCTGTTTTCGTGTACTTCGTTATTATTACATATCCGTATTTTGCTACAAAATGACGCACATGAGCACAGCAGTTTGTACCTCATATATATATATATATATATCACCCCTATATTGCTTATTCGCCCTTATTCACTTCTGACTATCGTACCATCACATTTTCTGTACGTGGTTTGGAACACACTCACGTTCGCATCGCTTGCCCGGAATGTAGGTAGTTATTTCACGTTCGTACACGCTGCTCCTTTGCAACGTGTTAAGAATATTGATCACTCGCATTTAAAATAAAACACAGCATAATGGACAGTAATCGACGATCCAAAACTAGCACTTTCGGTAATGAATATCTGTTGACCTTCCTCCAATAGCAAGGCTTTCATGGGATATCGATTTTCAAGTGCCCCACAAAAAATAGCCGGAGCGTTTTACCCAATCCACACTTACTTCCTTTTAAAAAAGAATTAACCTAACCACGATAAAATTTAACCCAATTCAAAATTACTTCCGTTAAAAAAAGAACTAACCTAACCACGACAAAACTGCCCATTAAAACCACGAAAACATTATAATGCAATCGCATGAACAAAAGGAACATGTGAAATAGGTACTATAATTTCGAAATCCATTTTTGAAACTCGTGTAAATTCTTGGTCGTCCATGGTCTCATTTCCAAGAGTTGTATAATATCTGTGACCGTCCACGGGAAAATGTACCTTAGCTTCCGGAAGCAACTTTTTCAGGAGAACGAAAAAACGATGTCAGGGTCAAAAAATCGACTTTTCGAGTTATTATCGATTCTTATAGGAAATTTAACGTGTTTTCTGGATCCTTAAGCCTTTTTACGAATCGATTACTAGAAATCATCGATAAATCGCAAAAACCAAAGCACGGAATAACGTAATTACCTTAGCTTCCCGGGGCCATTTTTCGTGCGAAGAAGAAGATTGCTATCGTGTTGTTGTTTTCTGTTATCAGACCTGTTGATTGTGTGTTTTGTGTTTTGCAAAAAAAATGTTAGATAACATTTAAAGTACCTATAAAAAAATATTTTGGTGACACCCCCCCCCCCCCCCCTTCTGGTTTCATTATTATGTTCGCAACGAACTAGGAATGTAATAAATCAAGTCGGAATTAAATAAAAAGAAGTCAAAACGACTGTGGTACCATTCAACACAAAACTCACTTTTTTGCAATTGACCCAAGCTCAAAAAAAAAAAAAAAAACCAGTCATGCAGCATGACTTAATGAGCGAATTTTCAAAGAAATATTCGAATTAATGGCTATGGTTTTGAATAAAGGAAAACTTCGGTCTAGAATTTGGTTTTCTATGTATATTCTCTTCGTATTTATTTTAATTTGTACGTTTTGTCCATCCTGATTCTACCGTTTGTTATGAGTAGATTCCTTGTTCCTTCTGAATGGCCTTTCCTCTTGACTACGATTTCAGGCCTGGTATCTAATACCAGTTCAAGATTTGCTCTACTAGGTAGGTAGATCCTTCCTTCTTCATTGATATTATTTTTATCATGTTAAGTACCTACCTACCTTTGAATATCAAATATTCGTATGACACTGATAATAAATTGATAAGATACCTACCTAACCTTCTTCCTCCTACTGTTAGTACCTAAATTGAATAATTTGAAATAGATTTTTTCTTTCGTCTTCCTTCTAGTAATACGTGGGCCGGTACTTGTCTATCTATGAAGGTATCATAACAATTATATGTCAAATGGGAAATTCAAGGAGTTGTACTAATCGTTTGCCTCCCCCTTTTTTGCTTCGAACTCTCGTCTTCAATTAATACTTCTCACATTTTTCAATCTGACCACTCTAAGGTGGTGGGGGGGGGGGGGGGGTAAGAGTTTAAAGATTATCCTAGTTTTGGGTAATTTTTGCGCACTTTAAATGCTCTAATTTAAGAACGGATTTAGATATCTAAAATCCGATTTCACCATCGTGTTCAGCGTGCAAAAACCTTTAAAATGAGGGGTCACTTGTTAGAAAATAACATTTTGGGGATTTTTGGGTAATTTTTGCGCACTTTAAATGCTCTAATTTGAGAACGGATCAAGATATCTAAAATCCGATTCCACCATCGTGTTCAGCGTGCAAAAACCTTTAAAATGAGGGGTCACTTGTTGGAAAATAACATTTTGGGGATTTTTGGGTAATTTTTGCGCACTTTAAATGCGCCAAAACCCTCCTTAGAGTAGGCCAATTTCGCCCATCTTCGAACTTAGCCTTTCGATTGCCAAGATAGATTTTTTGTGCAAATTTGAGCTGTTTATCTCAATTCTATCGAGAGTTATCGTCTGGAGTGACACATATATAAATATATATATACATATAAAAAAGTGTTAAATTTCAGGAATCGTTTTAGAATGGTCTGAAACGGATTTCTATGAAGAAAATTTCCAAAAATTTATATTATTTAAATTTCGAAGCCATTGCAATAGCTTCATTTTCTTTGAAAATTCGCTAAAAATGAAAAAATTAATTTTTTGGATGGAAATCTACTTTTATACATTCCCCACAATAGTACTAGTACTAATGAATAGGGGAAAAATCAAAATTTTAGGCTGAAAAGGTGCAAAAACTACGTCAAAACAGTTTCTAAAACTTTGATTGCGTTCTTCTCAAAACAGCTTTTTCGCAATTCAGAGGTTCAAAAAATTATAAATTTTCAACGGATTGACATATCGAAAATCTGAAAACGGCATCGTGTTCACAAACTTCTCGTCTATCAGGAAATGCAATAAACCCGATTTCAAAATCCGGAAGCTAAGGTATGTTTTCCTGTGGACGGTCACATATTATAGACTACCGATTTACCTTTGTGACGGTGGACAGTTCTCAGTCGTTTGTGGTTCCAGTGAAGATGGGGAGGTTAGGCTCCGTTAAAAAAAGAATTAACCTAACCACGATAAAATTCAACCCAATTCAAACTTAATTCCGTTAAAAAAAGAATCAACCTAACCACGATAAAACTGCCCATTAAAACCACGAAAAGCTGTACACATTATAACGCAATCGCATGAACAAAAGAAACATGTGAAATAGGTATTATAATTTCGAAATCTATTTTTAAAACTCGTGTAAAATCTTGGTTTCGTCCATGGTCTCATTTCCATGAATTTTATAATATATTATACACTACAGATTTATCTTTGTGACGGTGGGCAGTTCTCGAGTCGTTTGTGGTTCCAGTGATGATGATGGTCAGGCTGAAACCCAATCGCTATCCCTTCTTAACTGTTGATAATAACTCTAACCTAGAAGGGGGACTCTCGAGGGTCCACCGTCACTCTCCTCACACTCTATCACATCTTTGGTCAGCGTGTGACACTAAAATACTACCCTTTTTCTTATTTGAATAAATTCTATTTTCCTTTCAATCTTATTTAATTTTTACTTATTTATTTCAGTGTAATGCAATGTTTTACGCTTTTTCTCGGAAGTCTTGAAGACTTATGAATGTCCGATTATGTCGAACCAAAAAATATCATCAACACAGATAAACCATCCATCATTGAGGTATATTACGTTTTGTAATAGCCTAAAAAATTATTATTTTTTTAAAATAAAGACTGGCAAGGAAGTGTGTCATCTTCAATGGAATTCCTACGCTCCGAATACTTAGATCGATGTATCGATTGAGACTTGCGTAAACATAGGGTTTAAATATTCCAGACCATTGTTTTGTGGCGTATCACCACCTGGTTCTTTCATCTCTGACACGAGATGTGCAATTATTTTAAACGCCCAACGAGCACTTTATTGATTTAATGCAACAACGTAGCCAAATTATATTTTCATCACGTCACGACCGAAGCGAGCAGGCACTATACCTTTCTATACCCAACAAGTAGGTAAATCGTCGTACTCGACCAACAAAAACAAGAAAATCTCATAAGAATTTCTAGGGTAAGAAGGTACAAATCCGTTTTAGAACATACTGACTCTATCTCTACACATTTACCTATACTACAATAATTATGAAATCTCAACACTTACCGGTAAAGCGATAAGAGATTTTACAACGTCAGACTTTTTCAGGAAAATTTATAATATCCTGTACCTATTTTATTGTGATGAAAAAAACATGCCGAGTTGAAAAATTATTAAATTAGGAGTATTATCTCATGAAAACAAATCCTTCGCAAGTATAACGGAAAGCGGAGTTGTTGAAAGGTTTTCTATTCCCAATAATACACAAAAATAGATTGCTATACCTACCGGTTCCGGTGTTCATATCATCGTCAGTATACATATACATACATTACTGAAACCGGTATAACAGTTTTTTTTGTGTGTATTAGTAGAAATATTCAATCCTTTCAATATATTTTTTTATTACTCATCATTAGGTTAAAAAATTGTTTATCATAAGAAGAAGAAAAAACGCTGCAAATCCCCGCACAACGGTTTATTATTTTGTACAGAATACCCTTCTGGTACAGATCACAGCTCTCCGTATAGATAACCCTTCTATATAATATATGTACTACCCTATACATATTATGTAGATCGCAGACCCTCCGTAGGTGAGTACCTAACCCCGTACTCGTTACTAGGTACCTACCTAAATCAAGAGTTAAATTTTGCTAAAATAATTCTGTCGATGACAAACAGTAAATAAAATGGCAAAAAGAAACGCATATAATGAAGTTCTGAAGTGAAATTGTTGATGCGGAGTGAAAATCGTAGATCGCGGTTTTCTGTGGTCAATACCCTCGAGCTCCCCCCAGGTAAGCCCTAAATCGAGTACTGGAGTTTGTAGTTATTCATGAAGCATAAGGAAAATAATAAACCGTTGTGTAATAATTTACCTGTATAGGTGCCCCTTCTACGTAGATATTATAATGAACCGTTGTGTAATAATTTGCCCATCAATAATACTTCAACGGTTGTTCAAGTTGCAAAAGTACCTATCAACAAAATCCAGCCCCTTTTTGGTAGATGAACCGTTGTGTAATAATTTACCGTTGTGTAATAATTTTTACCCATCAATAACACTACAACGTTTCTTCAAGTTTCAGAAGTACCTACCAACAAAATCCAATAGATCCCAAATGAAATAATATCGCAGAACAACCAACTGGACTTCATACAGCCATCCTTGATTATAATCAGGTGCTCCCTAGCGATGATATCTGGGCCGGATTTATACAGTTTGATTCACGATCGTGTTGATGAAGCTTTTTGGTGCAAACGAACGGCTGGTCGTAAAATGCTCCGGATGGTCTCAAAAACTTCTTCAGTTCAAGATCAATTGAAAAATGTTTAAAAACTGAAAATTTCAACCCCTATTTTGAACGCCTTAGAGATGACTGACAGTAACGCCGAGCTTCGAGGACCAGCTAGACCCCGAACGGAACCTAACCCGAATTTCATCAATTTTTTTTCATGCTAAAAAAAAAGTGCAAGTAGGTACGGCGTACGGCGGACAAACAGAAATTTATTAATTGCATTTTCGGATTCGATATACCTTGAAACGTAAACCATGAAATTTTGAGGGAGGGTTAGAATTTTGTTTTCATGCTCGATTCCAAAGGGTCAGTATTGAAAATAATAAACCAAAAAACGCTGTGAATTATTATACAACGGTTTATCATTTACCGGAATCAAAAACATTAGAAGACTCACTAGTCCAATAATTAGTTTGGAATTATTACTTAAGCCTGTTAGTTACCAATATGCCAGAGAGTATGTTCGTATCATTATACTTGTCACAATAGGATTTTTCTCCTCTGATCGCTCGTTTTACTTTTCTTTCTCATTTTCTTCCGCCCATTCCCATAAATCCTTAGTGAACGAGAAAAGGTTTAGCCCTTCCTCCTGTGTTTGGAGAAGGAATTAATTTCACCCCTTCTCCCTCAGCTCAAAATTACCACGATCTACCAACAAGCTTCAGACCGCCAGGCAATACATCTCTCAGTCTCGTCTCCCGTGAGCCAGACCTCCTCTGCCCACAGGTTACCCTCCCATTTGATTTGTGTCGAGCTTGTTAGTTTCTTTGTTGGTTTCCTCTAGTTGGCCTGTCCAAAGAGATTTGTTTCCGTTGGTATTCCCACCTGGTCCGAGTTGATAATGAAAGCTGTATAAACCTAGCTGTGGCCGTCTACAACATACTTAAGTCCAGATCTCATGGCAGGAATTTCAGGTATTGCCACTCCATTATTTCTCCTACTTGGCTTCCGTCTTTATATATTTCCAGGTTACCGTCTGTCTATAAATCTTGATAATGTTTCCCTTGATAATGGTCAAACTGAACCCACCGTTTGATAAAGCAGCTAGTCAGCCATTAGTATCCGAATGAACCCCGAGCATCACTCAATGAAGCAGGAAATCTGGAAGCAGAATATCCGGCATGGAGAACGGATAGTTACGTCGTGTCTCCACTCACTCACTCACCTTATTTTTATTCACCAGACATTGAAATTTAGTGGAATTTTGAGGCACTGGAGACCAAGGGACCAAACGGAAATGTCTATATTCTTCCCACTCTGAAAACGATGACCCTATCACTTTGAATCCTCACTCCTCCACTGGAGTTACTCTATTCCAATTATGGTTACCGTATAACCCCTCGATGGTGGACATGGATGGGACCAGGAAAAAAGCTCGCTATTGAGAGTTCTTCATCATAATGGGAACGGCCCTCTCGACTGCGAAAATTACTCTCTGCTGTAAAGGGGGGGGGGGGGGGGATGAGTTGATATATAAAGGCGAAATTTATTAGGTAAATAGGTAAAAATGTAGATGTGTGTACCTAAGTTGTAACAGTGAGGGCTGTTCTCGATACATTTTTTCTACCGGTGGAGACGGGGTCGCTTGGGGAAGCCTAATCGATATCCCTTCTTAACCGGTGATAATCTCGCTGGTCTAGGGGTCTAGGAGGGGGACTCTCGAAGGTCCACCCCCACTGTTACTCTATCACAAAGTACACTAGTAGGGGTATATAATAATCTATTCAGCCTTTGAAAAATACTTATTTATTAGGCTCTGCTTCTGTTTTGTAGTGATGGCTTTTTCTCCATGATTTCTTGAATGAGTTTAAAGTTCGCGCAGGCTCGGTCTGTCACAATTCGAACGTTTGATAAATGCAGATTTCAGTACTGAATGTTGAGCTAACTCTTTTTGGCGCCACGCCTCGTACAATACTGAGTTCAATTCATGGATGTGGAAATTTGAATGAAGTCCAGAGAAATCACGCACCTGGTCAGCCTGCTTAGCGCTAATACTGGAGGTCAAATCCGGTGAGCGGAACGTCCCTCTCTGTCCGCACGCCTTATCGAGAGGTTTCGCTATTGAGAGGGCCTTCAACGTTGAATTCGTAACATTTTGGCCGGGACCATGAAAAACGTCAGTTATCTGGAGGTTTTCTCTATCGAGAGGTATTTAAAAATGAAGATTTTACTGTACTAGATTGTGGGCGCTGGTGCTGCAAGGTGTAAATAGATAATCGATGTCAGCGAACAACTTATTTAAAAAATATTATACATTTTTGACCAAAGGATAAGGCGGAGAAAAGTCTGTTTACTTGGCTACTGCTGAACCTGTATGCAGTGGGTACTGACCCTTTGAACATTTTTACAGCCACCTCAAATCCAGTAGAAACAATTGGAGCGGATAGTGGATGTTTCGCCAGAATTACAAAAATATCTGATAAAATGTTGCTATTCCAACGCACACGGCGAAAGAAAAACTGAATACTGAGTTACGTGAACAAGCATTTCGCTACCAATGCTAAATTGAGGCTACGTCGTTGCCTGCTCTCATGTATGAATACTACAATGATGAATACATTTGAATAAAATGATATCGTATCAGCAGCAAAGAGACCACGAGATGAAATCCACATGGGCTCACGGACCAAACTGCGTAACCACTGGAAATTTCATTAAAACCGATGTTATAGTGTTCACCATCAATTTGCCGAATAATCTCCCTTCACAACAAGCAGAGTGATGAAGGAAGTGCAAGACGTAGAGTGACTTCTACAGTTGCTTATCCAGTTGCCAACAACACAAGTCGATATTAACATAATAATATTATTTAAAATATATTTCAATCTTCCACTGAATGTGAATGCCATCATGTTTACACAACTTCTCATTAGAAAGAACATTTTTTAATACTGATCACACTCCTGTAAGCACATATACACTGGTATAGAGTAAACACTCCGACGAGTAGCCTTTTCTCAACTGTACACCTCGTGGCGAGTTTGAGGCTTTTTTGGAAAATATGGAGTTTACTAGAAGTTCATCTAATATACAGCCCATCTCACAATGATAAGACTGACAGAGACCAATTGGTGGCTTCACGTTTGGTGTAGGTGCTAATATTGTGAGAAAGGTGCTAAATATCAGCTATTAGGTTTCAGTGTAACTACAATCTGTGAGATTTTAATTCCTAAAAAATCCACGTGTCCGGCAAGATCTAAAACTTGAGGGAAAAGCCAAGACAAACAGAATTTATGATTCATGATTCCTTCATCTCCCCCGGTTTCTGAATTAGGCAGGCATTATTACTTTGCTCTCAAGATAAACCGCTGGGTAATTTTGTTACAGCATCTCTCGTTTACAAATCATTACAATAATTTATTATATGTTTTATTAGAAGTATCTCTCTTCCAGTGCATCCCGTAATAGTCAATACAGTAACGATGATTAGATATTACTGGACAAACAATACTGTTGTAGATCTAGCCTCAAATCTAGTCTGTCATCATCAAGTGCGTACATAACGTTAAGCATTACAAATAGAAACAAATAATTGCTAATGGCTAAAAAAAAAAACAGGATTATCTGCTTAGTATTTACTACAATTTCTTTCAAAATGAATCAGGGCAGGGATGGTGACGGGTAGATGTTGTTGGCCTGAAAAATAATATAGAGAACAGTGCTGTTACTAGCTCGCACATTAATACACAAAGGTTTATACTCAATTCCGGCCGTGCCCCTACATATTTCATGAATATTACGTTAGACCAGATGATTTTTTTTAAAAATGCGTTAGTAGGAACCTGCATTAAAAACAAAAAGAAAATTTAAAACTAGCTTTTGGTTTATTATTTTCACTAATGAACCTTTGAAATCGAGTTTGAAAAAAAATATTTAACGCCCCCCCCCCACCCCCCCCCCCCCCCAACCACCGCCTCAAAAATTGATACTATACATTTCAAGGTATGAAGAATCCGAAAATGCTACAAAAAACTTCTGTCTGTCCGCCGTACGCTGTACTTAGCACTTTTCTTAGTTACCATGAACCCAAAATTAATGAAATTTGGTTTGTAGCTCCCGTTTGGCGTCTACTTGGTCCTGGAAGATCGGCGTTATTTTCAGTCTCTCATCTCCAAGGGGTGAAAAATAGGGGGTGAATTTTCAGAACACCGTAGACCGAAAACTTTCAATAGAAGGGTATGGTTTTTTTTACGTTTTTAAATCGATATTGAACTAAAGAATTTTTTGAGAGCATTGTACGACCAGCCGTTCGTTTCCACGGAAAAGCTTCATCAACAATCGTGAACCAAACGGTATAAATCCGGCCCGGATATCATCGCTAGGGAAGCACCTGATTATGATCACGGATGGCTGTATGATGTCGAGTTGGTTGTTTTGTGATATCATTTCATTTGAAAAATTATGGATCTATTGGATATTAGCAACTTGAACAAACGTTGAAGTAGATATTATTGGGTGAATTATTACACAACGGTTTATTATACTAGCACCTATACAGATAAATTATTACGCAACGGCTTATTATTTTCCTTATGCTTCATGAATAACTACAAATAATTAATGATTGAATCATTGAATCACGTGCATTTGTATGCTTAATTCCGGGGCCGGCTCCAGTAGGTGCTCGATTTAGGGCTTTCCTGGGGGGAGCTCGAGGGTATTGATCACAGAAAACAGTGTTCTACGCAGAAGGGGCATCTGTACAGGTAAATAATAAACCTTTGTGTAATAATTTGCAGCGTTTTTTAGCATGGAACATGCTTTAGCCTTGGACTAACTATCCGAAAAATGTCACGCGGAAGTGTCACGAAATTTTAACGATGATTTTCACGTACAACCGAGTAGTTGCTAGGGAAATGAAACTTCTTTCATTTTCATCGGACAAAAATCGTTTTCCATTCGTTGGAAAGCTCTTGATTTATCACGAATTTATTTCGTATTTGCTCTTGGTATTTATTTCGTACTTTCATACTATAACTATATAAATTGATGTTATAAATGGATAGTAAACAATGACGCTTGTTTGGTTGTCACTTGGTTGTATCCTGGTGACGAAGTGAAATCATAACAGTGCGGCTACAGAATCATAAAACGCTGCAAATCCCTGCACAACGGTTTATTATTTTGTATAGAATACCCTCCTGTTACAGATCACAGCTCTATGTATAGATAACCCTTCTATATAATATGATATGTACTATTCTATTATATACATATTATGTAGATCGCAGACCCTCCGTAGGTTAGTACCTAACCCCGTACTCGTTACTAGGTACCTACCTAAATCACGAGTTAAATGTTGCTAAAATAATTCTGCCGATGACAAACAGTACCTAACAAAAAGAAACACACATAATGAAGTTCTGAAAAGAAATTGTTGATGAGGAGTGAAAAAAGTACCTACCAACAAACTCCAGCCCCTTCTACGTAGATGGTATACTGAACCGTTGTGTAATAATTTACCGTTGAGTAATGATTTACCATAGTAATAATTTACCCATCAATAATACTTCAACGTTTGTTCAAGTTTCACTACCTACCAACAAACTCCAAAAGAGCCATCATTTTTCAAGCGAAATAATACCACAGAACAACCAACTCGACTTCATACTCCGCCAATATAATCATGTGATCCCTACCAATGATTGGCCGTATTCACTAATTCCTATTGTGGGCGCGTCTCTGGTTACGAGATTTGGTTTGAATTGTATACAATTTCATTCACACTGGAGTCGAAAATGCCTGTCGGTGCAAACTTTGGGGCCTTACTGTGAACGAACGGCTGGACGTACGATGCTCCGGATGGTCTTAAAAAACTCGCAAGTTCAAGAACTATTTAAAACCGTAAAAATATTCACGTAAAAAAATGGTATAGGCGTTTTGAAAATTTCAACCCCTATTTTGAACCCCTTAGAGATGACTCACAGTAACGTCGAGCTTCGAGGACCAACTAGACGCCGAACGGAACCTATAACCCGAATTTCATCAATTTTGTTTCATGGTAACTAAGAAAAGTGGCCCGTACGGCGTACGGCGTACGGCGTACGGCGTACGGCGGACAGACAGAAATATTTTTATTGCAGTTTTGGATTCTACATACCTTGAAACGTAAACCATCAAATTTTGAGGGGGGGTAAGAATTTTTTTTTTCATGCTCGATTCCAATGGTTCATTATTGAAAATAATAAACCAAAAGCGCGGCTAAAGCATGTTCCATGTTTCTTGAATTTTAGCCGTAGGCTCTAAGCAGTTCCGGGGGTCCAGGGGGCCTGCCCCCTGGCGAGGCGCGCAGCGCCGAGTTTCCTTGGACAGGGTTAAATATTGAAGGTGCGTCACTATAATGATTATGTTAGTGTGGTTCCAATGGATATTTTCGACCATAATAAATGCACCTGCCTACATAGATAACGAGCTGTAAGTTCGAAATTTTAACAATGAGGTTCTTCGGTAGATACCTAGTGCAATATACCAACGCACTTTGCAACAATTTAGCAAACTATATAACTAAGAGTACATATGCCTGTTGAATGTATTCACCTTGAAATTGTATCCACTAAACAAGTGGAAAGTTCCTAAATGATATTGTATTCTCATGTAGTAACCCACTTCTGTTTCAGAGGGTTACCGGGGGTTAAAGCGTTCCGAGCAGAACCTATCGGGTAAAAAATTACATTTGAAATGTTATGCTACAACTCATTTTCATTTTCATTCCCACTATTCATCATCATTAATGAAAGATGTCAAAGCACAAGATGAATTCCACGTTGAAACTGGTGTTACTGCATTACTTCACTTTATAACTGATTGGTGCACATTCACCCAGTAGTCTCTTCAATAAACACCGCTCATCCTCACCTACTTCTTCCTCTGTATCTCAGTAGATGGTTTGAAATCTCAACGTGGCCCATGATTTTATACTCCTTCTTATTAATTCACGAATCCTTTTCCATTTTCTTGTGGTTTTATAAAAATTAAAATTAAATAAATTCAGTATGTGTACCTATTTGGTGTAAGTGGAATGATTTGCATGAGTGACAGTTTCTTGAATACATATTATCGTAAGAAAATTGTATCTTATACTTTACATAATGAAGTAATAATGTGTGAATTTAACGCGTGAGTTTCGCCGGACTATTCCACGCATGCATTTCTCTTTTTCAAATCTACCACAATCGCAGCTTGATACATGGAATACTGAATCTGAATAAATGCAGTCCTTACCCATGTAGTACCGTGTCTTTTCACAGTATAAAAATATTGACCTGTACGCCTACCTGCAGTACCCATATCAGGTAAACCCCATCTTTAATAGGAATTGTATCTATTGGCACCAAGGTACCTGTAATACCTAGGTGTGGAATAATTATTCTATTGCACTTAGTACGGAATCAAATCAGCAATGGACAATGGACAAAACAGAAGCCAACTAATTCCAAGGATTCATAATAAATTATCCCAATGGTAATCCGAAACATACTAGTATTAACGAATGTAATCTAGGAGACATTTCAGAAAAAATGCTCTGAGGAAGAAAGTCTTGAAGGAATAGACTTTGCCTCACCAATCAGATGGAAGATTGTCGTATATCTACACGACTGTTGTGGGTGCGTACGGGAAGATAACATTGTAGTCTTGAAACATGCAATAACAAACTATTTCTCTGAAAAATCCATCCTGAATTACCGGCAAACATTTGAGCGTGCTCAAAGAAATCGCAGTCGGATGTTGATGAATTTTATGTGATAGCAACTGGAGACCACCCCGCACCCAAACATAACATTTCATCACATTTATATCTTTCTTTTAGATTTATAGGCATATAAAGGGTATTTCGTATGGAACAGTGACCTAAAACGAGGGATTATACCCACCGTACAACTTAGATTTTAAGATGCACCCCCCCCCCCCCCCCCCCCCCACCGATTTTCGTGCTTAAAAAATGGGGAGCATCATAGATTCAACACAATGATCATCTGACACGGTATTATTACCGACGTGAGTTGGATTTAGTCATCCATATCTACTTCATTTTCGGTCTAAAAAATTCAATCTTTCGCACACACGTTTGGGTCCTAGTTGTGTCCTGAAACTTTGCAGGCCGATCGCAATATACCCAAGGCTGTTATGAGTGAAAATGGGTGTAACAATAGGGTTTTTTTTTGGTATTTTAGTAACATGAGCTTGTGAAGCATCGTTTTCCATGTTTTTTAGGACGAGGAGACCGAATATGAAGTCGATTTTGATCAAAGAGTGGAAAACTGAGGTACTAACGAAGTTTCAGCCTTAAATACGTTAAATTTTCGTATAAAATGGTCGTTCTTCCGCAAATCGTTTGCGTCCAAATTTTGGATCAAAATTTTGGGTTTGGATTTTGGATCGTTTGGCTCCTAGCTGTTATAGGGGAAAAAATTTTTTTTTAAAGGTTTTAGCTTGTGAGGTATCGTTTTACATGTTTTTTTAGGGCGAAAAGACCAATATGGAGTGGATTTTGACCAAAGAGTGAAGAATTGAGGTTGTAACGAAGGTTCAGCTCCCAATGTTCATTTTTATGGGTCAAAAACCTGGGTAATTGTCTGATATCGCCATAAATTTGTATAATAACATTGGAAGTAGTTATGTGGCACTATCAATGATCAAAGATAATTTGTTAAGAAAATAGGAGCCTAATTCGAGTTTTTGAGAAACAATAAATGCCAACATTTCTGTAGGTAAGTCCAATAGAATAATATACCCATGTGACAAGGACTTTGCAGCGTTTTTGGAATCTACGCACCTTGAAACGTAAAAGAAAAACTTTTGAGTGTTCGAACATTTTTTCTGAGCGAATACAGAGGTTTATTGTGCACAGAATAATAAACCAAAATGATAATAATAAACCGATGGGTAAGAATTTAAAGCGTTTTTGCAATGAAACCCTACAGAGTAACAAACCCGTTAGTGAGCAGCGTAGTTCCACGGAACTTTGATCCAAATTACACTCTTAATGTAACGGATTTTAATTAAACTTTTAAATTACGAATTCCAGACTAGACAATTCTAGACAATGAACCTCGCGTTGAAAGGAATCTCTAGATGTACTGAAGCTCCAATAAAATTATTTTCTACGTACAGGATTCGCCAGTGGACGAAACAAGTTTATGAGTACGAAAAGTTTGGATACGCCAAACCATCCACTCTGTAGAAATTAGTTGAAATGCCAAAGGGTGAAGCAAATTAATGAGAAACGACCATTAGCATGGACCCTTCTATTGACCCTCTTCACTGGAGGCTGGGCCTTTAACGAAGGTCAACTGGGTGGTCCGCTAACAACTATGGCTCGCTCAACCATGCATTTTCTCGGACGTACTTCACCCCTAATCCTCACGCTGGGATCATAATGGAGACTAAAGGCTCCAAGGGATATCCCGTGGATATAACACCCCACACAATTCTCTTATTGTGGGGCAGTTTTTAAATGGGCACACCGCTTAGGAAATATCTATATTAATATAGCATCCGCATGCTTTGTTCGACGCTTTAGCATAAATGGATTAGGTAGTTCAGGTGCTAGTATGTTGAGTTTCGTACCTAAATATTAGGGTCTTGGTCGTATTCTAATCCACAGGTGTGACCACATCATTATATCCACTGAGGAATTTATTAGTAGACTATTGAGCGTTAGCATCAACTTTTTTACGCTACTGCACTAAAGTGACATGTCTAGGAGGTACCCTATGCCTCTGAACTTTACTCGAACTAAAAGCGACAAACCAGGGCTATTATATTACAAAATTATATTACATGATTATTGTCGTGGTATCCTCCCAGAACCACTCCTTGTATATTTATTATAAGATCTCGCAATAAACCAGGGAATGGAGCGGCAGACGCAGGAGACCTGGAGGACCTGGTGGGGGATCCCGACCATCCTGCACCAGTAATGAGGATGGAGGGAGATAGTCCCAGGGACTATAAGAACTCGGCTCCTTCGCCTTCCAATTCATTCTACGCTATCCTCATGCTCCAGGATAGATCCCAGAGTGGTGCATATTACCACACTGGGCATATTCCTCCTACCGTCTCAGTGGTGGACACCCTCCGGGTGGTAACCAGGGGCGTTAGGTACTCCTGACGCTTTAGTGGTGGACACCTTCTAGGTGGTAACCAGGGGCGTCAGGTTCACTACCTCTTCCTACCTCGCCCCTCACCTATGCATCCACCACAATTATATAATTACAAAATTCGGTAGTGACAAAAAATAGTCCTCCAGCTGATATCTCCAACTCGCACAGACGTAAGCTTTTAGTTCACGCGCCAGGACGCACTCAACTAGTACTCCATTAATTCTAGTCAACTATTACTCCATTAATGCTGGTCAACTAGTACTCCAATCATTAATGTGGTGGATAAATACAAGGGATAGGATGAGCTTCTTTTCAGAAATCAGGAAACAATCAAGTTAGCAGAAATGCGAATTCCTGGTTACGATAATAACCAGGAATTCTATAACCATTTTATTCATAATATGTAACCACTAACCATAATAACGATATTTATCCACCACATTATTTAAAAATAGTTCAACGTGGTTTCTTGGATAATCAATAGCCAGGTTTATCAACACCGTCTGAATGGTTCAAAACCCTCATTCTTCACACATTTTCAATGATGAACCTTTGCAATTGAACAAACATTATGGTATACAGTAATCCATGGATTACAATGGCTCGGCCTTGTTAAGGTGGAATTAGTTGTCCGTGTTCATAATAGGTTGTATTTTGTAGGAAAATGTCTAAGATAGTTCGCCAGAGAGAATTTTCTCAATTAACAGTCATGGCCCTGGGGGAAATAAGAAGCGACATTCCCCGTATTAACAAAGTTTGAACAACGATCTAAATGTGCGAACACTACAGACTATCGGACCAAATGATCAAATGAGAAGTAGAATAAAATTTATTCATTTTGGTGCTGCCACGTGGTGGCTGATTTTGCAACTAAACTCGTTGCATTTAGCCGAATGATGGTTTGCTTGGACCGTATTGGGTTGCGGGTTATGGCAGTTCAACGGGTTTCACGTTTGCTCATGCGCAGTCGCTAGTACTGATCCGAAGGCGAGGTAATTTATATTATGACCAACTAGGATCTAACCCCGAACCACCACCAAAATTCGAGCCAATCTAGACCGTTGGGTCGTGAGTTATGGCGGTTCGCAGAAATTCGTACACAAACACACACACGCATACACAATTACCTAAAGGAGCTGAACTTTCTTTTTTTTGGTTTATTATCTTCAATAATGAACCTTTGGAATCGAGCATGAAAAAAAAGAAGTTTAACCCCCCCCCACCACCACAAAATTTGATGGTCTCCATTTCAAGGTATGTAGAATCCGAAAATGCAATAAAAAAATTTCTGCCCGTCCGCCGTACGCCCTACTTCGCACTTTTGTTAGTTACCACGAACTAATGAAATTTGGGTTGTAGGTCCCGCTTGGGGTCTTTTTTTTTTTGTTAAAAGGGATTCAGTAGTAAGAGACGTCCTTATCCAATTTGCGTGGTTCTTTTTTCTGCTCAACCGATTTTATTTTCTGTCCGACGCAGAATTTGGTCTAGTTTTGCACACCGGAATTTCGACGTTTGTTTCCATAGGGACGGGGGCGGGAGGGATTTTCTGCTAATATTGCGTCCGCTGCCCGTATTCTCAACCGATTTGGGTGGTTGATTATTAGTTTGATTCAGAAATCCTTCTGGTTGTGCACTACGGGGGGGAATCTGCGTTAAAAATCCAGACGATCTGATCAATCTACGGGATGTTTCGATAGATCCTTGTTCACGTGGTCAAAAATGGGGAAGCCCGCGTTTCCCCCTCAAAATAATGAAAAATGTTTAAAAAGTGTAAGAACGAAAACATAAGGCCTCGGCCACTTCTGAGGGGCCGAGCCTAAAAAGAAAGAAAGTCTCACAAACCTCATCAAAATGAGATCATTTAGGCTTCTACGTTACCTACAACTACCCAAATTAGCTGAAACAGCATTACTTGTACCATGATCGGGTAACTAACGAGAATAAATTATTTATTAGGTCTGAAGAAACGGTTATTTAAGAACTTTCAGTGTTGTCAAACGAACGGGAATTCCAACAGACTGTAGTTCCTCACAATCGAATCAAAAATACAACTTCTACCTATGTGCTTGGAGCCTACTATAACGCTTTGCGATCATCTTCAGGAATATATATAAAAGAATGGTCAGGCACCTACACAGAACAACTAACTCTTACATATTATAACAACTACTTTATGTTTTATCAACGTAAAAACGTTTATAAACTCATTGATAATGAAATTCCTACCTTGGAAAATGGCAAAACAAAACTTGATGGCTAGTCTAGTGGTAGGTACATAAGGGTACCAACGAGATGGAAAAGTCTGTGGACTACGCGTACGCGGGCTATCTAGATGACTCTCGCTTACTAAGTTGAGTAAATGCACACAACGCCCGAGACCATCTATGCATATGTATATACGTATAGGGACTCTCCAAATATACTCAATTTACTGAATCTCCTGCGCCAAATGAAATTTTCGCGATAGAGCTGTAAAGTACACACCACCCTCAACACATATTCTCTCCTCGTTATTTTGTTATTCTCTCCTAGTTATAGTGTTCATCTTCAATTTTTCTCAGAATCGCAGAATACTTGGGATCTTTTTTTTTTGACATTTTCATGTCTATACTTTGGCATACAAACTCGAAAAGCGTTACCAAAAAGCGACAGGAAAACGCGTTTATGCTCCATTTCTATGATTTTCGCTTACAACCGATTCGTTTCTACGGAACTTCATGTTTGCCATTTTTCATCGAACAAAATAAATATCGTTCACCAATCGTTGGAATCGTGTGATTTTATTGAATATTTTCTTGTTAACCATACCCCCGTACCTTGCGCGGTGGCTGAGCTGAGCATGATGAAAAAAAGGTGGGTAAACAAGGTAGTCAGCAACATAGGTAATGAAGAAAGTCATCGTTTACTAGTATCGAATGTAGTAACCTTGCACCACTGTGTAACCCGGATCGTGGTAACCTTGCAAATGATTCCGTAAAAAATCCCTAAATTGTTGTACTTCCTTTCAAGTCCTGAATCAAGAATAAGAATGTTAATTGCGATTACCCGTTTTGTGTGCGAACAGGTTACTTTGTAAATTGGAATTACGTAGTGTACGATGGATTCGGAAGAGTCTCGTCAGTTCATTATCGATACTCCTTTCTCGCCAGACACCACCGACAAAGAAAAATATAAACGATTCCTACAAACGCGATCGTCATCCGAGAGGAAAAGGAAATTGCAAGCCGAAAGACAACGAGAATATCGTGCGCGTAAGAAACTGATGACTGTTGTGGCCGCGGAACAGCCCAAGAAATCGAATGTTTCTGATGATGAAGAAAGAACAAGCGAGAATGATTCTTAGTTACCTACCTAGTACCTACTGTCAAGATAAAGCTTGTGATACAACATGAAAGTGTCCCACTATGTTGCGGAGAAGCGTTTCTTTTTTTTAATAAAAATCATTCACCTAATCTCAAGGGGTCGAAAGTTTCTCAAAATCGACAAAAGTAGCTAAAATTCCCAACCTCAAAAAATATTATTTTAGCGAATTTGTTGAATAAAATTTGCTAGTTTTTTTAAATAGATGAATCTACCACGGTATCACACGGGCTTCCTGTAACAGTTTTACCGTAGTAAAACTCTGAAATCCCCGAAAAATCTGGATGGCTAGGAACTGAAAGGGCCATCGGCCATCTACTTGAATATGTATTTACTTACAATAGAGAACGAATAATATTTATCGTTGATGGGTGACGAGAATCGCCAGCCAATCATTATTACAGTTCCATTTACATGAAATTCATATCGGAAAAACTCGAAAATTTTTCGCAGAACTAAATGCCCGGTAAATAATTTAAAACTTTCCTCAAATGCTCAGCATACCGTTCATTTTTGAGCGATCAACAGGCGAATCTTGCCAGTTGAAACTTGAAGAAAGTTTGCGCTGTATTACCTAAACATGAAATGTTCAACGTCCTCTTGAGATAATTTATTCCTCCGGGCCAGTTAAGTACATATTTCCGTTTTTAAAGGTCAAAATTTAGATTTCACTTGAATAGAACTCAACCAAATGCAAAACGCATGAATTAGCACTGCAAACAAAACAGAATCTCACTTCGCAAGAACAAAGAGCACTAATGAACCTCAAACGGGACAACAACATCAAAATTATGTCAGCCGATAAAGGATGCACAGTAGTGATCATGGATGTGGAAGATTATCGCCGTGAAGCAATTAAACAACTACAAAATGATATTTTCTATGAAAAAATAAATAGAGATCCTACTCCAACTTTTCCGCGGAAATAAAAAGATTTTTGAAAAACAACGGTAAGACTGAAGGCCTAAACAAATCAGAAATCAACCTCTTAGTGCCAGAAAACCCTCGACTTCCTGAATTCTATATTTTGCCAAAAATCCACAGAGAGTTTTCCATGCCCGAATCCCCCCCTCCTGGACGACCGATAGTTGCAAGTTTTGGTTCATTAACTGAACGCATCTCAACCTATTTAGACCACATTTTGCTACCGATCGCACAAGCCCAGCCCTCATACACCAAGGACTCTTACCACTTTTTGAACATCCTCAACAACGTAGCGTTACCATCCAACCCTGAGCATCCCATCATATTGGCAACCATTGATGTAAAATCACTTTATAGTGAGATACCTCACAATGAAGGACTCTCTGCCCTTGCTCCCTTTTTAGACCAACGAACAAACCCTTCAAAACCATCCACCGGATTTCTCATCAAGTTAGCGGAGTTCATTCTGAAGATGAATGTTTTTTCGTTTGAGGATCAGTTGTTTATTCAAACAAATGGGACTGCCATGGGAACTCGAGCCGCTCCATCTTATGCTAATCTTTTTATGGCTAAATTAGAACAAAGCTTCTTATCATCCAGGGCCCTAACTCCACTAATGTGGAAAAGATTCATCGACGACATTTTTCTAATCTGGCTGCATGGTGAAGACTCACTAAAAGAATTCCTTGTGTCTCTGAACTCATCATTTTCAGTTTCGTTCACGTGGGAATGTTCAACAAAGAAGTCAACCTTTCTAGACATCGACATTGCCCTACAAAATGGGTCCTTTGCAACATCGGTACACATCAAGCCCAGTAATAAGCAACTCTGCCTTCACCATAATAGTTGCCACCCTCCCCACACCAGAAGAGCCATTCCTCGATCCTTGTCTATCCGAGGGCATAGGATTTGCAACTCTGTTACCAAGAAGAAGGAGCACCTGAAAAATCTTAAGGGCAAACTAGAGGAACGGGGTTACCCCTCCCCCCCCCCCCCCCCCCCCACAATGATTGACAAAAGGATCATTCCAGCACATGTTGAGTGGACCCCAAAACCAAAGATAGAGCATAACAACAAACCACACCTGACCACCAATTTTTTTCTTTGGGGCACAGATCATGAACAAAATACTCCGAGAACTATACCCACTCCTGTCTTCCAACACCCACATGAAGGACATCTTCCCGAAACTCCCCGCTGTCTCCTATAGGAAGAACCCTACACTGGGAAGCATACTATCCCACAAACGTTATCTAGGTACAATCTAATGTACAACCTCCTGGGCTTCATCCGTGTGAGAAGCCAAGATGCAAGGTGTGTGCCATCGTTCTGGAAGAGTAAAAGTTCTCCTCGCCTAATATAACAACCCCAACACATACAAGTGCCGGGGTTCAGCCATTTGCCAAACGAAAAACTGTGTTTACGAACTGTTGTCAGAAATGTCCCGCTTTCTATGTACACAACCTCTCTCAACCTACACATGAACCAACACAGATCCTCAGTCACCAGAGGACTGGACTTGCCAATTAAAAATCATGTTGCATCTCATCAAGCAACATTTGGTGAGTGCTTCCGTCTGAAGGTTCTCAGGTCACTCCCACCCGAAGCCACTGATGTGCAAGTTCGACAGTCAGAACAGGCCCATTCCCATGTTATGGGAGCATATTCATCCCCAGGCCTGAACATCTACAAATTATAGATTCCAGATCTTTTATTTATTTTATCATTAATTTTTATTCATTTGGTTTAATTAACAAACAAACAAAATCTTATTTTTTTATTTTATTTTATTTTTTTTTTTTTTGACATGGATATGTCTTTTGGCTGGGGGTCAAGGAATTTTTCGCGACACTTTTTTTTCTCCACGGGTCAACGAACTTTTCGCGACACTATTTTTCCTCCACACAAAATGCAACGCTCCGGCACTCGAACAATTCATCGAGTTTGTGTTGAACACGCCATTCTCATCTACTACAAGGGATGAGGACAAGTGGCTGGCATTCCAGAAGAAGAAAGAAGTGGCTCCAGCTGAGTGGCTCCAAAAGCTAATTTCTGTGCTATTCATCCTGTGAAGCTGTAATTTGGCATGTTGTCACCTTAGGACTTCTACATGACGATGCATAGGGCTCGGATCAGCTGAGTGGCTCCAAAAGCTAATTTCTGTGCTATTCATCCTGTCAAGCTGTAATTTGGCATGTTTAGGACTTCTATAAATACATGAGGATGCATAGGGCCCGGATCAGCTGAGTGACTCCAAAAGCTAATTTCTGTGCTATTCATCCTGTGAAGCTGTAATTTGGCATGTGGTCGCCTTAGGACTTCTACATGACGATACATAGGGCTCCGATCAGCTGAGTGGCTCCAAAATCTAATATGTGTATTGTGATGAATTTAAATTGATCATCACGGTGGCGTGAAGGAGTAAGTAGAGGAGAGCGAGGGAATTTCACCTAGGCGGCGGTAATCCACCGATGTAGGTGAGAGGAAGGAAGTTCACCTAGGCGGCGGTAATCCACCGATGTAGGTGAGTGGAGGGAATCTCGTCTAGGCGGCGGTAATCCACCGATGTAGGCGAGAGGAAGGAAATTCACCTAGGCGGCGGTAATCCACCGATGTAGGTGAAGGAAGGTGCTTGTCTAGGCGGCGGATATCCACCGATGTAGACAAGGGGAGAAGGTAGGAGGTGAATTCCCAGAGCGGCGGATACCACCAGGCATCTGGGAGGAGGAAGGTAGAGAGAGAAGAGAGAGCTGGTTAGAGGAAGTGTCGAATGAAGCTAAAGCTCCAGGATCCGGGGTTATATAGGACTTGGAGTCCTCTCCCTCCAGCTCCCTGTTGGGAGCTGGTAGTGGGGCACCAGGTTGTGTCCCCCGGATTCTGTCGCCTGTCTCCCCACTCAGATGTTTATTAGCGGAAGGTAATTTTTACATAGGAATATTGGTGAGAGCTTTAAGGTTGTTAGTGGAGTGTTCCCGGGAGGGACTCACGACAGAGGTCCCCCCAGTTCGAACCAATGTTTGAGGTAGCTGAAGGCTCAAGTTGACAGTGGCTGAGGGCTGCGGAAACAAAAGGGGAGCTGAAGGCGCAAGGATACAGGAGCTGAAGGCTGAAACAAACAATTGTAGTGCTGAAGGCAGAAGCGTGACCGGAGGTGTCTTAAATCTAGGGTGATATACAGGTAGTAAGATAAGTAGGCATAAGTAGACATAAGTAGACATAAGTAGGGCTAAGTAGACAAAAGTAGACATAAGTAGACATAAGTAGATATAAGTAGACGAAATTTGATGATGGGAAACATATGTACAAGGAGGGTGTGATGAAAAATTTGATGAAGTGACAATATTTACAATGGTGATGAGGTTGATGATGATGATAAGAGGAGTGATAGGTAGATGGTAGTTTGATAGTTAGATAGTTAGATAGTAGTTAGATAGTTAGATATTTGCAAGGTATTTACAGGTAGTATTTACAGGTATTTACAGGTATGTACAATTTGTAGGTACGGGTTCAGGGGAGACATATTTGAGCGGGGTTGCGAGATCCGCCGTTCCCTGGGTGTGTGTTGTGTGTGGTGAAGTGTATTGTGTGTGTGGGTGTAGTGTGTGGTTGGATGTGGTTGATGCCCGCTGCGACGAGGTGGCCACGGCGGGGCTGTGAGGTTCGGTACAGTGCGTGTGGGATAATGAAACACAAGCACTGTCCCGAAATCTCAAGGCCCCGCCGTGATTGCTCAGAGCGGGGCGGGGGACTTGGCCGCCGGGACGCGGGGCGAGGGACGCTCCCGTCGTCTGTTGCGGCGCCCGGACCTTTTCGTCCCGGCGGGAACTATTGTGGATATCCCCGGCGGGGATGGGGGAAGAGGGGGTGTTGTGGGCTTGGTGGGTTGGGGTGTTGGTGGGGTAGAATTTAAAATTGGGGGGTCGAAAATTGAAAAAGGGGGAGCAGCAAGAGGGGGTTGAAATTTGGGGGGCGGGGGTCCGTTGAAGACGGGGGGAGTGATGTTTGGAAGGGGTGGTGGGGGTGGCATAAGCAGGGTGAGGCGAAATTGGTGGAGGAGCGGGTCCATAAGGGGATCTATCGGGATGTAAGGGGGGTGTACCCCGGTGGCTTGCGCTGCGCGAAATTCGCGCAGTATGCGCCACTGGGGGTACTTCCACCGCCGGGGCCGGGGAGGTAGTCCGGAAATCCGTTGCGGGAAAAATGGAAGCGATGTTGTAGGTCCGGGCGAAGGGGGTAGGGGGGAGAGCGGGTCCGGGACGTACACGTCCCGGAGTATCGCCGCCATTTCCGGATCCGAATCGAAATCCGGAAACGGCGACGGGGGAGACTGTTGTGGTGGAGAGAGGTGTTGCATGGCAAACAGACGGCGGGAGACTGATAGTGGACGTTGGTTGAGGGAGAACAGGGGCGGGCTTGCAGCGGGCGAAAGGGACGGTGTGGGGTTTCCCGTCCATTAGCAGGGTCGCGGTGGTTGGTGTTGTGCGGATGACTTGAAAGGGCCCGGCATAAAGGGGCTGAAAGGTTTTATGCATGCCGGGCTCTTTCAAGTACATATGCGTGGAAGTGTAAAAGCGTTTTGGGTAAGTGGTGTCGTTTGTCGGTGTTGAGGTGTGTAACGGTTCCCTGTTAATGGACGGGGTGTTGTGTGGAGGGAAAATGTCGGCCGGTAAACGAATGGGGTCTCTGAAAGCGTGTTGTGCGGGACTTGTGTTGTCTGAAGGACGGGCGGAAGTGCGGAGGCTAAGTAGAACGTAGGGGAGGGTTTTGGTCCATGAAGGGGAAGTGGCTGATGTGGAGATGGCTTGCTTGAGGACCGAGTGCCACCGCTCTATTTTCCCGTTGGATTGAGGGTGATAAGGAGTGGTGCGGATTTTCTGAATCCCGAGGGAACGGAGCAGGTCGGCAAAGTGGGCTGATTCAAATTGCCTCCCCTGATCGACCGTGAGTGTCCGCGGACAGCCGTAGCGGCTGATCCATTGATTGAGGAAGGCCGCGGCGACGGCGTCCGCGGTAATGTGGGCGAGTGGAATACACTCTACCCAATTGGTCGCACGGTCGATCATGGTGAGGCAGTACCTCTTCCCCTCGGAGGGGGGAAGAGGGCCGACCAGATCCAAGTGGACGTGTTCCCACGGGAGAGAATCGGGGATAGGTTGAGGAGATACATGGGGGTGAGCCGAGACCTTGAATTGCTGGCACTTCTGGCACCCCAGAACCCAGGTACGGATATCCGTGTTCATATGGGGCCAGAAGTACCGCGTCTTGATGAGGTCCCGGCTCGCCCGAATGCCGGGATGATGGAGGGAGTGGTAATGTAGGAACAACTGCCTCCTCAGCTCCGGTGGGACGTACGGGCGCGGTGAATCGGCCGATACGTCGCACCAGAGATCGAGGGGAGGCAGCTGTTCCAATTTTGAGGCGGAGATGAGATTCGAAAGTGCGGGATCGGAAGTAGGAGTTTGGTGGTTTTTGAGGGTTTGCGGGGAAGGGAAGGGCAGTAACTCCGCCACCGGCGCAGGGGTGGGGCGGGAGAGTGCGTCGGCGACGCAGTTGTCGGCCCCCGGCAAATAACGAATATCGGACGTGAACTGTCCGATAAATTCGAGTTGCCGGAGGCGACGGGGGGAGGCTGATTTTCGGTTTTGGAGGAGGGCGTGGGTGAGGGGCTTGTGGTCGGTGATGACAGAGAACTGCCTGCCCTCCACGAAGTCACGGAAGTGTTTTATGGCTTCGTGGATGGCGAGGAGTTCTCTGTCAAAGGTGGAGTAATTTTTTTGTGTGGGGGACAGAGTTTTAGAGAAAAAGCCGAGAGGTTGGGGGGTGGCGCCGGTGTGTTGGTGGAGGACTGCCCCGATGGCCCAGTCGGACGCATCCGTGGTGATGGAGAGGGGGGCATGGGGATCGGGATGGGCCAATAGAGCGGCGTCTACTAGGTCCTGTTTGCATTGTTGAAAGGCGGTTGTGAGGGTGGGGGTCCAGGAAATGGGGCGTTTATCGTTTTTCTTGGCCGGTTGTGGGATAGCGTGTATGAGTGGTTGTTGATGTTGTGCTGCGTGTTTGATGTGTCTACGATAAAAGTTCAACATACCCAGGAAACGGCGGAGTTCTGAGACAGTGTTGGGTTGTGGGAAATCGGTGAGGGTGTGCACTTTGTCCGGTAGGGGTTTTATTCCTTCGGACGAAACCTGGTGGCCGAGGCAGCGGACGGAGGGTTGGGCGAGGACACATTTCGGAGCGTTTATGGTGAGGCCCTCGGCGGCGAAGATGTCAAGTACCTGTTTCAGGTGTGCGAGGTGTTCCTTTGGGTCCCGGGAGGCGATCAGTACGTCGTCCAAAAAACAGAATACGAAGGGTAGGCCTCGTAGAATGTTGTCCATGTAACGCTGCCATGGAACGTCAGGGGGGTAGATGTGAATGTGATGGAAGGCACGAGAGATGTCGAGTGTAGAAAAGATGGTTGTGTTGTGGAGGTGGGAAGAGAAGTCCCGGAGATGCGGGACGTTGTAGAGATCTGGGGTTGTTCGGGCATTGAGGCGGCGGTAGTCACCGCAGGGGCAGATATCCCCGTTAGGCTTCTGCACAATATGTAGTGGAGAAGCCCACGGGGATTTGGAGGGACGGATAATGCCTTCCTTGATGAGATTATCAAAGTGTTTGCGGGCCTGTGAGAGTTGGAGGGGGTGGAGGCGTCGTGCTTTTGCGGAAATCGGGGGGCCAGAGGTTTCAATGTAGTGCTGGGTCTGTGAGATGTGAGCTGAGGGGCGGCGCTGGGGTTTGTAGTGTAGGAGGAGTTGTTCAAACTGGGATGGGGGGCGATCCACCGCATGAATGAACCCGGGGATGGGTTTCTGGGTGGAGGGGTCGAGCAGGCGCGCGTTACGGACGTCTACCTGGAGGCCGAAATATGCGAGGAAGTCGGCCCCCAGGATAGCTTTCTCCACGTCCGCCACGGTAAATTCCCACTCGTACGCGAGCCCGCTCATATGGATTGATGAGCGGTACGTCCCGTACGAGGGGATGGTGGTACCGTTGGCGGCGTAGAGGAGCTGCCGGTAACAACGCGCCTGTCGCCGGAGAATATTATTCGGGAATATGGAGAGCGCCGCCCCTGTGTCGACGAGGAACGGGACGTGCGTTTTTGAGCATTTTAGGAATAGGCGTTGGTGAGCTGGGGCGGAGTGTGGTAAAATTGCTGAGGTGTTGGGGTCTGTCGGAGGGGGGGGGCTTGGATCGTCCGAGGTGATGGGCGGCCGCGATGGTGGTGGTTGGTCCTCCGCGAAGGAGACGCGGGGCGTTTTTTTGCCGTTCCGGGGAGGGGGAACGGTAGCGGCGGCGCGAGTGGCGGCCGGAGGGGCGGTTTCCTTGGGGGCGGGGTTGGAGGAGCCGTTCCGTGGTGGGGGAACGGTAGCGGCGGCGTTAGTGGCGGCCGGGAGGGTGGCTGCCCTGGAGGCGGGCTTGGAGGGGCCGTTCCGGGGTGGGGGAACAGTAGCGGCGGCGCTAGTGGCGGCCGGAAGGTTGGCTGCCCTGGAGGTGGGCTTGGAGGGGCCGTTCCGGGGTGGGGGAACGGTAGCGGCGGCGCTAGTGGCGGCCGGAAGGTTGGCTGCCCTGGAGGCGGGCTTGGAGGGGCTGACTCGGGGTGGGGTGTCAGTTGATGGAGGGGTAGCGTGTTTTGCGGCGACGTCAGATGCGGCCGGGAGGTTGGCAGCCGTGGCGGCGGCGTAGGAGGGGTAGCGAGGCTTGGTGGTGGTGGTGTGAATGCTGGCGGGGAGGGGTTGGTGGTGGTCCCCCCCGTGTTGGCGAGGAGGGGGGCCCGCCGGATTTACCGGCGGGCGTCCGCGTTTCCCTGCTTGGATGAGTAGGAGCAGGGGGGCTGGCATTTGCGGGCCTCCCCACCGAAGTTCACATGGTAGAAACATCGGTGGGGGGGGTCCGCTGGGAGGTAGGTCCTGGTGGGGCGCGCGGAGTTGGAGGGGGCTGTCGTGTTTGGGGACCTCCCTCTTCGTTGCTGGGTGGGGGAGACGGTGCGGCGGTCGGCCGAGCGCTGGCGTCGGTGGTCGGAGGAGGGGGTTGGCCGGCGATCGACGGAGAGGGAGCGGCGCCGGTGGAGGGAGGGGGGCCGGCGGCGCTCTTGAGACGGTGATCGGTCCCTGCGCGGGGTGGGGGTGCGGGGTGCGGCGACTTCCGTGACGCTGGCGGCCGCGGCGAGGTCGTAAACCGTGTCGGCTAGACGGAGTAGCGGCTCGTCCGGTCCGTCGAGGTGGCTGGCGAGCGCCATCTGGATGGGGTGGGGGAGGGCTCGCAGCCAGAATGTTCGAGCGATGTCGGCCGTCACGACGTCGTGTAGTTGATGACGTAGGCGACGGTACAGGTGGGAGGGTTTTAAATCGCCGAGATGTTGGGGCTGGGAGAGCGCTGCGACACGTGCGATCTTGGAGGGTTGGTATAAGCTGATGAGGCGGGCGCGGAGGTCGTCGTAGGCGGCCGTGGCGTCGGGGGAGATGTCCGACGTCTGCAGAAGGATCTCATATGGTAGTAGAGAGATGATGCGGGAGTAGCGGGTACGCTGGCTGCGGATGTTGGCGGCAGAAAACGCAGCGTCGACCTGGAAGAACCAGAGTGCGGGGTCGTGCGTGTAGAAGGGGGGGTAGCGACAGCGGGAACGACGCTGAGGCCGTCGTGACGTCGGCGGCGGCGTGTGCGGCAGCTGCAGCGGCGGCGGCAGCGGCGGCGGCGGATGCGGTGGAGCCGGGTGGTGAGAGGCTGGTGAAGGGGTTGTCGGTTGCGTCAGAAGCCGCAGTGGTCGGCGGCTGCAGCAGGGACGGCCTGAGGAGCGGCGGTGATGGCGAGTTCGGGTCCATGGTGGAGGTGGCTGTGAACAAAATTCAATTTGAGCGGTTGAATTTGAAAATTCGCAATGAGCGGCGGCGGGTTTGTATGCGGCGGAGAGTTGAGAGCTGTGTGTGCGGTTGCGGGTGGGCCAAAAATAGCGAATTTATACTGACTATTTTAAATGTGAATTTAATATGCGGGACACCGAACTAGACTGGGGCGACACATGAGTTGGTAAGAGGATAGAAGGTTGGATGAACGTCGGGTTCACCACTGTGATGAATTTAAATTGATCATCACGGTGGCGTGAAGGAGTAAGTAGAGGAGAGCGAGGGAATTTCACCTAGGCGGCGGTAATCCACCGATGTAGGTGAGAGGAAGGAAGTTCACCTAGGCGGCGGTAATCCACCGATGTAGGTGAGTGGAGGGAATCTCGTCTAGGCGGCGGTAATCCACCGATGTAGGCGAGAGGAAGGAAATTCACCTAGGCGGCGGTAATCCACCGATGTAGGTGAAGGAAGGTGCTTGTCTAGGCGGCGGATATCCACCGATGTAGACAAGGGGAGAAGGTAGGAGGTGAATTCCCAGAGCGGCGGATACCACCAGGCATCTGGGAGGAGGAAGGTAGAGAGAGAAGAGAGAGCTGGTTAGAGGAAGTGTCGAATGAAGCTAAAGCTCCAGGATCCGGGGTTATATAGGACTTGGAGTCCTCTCCCTCCAGCTCCCTGTTGGGAGCTGGTAGTGGGGCACCAGGTTGTGTCCCCCGGATTCTGTCGCCTGTCTCCCCACTCAGATGTTTATTAGCGGAAGGTAATTTTTACATAGGAATATTGGTGAGAGCTTTAAGGTTGTTAGTGGAGTGTTCCCGGGAGGGACTCACGACATGTATTATTCATCCTGTGAAGCTGTAATTTGGCATGTAGTCACCTTAGGACTTCTACATGACGATACATAGGGCCCGGATCAGCTGAGTGACTCCAAAAGCTAATTTCTGTTCTATTCATTCTGTGAATCGGTAATTTGTCATGTAGTCACCTTAGGACTTCTACATGACGATACATAGGGCCCGGATCAGCTGAGTGGCTCCAAAAGCTAATTTCTGTGCTATTCATTCTGTGAATCGGTAATTTGTCATGTAGTCACCTTAGGACTTCTATAAATGAGGATGCATAGGGTCCGGATCAGCTGAGTGACTCCAAATGCTAATTTCTGTGCTATTCATCCTGTGAAGCTGTAATTTGTCATGTCAAGCCATTGTTAAACATTACTGATAGAACTTATATTTCTGTAAATTAAAATATAAATAAATTTGGTGATTCTGAATATTAATTTCTTCTTGTCTAACCAGTGCTTCAAATTTTGGGAGACCTTAAATTGCTTAAATCATTTAATTGCTAAGAGATTGCTTAAATCATTTACCACTTCCATTAAGCTTTCCCTTGATTGGAAAGACATATCCATGATCATTAAGTCTTTCCCATCAAGGGAGAGCTTAATTTTTTCTTTTCCCCTTTCCCCATCTTCATTTGGTCATCACTTATTTATCGCACAACTCATCCCCCTCTCGCCTACCACAATATAATACTAACACATAACACATACGTGCATAATACAACTACATACTCAAGTACATAATTTTACATCATTTTACCTCACCCAACACACCTCCACACCTTTTTCCATCATCATCCAACATCACCCACACAAACCACACAACGTCATCCTGTCCCGCGATCAAGAAAACGGCAACCACCACCACAGCCAACTTGCAGTGATCCGAGGCGGGAAACTCGTCTGTCAATAATTCTACTCTTCTTTTGAAAAAGGCACACGCCGAAATATTAACTGCAAGTCTTTCTTGTAAAAATCTTTATAACTTTACCTATTTTTCGTTGCACATACGTGCCAAAAAATATATATATACCTAATTATAGTAATATGACCTTTTGTTTAACCTGACCTCTACAAAAACTTCACAGAACTCATACTGCTACTACATGACACTCTAATCGCGGAGGTCGTTTGCATGAGCCACTCGTTTCATTATTTGTCACCATCCACCCCCACTCTTCACTAGCCTCGGAGCTCGCTTCTCGTCAACGGAGAGATATGATTTAATCCTTAGTTATAATTAATCTTTGTCAGGACTCGGGTGGCTTCCTGTTATAAGATTGCGCTCCTTCCTCTCTTCACAGTCCGCTCTTTTTAGCTCTACAGCCAACCTCCCGCCGTTCAACTACTCCCTCAGTCCCTCATCCCATCCGACGACTCGACGACCCATTACCCACCAACGTAGATAGTCGTTTTGCCATCTTTCGTAATTAAGATTAACCGATGCGAAGGAAGCGGCTGAAGCGCTGAAAAAAGCTCCTTCAGAACTGAATTTAAATTCCGACCCTTCGCCGTCGTTTTTCGAGCTCTGGCAATTTCGAGTTAGTTTGATGGGAGACTACATAAAATCTCATTAATCAAAGTCCTGACCTCCCTCCCACCGTCACAAGTCCCTCGTCACAGCCTATTTTTCCCTCGCCATTCTTCAAGTCAACCGTGAAGTAGATAATGAAGGACTTATTAGACCTACTCTTTTTCTCTCTAAGGAACAGAGGTGAACTGTTGTTAGGGACTATCACCTTATAAACACCCTTTGAGACTAACAAGTTATTTACAATGACTTTAAGAGTAAAAGAATTTGCAGCCAATTCCAGCAACTCCATAACAGCAATAAATTACGAGCGTAAATAAGGTTGGTCATCTCACCATAATCTCATACGGTCGTTGAGATCTATGCAGCTGGCCGGGACTAGCCTGTTAATAAAATAATGGCGTATTGCGTGGATGTTAGCTACGTTAATCGAATTAGCTTTTCTGTATAAGTCGAATTACTTAACTAGTTAGCTACGTTCATCAGATTAGTTATTTGTATAACTCGATGGCAACGTTGGACGATCTAGAGGTTCGCACCCTCATAAAACCCCTCACTAACATAAAATAAGTGTTGAACTGCACGTATGTATTGAACTAAAGCGCGCAAGTGAGTGAACCAATGAACCAATCCTAATTCACATTTCGTTCACACGACCCAGCTCATTTGTCTACCGATGAGGTTTGAGAGCGTGACCATTCGATTCAGCGTGAATAAATACGCAGAGGTCTGATCCCATAATCAACACTTTTGGGGGTCATGCAATTTTTCCAGCGAATTTATAAGTGAAAAATCAGATCAAACTTCAAATTTAGAGTTTTACAAACTTGAATTTCCTTCGACCCGTTTTCCCCGCTTCAAATACCATTTTTACGTTCATTAGTTTGCAAGAACGGCAAGAACATTTACATTTTAACAGCTATAGTCGAACGGTATAGTCGAATTTAATTTTGCTTTGCTAAATGAGGGGGATGATGAAATTTGAGTGTTTTTGACTGGTTTATTATTTATAAACTGAAGTAACGAAACCTATATTTTAGAGCCACAGTGATTTGCTGATGATAATATCAAGCCATGATCTAACTACAAATTAGCCGCCAACTACCTTCAACCTACTTCTAGCGCAGTTCCCGAGATATCGGGATGCTACCCATGAGTAGCAATTCATCAATTTGGGTCAAATTTTTCTTACGTTCCTCGTCTCTGGATTTATTAGATGTTTTTGTTTGCTTTCAAGATGGATGTTCCCCACCCTTTTGTCGTTCCCAGCCCCGCCGTAAATTTTTTTCTCACCGTATACATATTAAGCTACGAAAAATTATTTAAAATGAAAAAAGTAGCTACTATAGGTCGGTAATTTATACTTGATGGAAAATGATCTATAGGCGCTACACGTCACTCGCATCGTTAAGTGGTCTTTGGCAAGGGGGTTTGAGAAAAGAGGAAAATGATTGGCATTAATCACCTTCACCCAAATGGAACTGTCATTAATAATTCCGCGAGGCTCTGAATACTGACAGCAATACCTCCCTAAAAAGAAAAACACTGGTCGATCAGGTTATCAGGTGCATAGTATGTAGGTTAATCGTCAACCCCATTCATTAACGGCAAATAGTCTTGAAATATGACGTGTTTATACCCAAAAAAATCATCTAATATAATTCGTTTTAATGATTTTATAGCTTCAGCTATAAAAATTCGAAGAACCCAGTAAAATAGTAAAATGGTGAGCAGAAAGTTCGAAAAGACGTACATTAAATTGGAGGTAGGTAAAAGGTAGCTGGGGATGATATATCCGTTTCGTCACAAAAGTTCAATATTGCCGCGCATTTGGAACAAATGGAACGCAATACACAATTGTGATGTAACATTTGATTGTTAAAATTAGGTTCATGTGTGGAGAAACGATAAACTCAGGAAAGGTGCCAGTCTGGGCAAGAGGTTGGTTTCAACTTTGGAACAGGATTCAAAACGATCTAGACCACCGTCCCAATCCAAACCACCGAGCGCACTCGTACCTGTTACAATATACCTACAAAAGTTACATACAGCAATGATAAATCACGTTGTCGCGTCTCACTGTACGTACAGTCTGATAGGAATAAACAGGTGAGGCCAGCCGAAATGGATTTCTTCACGATAGGAAGCAAATGACGATGTTTCCGAAAGAGGTAAATGTCACTTCAACTTCACTCCCATGAACCTGAAGAAGCAAGCAACAAACCACCTGTTAGGTACCTATGTAAAGAGGTCTGGAGGCGGTATCAAACTGACCATAAACCCTCAGGCTGGTTTTGCTACCCCCCCCCCCCCCCCACCATACAGAAAATTGAGGCAACAGACTAGCATTGTCTATGTGTCGTTCATAGAGTTGTGCCATTATGCTAACCACTCTCCCGCTGTCTTTCCTTTGTCCGACGGCAAAGCCCCCTGAGCCGTTAGATGTAACGGTGGAAACGATGCTGTTAGTTGAGACCCTCTACCGGGCATTTGCATGCCAGCGACGATAAGAGTCATTTGTTATTCAATTAATCCTGACGGCAGAAGGAAAAGGATTTGTCACACAGTTGAAGACTTGATCGGACCCATCCTCAGTCATATGCGAGGATTCAAATTAAAATTCATTATATTTTGGCAATAAAAGAGTACATGTTATATAGGTATCTATACATGAAGAAAATATTTCTCCTAATATAAATGTTTGAAAAAAATTTTAAAAAATACATCATACATCACTAATAGTATAACAGGGATCTCAGACAGTGCCCACCATGAGAATAAGTTCATCAGCACTTGTGCTCTCAGGTGGAGCTCGTCCAGACCTTACTCGAAAAACACGTTCCCTTCCTTGTAGTTACTTAAACAGAATCGAACTGATCTAAAATTAAAACAAAAAGTGAAAAGAAAAAATAATTAAAAGAAAAAAGGGAGAACCACTAACTAAGAGCATCCTTCGCTAGAAGAACCTGCTCAATTCGGCGTTTAAATTGTTTCAGACTTCGAGACGCAAATGTGTTAATTTTATTTTAATTTAAAAAAAAGATAACGCTCTATTGTAAGAGACATGTTTAAAGCCAACAACTATCACTCCCTTTTCCGACTACTAGGTAAAGCTATAACACTATAAACATCATTGCAGAGGATGTATGAGTACAAGTTCAATCAGGAAACTGCTAAAACCCAGCCCCCTCTGAGATTTTTGACCAACCAAACAGTTTCATTGCAACCAACATCTGTTACCTGTCTAGTTTTATAGTATCCTCATGTTCTGAATCCCCACCAACACGCTCCGATGATGATTAAAAATAAACTGAATCGATGGCACAGTAAAAAGCCCGTAGTTTCAGCTACGTTCGCATTTTTCATATTGCACAAGCGACCGAGGTAGCACAAGGATGATCATTAGGGTAGACTCCCAGGATGCTGCAACACACTACCTTAAACGTGAAACAAACGCGAACATCGAAAAATTTTACCCTTTTCTACGAATCATTCACCTTCCTAAAAACTACTAAATACCCCCACTACACAATACGCAAGAGTGTGGTGGCTATTGATGTCTTTCAACTAATAATTATGAATCCCTCCATAATCATTGATGTGATGGGATCGTCTGGGCTACCACTTGATTGGATTGTCGGGGGTCACCAGTGTGGTGTATGACTGGTAAGCCTGGGATAGGCGAGGATGGGATGGAGCGTGAGGTATCGGATGACATGCTCGGAAGGTTACCACCACACCGGTTATACCTGAAGGCTTCACCAGGCAGGTTACACCACTCAAAGAGATCTTTTGGAAAGGGAGTTGCTCGGAAGGTTCCACCACACCAGTTATACCACAAGGGCCTCACCAAGGCAGGTTCCACCACTCACTAGGTCTTTTCGAGGGAAGGAAGGTAGGGAGAGAGAGATACGTAGAATGAAGAAATCTGGTCGGGAGTACGGGTTATATAGGGCTTGTTTCACCCTCCTCCGGCCATCTTACGTTAGAGACTGGTGGGGAGAGCCGGCGGTTGGACGCCTCCCATCTCTCGTAGACCTCTTCCTTCCACTTGGTTTATTGAGTATAACCTATTACAGAGTTTGAGTGGTATAGGTGGACCATGACAATCATTTATAATGTTTCTTTTTTATGGGGGGGGGGGGGGGTGTTTACAGACTGAATTTAACATTTCTTAGTGAAGGGGAAAATCTCTATTACCTCAATTATTATGTATTATTTGTTTTGCGGTCGGATACATAACAGGACAATCAGCTAAACTCAACATTATCTATTCTCTGCAGGCACCATCAAGCGGCTATGGATCCACGATGATGACGAGGAGGGACACTAACAAGATGGTACTAACATCGTCTCAGCAGTGAACTACAGATGATATTATTCAGCTGGCAGTATGAGACCGCTGGTAATGGAAAGCTCTAATTGATTGAAGGGAAACTTGGGTAGTTACGCTACGCAGATAACCTACATACCACTATAAATAGCCCCCCTCCCTCATCACTGGTCCTACTGGAACAACGATGCAGGAAATCTCGAGCTAAGAAGGACTGATTTGATTTTGGAATTTAAAATACAGTTCATCGGAAAAAGGTTCCAATCGAAAAACAGGAAACGTCCGTTGAGACGGCTCAAACATCCGTGTTTTGAAGAAATGCGCCCGCCTGATGTCGATATTATCGACGAGCTTCCTCTCGAGCCTTATCGACCAGCCTTTAATTTCTTCCCTTTCCCTCCGCCCGTCACTTGCCGCGTTCTCTGTCCGCCCATTAATCCCGTTTGGGCTCTTCTTTCTCAAAATAATCCGCCGCCACCACCTCCCATCACCACGCCCTTCTCATCAGCTGCGGGTGAAAACCATTCAAACTTCGACGGGAAACTCCTCGAGGAAGACGGTGACAAAAACTTAACAATCCATTAATGCCTAAACGTCACCTTTCCTTCCAAGAGATTCGTTTCAAGTTTCCATCAATCTCGTCTTCTCTCAATACCTCAATCCCATCCATTATTTGGTTATAGGAGAAACCCCTTTAGCCTTCAGTCACGAAGCTATAAATTTGCCGTGTGACGCCGGCCTTACGCCAATGCCCTGATGAAGGACAATTTTCCTTAAAGAGACGCGATAATTTATCACGCTACTGTAACTGATCTGGTTCAACAACACGGGTCCTGATGAGGTCGAAATCAAATCTGAATTTGTAAGGCTCTGTGTCTAAAAGTATACGTGACGTAAATACGTACGTAAGAAATTAAGAGTCTATTACAATCTATGAATGACAACGAATTATTTTATTTGAAAACTAATATTAATCCATCAGTTGGACCAGTTCTCAACCACTCGAAACAATCGCTTGGAAACATGCACATCAGCAGACGGAACTAACAGTCGGATTTTGATGACTATGCGACTACTTCCGCGCACAGAAAAACACAATAACTGGAAAGTGTTAACACCTGTTACCGGTGATCAAGCCATTATCACTGACAACCAATATCTTACTAGTCTGTTTTGAAATTCTAATAGGTACTCTTTAAAACATGTACACTACATCGGTACTTTTGTTAGCTTACTTTAAATCAAACCCAACATTCACCATGGAAATTTACTTCAAGATTGCCTCATCAAATTATCGTAAATTTGAAAAATTTATTGATATGCACTGACCGTAAGAATATCTGCTTGATTCTATAGTATAATGCTTGATTCTATTGTATAATTAGACTAAACATTATAACATTTGTTGGTGACTCGAACCAACTTGCTCGCAAGGTTTATGACAAACAGGTTGCCTACAGAATATACCTATGTAAACACTATGTAAACACTGCTAGTAGTGCAGCTAATAGGTAGTTGCGGCTTCAGAATCTACCAAGGCAGGGGAAGCCTTGTGACAGAAAGCCTTAGGAAGGAACAATTTTGCTGTCCAAAATAGAAATTTTGGGTTGTATATAGACCTTCCGGAGGAACATCTGGTTCCGACCGTTCTGTACGTCAATAAATCATAAATAAATCATAACCCGTCTATATTATATGATATGTACTAGTCTATACATATTATGTAGATCGCAGACCTTCCGTAGGTTAGTACTTAACCCCGTACCCGTCACTAGGTTCATACCTAAATCACGAGTTAAATGTTGCTAAACTAATTCTGTCGATGACAAAAAGTAACTAAAATGGCAAAAAGAAACGCAAATAATGAAGTTCTGAAGGCAAATTGTTTATGTGGAGTGAAATAGATGCCCCTTCTGCGTAGATCACTGTTTTCTGTGGTCAATACCTACCCTCGTGGTCAAGTATAATGAACCGTTGTGTAATAACTTGCCCATCAATAAAACTTCAACGGTTCTTCAAGTTGCAAAAGTACCGATCAACAAAATCCAGCCCCTTCTTGATAGATGAACCGTTCTGTAATTACTGTTATGTGATAATTTGCCGTTGTGTAATAATTTGCCATTGTTTAATAATTTACCAATCAATAATACTTCAACGTTTGTTCAAGTTTTACAAGTACCTACTAACAAAATCCAATAGTCCATCACTCATCAAATGAAATAATATCGCAGAACAACCAACTCTACTTCATACAGCCATCCTTGATTATAATCAGGTGCTCCCTAGTGATGATATCCGGGCCGAATTTACACGGTTTGATTCACGATCGTGTTGACGAAGCTTTTTGGTGCACACGAACGGTAGGACGTACAATGCCCCGGGTGGTCTCAAAAGATTGTTTAGCTCAAGACAAATTTAATAACGTAAAAAAAAACCATACCCTTCTATCGAGAGTTTTCGACCTACGGCGTCCTGAAGACTTCAACCCCTATTTTTAACCCCTTAGAGATGACTGACAGTAACGTCGAGCTTCGAGGACCAACTAGACCCCGAACGGAACCTATAACCCGAATTTCATCCATTTTTTTCATGGTAACTAAGAAAACTGCTCAGTACGGCGTACCGCGGACAGACAGAAATTTTTATATTGCATTTTCGGATTGTACATACCTTGAAACGTAAGCCATCAAATTTTGAGGTGGGGTTTGAATTTTTTTCATGCTCGATTCCAAAGTTTCATTATTGAAAACAATAAACCAAAATGGTCGAAATTAGCTAAAATGTGATTGGGTAGTTGCGGGTTGGGCTCTAGATAGTCCGAACTCCCAAATGATTTTTATTAAAGTCGGAATCATGGGGCATCGTAAAAACCTCATCACCCATATAAACAATGATTTGATTTTCTGAATGGGTTTGAATGTTCAATGGAAGCTATTCAGTTTGTATTGATGTGGTCATTGCGAACAAGTGTGGGGAAGGGATGTGACACAGCTCGGTAAAAAAAAAAAAAAAAAAAAAAAATTCATTTAGGTACAGAAATGTGACACTGTAAAAGTCTTATGAACAAAAATATTTCATTAATAATAATATTCTACAAAGCCACATTCTCCACATTGTTAACATTATTTAATTGTTGTTCAATAGTGGGGGAAGCTCGTCTAATAAGCGACCGGAAGCTCACAAACGTTATTCGAGTCGAACAAATCACCGGGGAGCGAGCAGATCTGAAGACGAGGTGCCTCTCCTCGCCACTGTTCAACTCACAACAAACAATCGTACACCTCGACAGGTAAATGAAGTAGGTTTCGGCACACAAACATACAGAAAAATCTCCGTTGGATGAGAAAACACACTACGAATTATTTGTTGATTCGTACCTACACCACACTTCATTTTTATGTAGTCACTTTGTGACATGTCGCTTACGGCCAGATAATCTGCATATCCGTTCTGAAGACTCGAAGCAGTTTTTTTTTAAATTTCTCAACTTGTATAACTTAGTTTTTTGAAGTCAAATTTGAATGGTCTTGTATTTTTCAACATAATTTTTAAGAGGATAGCTCGGAGATAGATGAAACTGCACCATCACTCATGCAGTGTAATTTTTCATAATACAATAATTCACAGTGAGCAATGAAATAATTCACAATAAGTAATGCACTCACTAACAAGCTCAAGTGAAGCCCGCCAGATAAAAAAATCAAGCTCACATGAATTCAAACCCTGATATATATTTACATGAAAATTTTATCATTCGGCCTATTTTCAGGACTCTATTAAAAAACGCTGCAAAGTCCTTGTCACATGGGTTTATTATTCTATTGGACATACCTACAGAAACTTTGGTTGTTCATTTTTTTTTTTTTTTTTTTTTTGCAAATGAAAAGATAACACTTTATTTAACAAACATCCTATACCCGCCCCGGATATCAGATGGGAAGGAGCCCATCTGATTGTTTTAGCGAATTTTCAAAGAAAATGAAGCTATTGCAATGGCTTCGAAATTTAAATAATATAAATTTTTGGAAATTTTCTTCATAGAAATCCGTTTCAGACCATTCTAAAACGATTCCTGAAATTTAACACTTTTTTATATGTATATATATATATATGTGTCACTCCAGACGATAACTCTCGATAGAATTGAGATAAACAGCTCAAATTTGCACAAAAAATCTATCTTGGCAATCGAAAGGCTAAGTTCGAAGATGGGCGAAATTGGCCTACTCTAAGGAGGGTTTTGGCGCATTTGAAGTGCGCAAAAATTACCCAAAAATCCCCAAAATGTTATTTTCCAACAAGTGACCCCTCATTTTAAAGGTTTTTGCACGCTGAACACGATGGTGGAATCGGATTTTAGATATCTTGATCCGTTCTCAAATTAGAGCATTTAAAGTGCGCAAAAATTACCCAAAAATCCCCAAAATGTTATTTTCTAACAAGTGACCCCTCATTTTAAAGGTTTTTGCACGCTGAACACGATGGTGAAATCGGATTTTAGATATCTAAATCCGTTCTTAAATTAGAGCATTTAAAGTGCGCAAAAATTACCCAAAACTAGGATAATCTTTAAACTCTTACCCCCCCCCCCCCCCACCCCCTTAGAGTGGTCAGATTGAAAAATGTGAGAAGTATTAATTGAAGACGAGAGTTCGAAGCAAAAAAGGGGGAGGCAAACGATTAGTACAACTCCTTGAATTTCCCATTTGACATATAATTGTTATGATACCTTCATAGATAGACAAGTACCGGCCCACGTATTACTAGAAGGAAGACGAAAGAAAAAATCTATTTCAAATTATTCAATTTAGGTACTAACAGTAGGAGGAAGAAGTTTTCCTTTATTCAAAACCATAGCCATTAATTCGAATATTTCTTTGAAAATTTCTTTCATATAAAATAATTGAAATAGTTATTTCTGGTGGTTTCCACCAATTTTGGCCCCCAAAACGCGAATTAGGTACGCTCCTTTTTTTTCAAATTATCTTTGATCATTGATAGTACCATTTAATCGTCTTGATCCACCTGTTGATACTTTTTCTAGTGTTATTCTACAAATTGATGCTGATTTCAGACGGTTCCCCAGGTTTTTGACATATAAAAATCAATTTTGGGAGCTGAACATCTGATACAACCTCAGTTTTCCACTCTTTGGTCAAAATCGACGTCATATTCGGTCTTCTCATCCCCAAAAACATGAAAAACGATACCTCAAAAGCTCATTTTACTAACATGTTACTAAAACACAAAAAGTACCTATTTTTATACACATTTTCACTCATAACTCCCCTGGGTATATTCCGATCGGGCTGAAAAGTTTCGGGACACAACTAGGGCCCAAATGGAGCATGTGTGCGAAAGAACGAATTTTTTAGACCGAAAATGAAGCCAAGTTTTGGGGGCCAAAATTGGTGGAAATCATCAGGAATAGCTAATTCAATCATTCCACATGAAAGAAACAATAAATTTAACTGCCAACAAGAATCTCTAGAACTCCAATAGAATAATAAACCCATGTGGCAAGGACTTTGCAGCGTTTTTTTAAACTATCTTTGATCATTGGTAGTGCCATTTAATCGTCTTGATCCACGTGATGACACTTTTTCCAGTGTTATTATACAAACTGATGGTGATTTCAGACGATTTCCCAGGTTTTTCACTCATAAAAAATCAATTTTGGGAGCTGAACATTAGGTAGAACCTCAATTTTCCACTCTTTGGTTAAAATCGACCTCATATTCGGTCTTCTCGTCGCCAAAAACATGGAAAACGATATCTCATAACCTCATGTTACCAACATCTTGCTAAAACGCAAAAAGTACCTATTTGTATACACATTTTCACTCATAACATCCCTGGGTATATTCCGATCGGGCTGAAAAGTTTCGGGACACACCTAGGGCCCAAATGGAGCATGTGTGCAAAAGAACGATTTTTTTAGACCGAAAATGAGGCCTGTAGACGTGTTCATTGAGGCCTGAAAATGAGGCCTGTAGACGTGAAAATGAGGCCTGGGATTCATTGTTCGCACTCTTTGTCGCAGACGCTCGGATTTATGTCGCAGATTCTTTGCCCCGCGACATTGTCGCTCTGCAAATCGTGTACGCATCTAGTATGAACCTGAGCCATGTCGAACGAGGTCGCGCTTTCGGGAATTGCAGTAGCACTTTACATAGCTCTAAAAAAAGCAACCGCGTTGGTGGATGCGTGATTTATTCAAGGATCGGAATAACCATGGGCACGATCTTCTTGACACACTGCGATTGGAGGATGGAATGGGTTTTCGCAATTTTGTTCGTATGAGTACAGTCGATTTCGAATGTCTCCTGAAAATGGTTGGACCAAGTATTTCGAAAACGAAGACCAACTTTAGGGAGCCAGTTCCTGCAATCAACAGGCTTGCAGTCACTCTCCGGTTCCTCGCAAGTGGAGATTCGTATACAAGCCTCATGTATACTTTCAAAATTTCGAAGCAGATTATATCCGAGTTTGTTCCTGAAGTCTGCACAGCCATCAACATTGCGTTGAGAACGTATATTAAGGTAATTTTTTTTCTTGTATGGAGTAGGTACATGGTCATTTTATTGCTCAGTTTGCAATAAAATAAGGAAATATTTATTATATTCTAGGTTATTATTTATTGCTGAAGTTACATTTAAAAAAAGAAATATTATCTTAGGTACCTAATTGCATTAAAAAATCAATTTACATATTTAAAAAAAATTATATAGCAGATTGAAAACTACGTTTACATTGGCATGTAATTCTGTACGTATGAGGACAATTATGAATGTGTGGTGCTATCACTCCCACACAGTGATGAGAGGCCCACTCTGTTCGAGGTTCACGTACGCACTGACTCGATGTTGCGCGACATTGTGTAAAGAATCCCATTTCGGATGGGATTCAAAAAATACTAAAACGCAACACACGAGATGCAGGACTCATTGTCGCGGAGCGTCCCGGATGCAATAAAACACAGCACATGCAGCTCCGCGACAGAGGCCGAACAATGTATCCCAGTGCGTACTAGCCTTTACGGCGTACGGCGGACGGACATTGCATTTTGGTTTATTATTCTGTGAATAATACACCTATGTATTCGCTCAGCAAAAAATTTTTATAACACCCCCTCAAACTTTTTTCTTTTCCGTTTCAAGGTGCGTAGATTCAAAAAATGCAATGTCATTTTCGGTCTAAAAAAATCGTTCTTTCGCACACATGCTCCATTTGGGCCCTAGTTGTGTCCCACACTTTCAGCCCGATCGGAATATACCCAGAGGTGTTATGAGTGAAAATGTGTGTAAAAATAGGTACTTTTTGCGTTTTAGTAACAAGTTAGTAACATGAGCTTCTGAGATATCATTTTCCATGTTTTCGGTTCGTAACTTATCCAGACAATTAAAGAAATGTCTAGGTAAGGTAGGTAGGTATGTCTACGTGGCATGGGCTGTGCCACCAGAGGATCGATTCTCCTGATTCGCACAGGTACTCCGAACGATGAGAACACCGTATAGGTCCCTTATCAGTAGTTTTTGGAAATTCAAGATCGTGTTATTCACGAAATTCAATCAAATATGTAGAAACTCCCAAGTAGATACCTAAATTCGTGATTTTACTACACTCACGTTTATAGTTATAAGGAAACATTACTTACAATCAAGGGAAGTAACAAAGTTAGTACAACTTAGCACTCACGTGAGGTATCGGAGTGTCCATATCACTTCTCGCGGTTATTCGGCGGATAATACCGAGGCGATTCCAGGAGAAAACACACCAAAATTTATAATCTAGTCCAGGAATTATTGTTTAAAGATCAATTTTGACGAAAAACTACCCCATACCAACCAATAGCGGGCGATCTAGGGACTGACTTCAGAAAGTATCAGAGCGACGATTCTCCTGATTCACACAGGTACTCGGAACGATGAGAACACCGTCTAGATCCCTTATGAGTAGTTTTTGGAAATTCACGATCGTGTTATCCACGAAATTCAATCAAATATGTAGAAACTCCCAAGTAGATACCTAAATTCGTGATTTTACTACTCTCCTGTTCACATTTACAGGGAAATACGACTTAAAATAAAGGGAAATAACAGAGTTGTACTCACCTTTAGTAGCGGATGATCCGTGAATGAAGGTGGTAGAACCCAAATCGCATCACTAATAATCAAAAACACTGATCAATACGGGCCAACCTGGGGGCCTATTCACTAAAATAGATAGTGGAAACAGATTATATATTTTGAAAATCTCACGCGAGAGATAGTCTCCCCTGGGAGACATGGATCCTAATACACGAAAATGCCATAGTATCCATGAAGTGCGAGATGTTTGTGCCCCCGGGAGTTCAATTCCTGAATAATGAACGCATTTCTTAGTAATACCTATTCAATGGGTACCTACCTGCCTTAATCCATACTTGGACGTTTTTACTCACGAATCGGATAAAAGTTTAAATGAAATTGAAAGAAAGTCTCAATTATAAACAGAAAAAGTCGAATTAGGGGGCTTAATGCTTGTATTATATCTACACCTAATGAACGGCCACTCTTAGGAAGGTAGGTACCTACCTCAACCCGTACTTGGACGTTTTTACTCATGACTCAATAATTATGTATATATTTTTAATTAAAATTGAAATGAAAAATTTAATCTTTATGAAATGAAAAACTTTAAGAAATGAAAAAAAATACACGATCAAAATTACCGATGTGGTTGCGTATGAACGAGGATATTACACGAACACTGTGAAACAAACGAGAAATAGACTCTCTCTTTCGAGGAAATACACCTAATTAGCTGTCTCTCTGAAAGAGACCTTTAAGAGCATCGATTCTCCTGATTCACACAGGTACTCCGAACGATGAGAACACCGTATAGGTCCCTTATCAGTAGTTTTTGGAAATTCAAGATCGTGTTAACCACGAAGTTCAATCAAATATGTAGAACCTCCCAAGTAGATACCTGAATTCGTGATTTTGTTACACTCGCGTTTATAGTTATAGGGAAATATTACTTAAATCAAGGGAAATAACAGAGTTGTACTTACCTTTAGTAGCGGATGATCCGTGAATGAAGGTGGTAGAACCGAAATCGCAGCACTAATAATCAAAAACACTTATCAATACGGGCCAACCTGCACTCACGTGAGGTATCGGAGTGTCCATATCACTTCTCGCGGTTATTCGGCGGATAATACCGAGGCGATTCCAGGAGAAAACACACCAAAATTTATAATCTAGTCCAGGAATTATTGTTTAAAGATCAATTTTGACGAAAAACTACCCCATACCAACCAATAGCGGGCGATCTAGGGACTGACTTCAGAAAGTATCAGAGCGACGATTCTCCGGATTCACACAGGTACTCCGAACGATGAGAACACCGTCTAGATCCCTTATGAGTAGTTTTTGGAAATTCACGATCGTGTTATCCACGAAATTCAATCAAATATGTAGAAACTCCCAAGTAGATACCTAAATTCGTGATTTTACTACTCTCCTGTTCACATTTACAGGGAAATACGACTTAAAATAAAGGGAAATAACAGAGTTGTACTCACCTTTAGTAGCGGATGATCCGTGAATGAAGGTGGTAGAACCCAAATCGCATCACTAATAATCAAAAACACTGATCAATACGGGCCAACCTGGGGGCCTATTCACTAAAATAGATAGTGGAAAGAGATTATCTATTTTGAAAATCTCACGCGAGAGATAGTCTCCTCTGGGAGACATGGATCCTAATACACGAAAATGCCATAGTATCCATGAAGTGCGAGATGTTTGTGCCCCCGGGAGTTCAATTCCTTAATAATGAACGCATTTCTTAGTAATACCTATTCAATGGGTACCTACCTGCCTTAATCCATACTTGGACGTTTTTACTCACGAATCGGATAAAAGTTTAAATGAAATTGAAAAAAAGTCTCAATTATTAACAGAAAAAGTCGAATTAGGGGGCTTAATGCTTGTATTATATCTACACCTAATGAACGGCCACTCTTAGGAAGGTAGGTACCTACCTCAACCCGTACTTGGACGTTTTTACTCATGACTCAATAATTATGTATATATTTTTAATTAAAATTGAAATGAAAAATTTAATCTTTATGAAATGAAAAACTTTAAGAAATGAAAAAAATACACGATCAAAATTACCGATGTGGTTGCGTATGAACGAGGATATTACACGAACACTGTGAAACAAACGAGAAATAGACTCTCTCTTTCGAGGAAATACACCTAATTAGCTGTCTCTCTGAAAGAGACCTTTAAGAGCATCGATTCTCCTGATTCACACAGGTACTCCGAACGATGAGAACACCGTATAGGTCCCTTATCAGTAGTTTTTGGAAATTCAAGATCGTGTTAACCACGAAGTTCAATCAAATATGTAGAACCTCCCAAGTAGATACCTGAATTCGTGATTTTGTTACACTCGCGTTTATAGTTATAGGGAAATATTACTTAAATCAAGGGAAATAACAGAGTTGTACTTACCTTTAGTAGCGGATGATCCGTGAATGAAGGTGGTAGAACCGAAATCGCAGCACTAATAATCAAAAACACTGATCAATACGGGCCAACCTGGGGGCCTATTCACTAAAATAGATAGTGGAAAGAGATTATCTATTTTGAAAATCTCACGCGAGAGATAGTCTCCCCTGGGAGACATGGATCCTAATACACGAAAATGCCATAGTATCCATGAAGTGCGAGATGCTTGTGCCCCCGGGAGTTCAATTCCTTAATAATGAACGCATTTCCTAGTAATACCTATTCAATGGGTACCTACCTGCCTTAATCCATACTTGGACGTTTTTACTCACGAATCGGATAAAAGTTTAAATGAAATTGAAAAAAGTCTCAATTATTAACAGAAAAAGTCGAATTAGGGGGCTTAATGCTTGTATTATATCTACACCTAATGAACGGCCACTCTTAGGAAGGTAGGTACCTACCTCAACCCGTACTTGGACGTTTTTACTCATGACTCAATAATTATGTATATATTTTTAATTAAAATTGAAATGAAAAATTTAATCTTTATGAAATGAAAAACTTTAAGAAATGAAAAAAATACACGATCAAAATTACCGATGTGGTTGCGGATGAACGAGGATATTACACGAACACTGTGAAACAAACGAGAAATAGCCTCTCTCTTTCGAGGAAATACACCTAATTAGCTGTCTCTCTTAAAGAGATCGAGAATGCCAAGATGGCCGCCAACTCTCTCTTTTAAAAGTTACTGAATAACCCTGTCATGGATACTATAAAAATCCATTTTGCCAAAAGAGAGAGTTGGACCTGAAAGAGATGTCTCTTTGGCTTAGTGAATAGGCCCCCTGCACTCACGTAAGGTATCGGAGTGTCCATATATCTCTTCTCGCGGTTATTCGGCGGATAATACTGAGGCAATTCCAGGAGAAAACACACCATAATTCATAATCTAGTCCAGGTATTATTGTTTAAAGATGAGTTTTGACGAAAAACTACCGCATACCAACCAGTTGCGAGCGATCTGGGGACTGACTCAGAAAGTATCAGCATGGTGGGCCTTGGTGGGTTTTTACTTCATATTTTCCCCTTTCATTTATCTGAATTCTCAATTTATTTTTCGGTTCGTAACTTATCCAGACAATTAGAGAAATGTGTAGGTAAGGTAGGTAGGTATGTCTACATGGCATGGGGTGTGCCACCAGATCATCGATTCTCCTGATTCACACAGGTACTCCGAACGATGAGAACACCGTATAGGTCCCTTATCAGTAGTGGTAGAACCGAAATCGCAGCACTAATAATCAAAAACACTGGTCAATACGGGCCAACCTGCACTCACGTGAGGTATCGGAGTGTCCATATCACTTCTCGCGTTTATTCGGCGGATAATACCGAGACGATTCCAGGAGAAAGCACACCAAAAATAATTTATATATAATGTAATCCAGGAATAAAGACGCATTTTGACGACCGCATACCAACCAGTAGCGGGTGATCAACGGACTGACTTCAGAAAGTATCAGCAGGGTGGGCCTTGGTAGGTATATTTACTTAATATTTTCTCCTTTCATTTATCTGAATACTCATTGTATTTTTCGGTTCGGAACTGCTCAAAACAGTTGAAGAAATGTGTAGGTAAGGTAGGTAGGTATGTCTACGTGGCATGGGCTGTGCCACCAGAGGATCGATTCTACTGATTCACACAGGTACTCGGAACGATGAGAACACTAAAAACTTATAGATGGTTTTTGGAAATTCAAATCAAATAGGTCGAAACTTCCAAGTAGGTAGATAGGTACCTAAATTCATAATTACTATCCTCGACATGATAAATTATAATGAAAATATTACTTAGAATTAACCTAAATAACATAATTTTACGGTACCTTTAGTACTGGATGGTCGGAGAATGAAGGTGGTGGAATCCAAATCGCAGCACTGAACACAATCATCATCGGCGCGGGCCGACAATGCACCCACGTTGGTTTTCGAATTGCCCATATCACTTCTCCCGATTAAATCGGCGGATACCGAAGCGATTCGAGGAGAAAACTCACAATAACACAGTAAAATTTAGTCCAGGAATTATTCTTCTATGATGAATTTGGAATAAAAACTACCACTTACCTACCATCCGTCGCGGGTGATCGGGCCAGACTGACTAATAGAGAGGGGCGGCAGGATGGGGAAGGTGATGTGGCTGGGCGTGGTGGGGTAGGTAGGTATTCACTCGATTTTTATTTATTTATTTATTTATTCATTTATTTTTTTACCTGAATTTTCATTGTTTTTCTTTTCCTAACTGCTTCAAACAATCGAAGAAATAATATACAAGTTAATCTATGTGGCACTGGTTGTGCCACAAGGGCATCAGTTCACAAAATGATTTAGTTACATGGAACGATTAAAACACCAACTATACAACTATTGGTGGTTTATAGAAATTCAAGATCGCATTAATGACCAATTCCAATAAAATAGATGGAAAATTCCAAGTATTAACCTAAATCTGGAGAGTTTAAGCTCTGGCGGGCAGACCCAGTGCCACGTAGATTGGTAACTTCAATCATTTCGTGGATTTTTTTGGAAAAGGGTAAAAACAGGTAAAGACAATAAGTCGGGTAAAATGAAGGGAAAAATAATTAAAGTTACAAGTACCTAAGTGCCTACTTTCCCCTCCCCACCACCTTCCCCACCTTGCCACCCCTCTCTATTAGTCAGTCCCTCGATCACCCGCGACGGATGGTAGGTTTGTGGTAGTTATTCGTCAAAATTCATCTTTAAACAATAATTCCTGGACTAGATTATTGTGTTTTTTCTCGAATCGCCTCGGAATGATCCGCCGATTGACCGCGAAGTAGTATGGGCAATCCGATGAATAACGTGTGTGCACTGACTGGCCCGCGTTGATCAATGGTTGTGTATGCGGTTAGTGCTACGAACTGGATTCTACCTTCATTCTCGGATTGTACACACTACTAAAGGTACGTGCGACTTTGTTATTTTGATTTATTGTAAGTGATATTTCTTTAAATAACTACAAAGTCGAGGGTAATCATCATTAAACATACAGGTAATTATGAAACATTTTAGGTAGCAAAACTACTTATAGCAACGCAGGGGTAGGTGCATTTTGGTTTATTATTCTGTTAGCGAATACACCTATGTATTCGCTCAGCAAAAAATTTTTATAACACCCCCTCAAAATTTTTTCTTTTCCGTTTCAAGGTGCGTAGATTCCAAAAATGCAATGTCCGTCCGCCGTCCGCCGTCCGCCGTACGCCGTATCACGTGTACAGACTTCAATTTCGGTCTAAAAAAGTCGTTCTTTCGCACACATGCTCCATTTGGGCCCTAGTTGTGTCCCGAAACTTTTCAGCCCGATCGGAATATACCCAGGGGTGTTATGAGTGAAAATGTGTATAAAATAGGTACTTTTTGCGTTTTAACAACATGTTAGTAACATGAGCTTTTGAGGTATCTTTTTCCATGTTTTTGAGGACGAGAAGACCGAATATGAAGTCGATTTTGACCAAAGACGCGGAAATTGAGGTTTTACCAAAGGTTCAGCTCCCAAAATTGGTTTTTTATGAGTCAAAAACCTGGAAAACTGTCTGAAATCACCATCAATGTGTACAATAACATTGGAAAAAGTGTAAACAGGTGAATCAAGACCATTAAATGCCACTACCAATGATCAAAGATGATCTTTAAAAAAAAAAAAAAAAAAAAAGCGTACCTATTTCATGTTTTGGGGGCCAAAATTGGTGGAAATCATCAGAACTAGCTATTTCAATCATTCCACATGAAAGAAACAATACATTTAACAGCCAACAAAAATCTCTAGAACTCCAATAGAATAATAAACCCATGTGACAAGGACTTTGCAGCGTTTTTTAAAAACTAAATAGCTATTAATTTATTATCTTGTTGCAAACTGATGAGATACGCACTTTCTCCTAGGTTTAAGCCATAGCAAATGGTAGAATGTGGAGGTGAAACTGGAAAATCCAAGTCAGGAGATCCGACTTTGGTGGCACAAGCAGTTCCAAACTGTGCATTTTCATGATTATTTGGAAATGGTACGAAGATGAACAGGAAAATACTATGGCAGGTCAAATGAAACGGAAAATTTCGTTCCTACCTATCAACTCGTTCAATGGTTGTGTGTTGTGATTTGGTTTTGTACCACCTTCATTCAAGATTCTACCACTGCTAAAGCTCCGTACTATGTTATTCGGTTTTATTGTAATGTTTTCGATTATTTTTATTGTAATAATGTGTCGAGTTGACGTCTCATCGCTTAAGGCGCCCATACACTGTCCAACCGTCGGACCCAACAAGGGGTGGGGAGAGATGAAAACGCCTCCCATTCCCTACTGTTGGATCGTGTGTGGGAGGACGTCCAACCGTTGGATCCGACCAACCTGGTTGGGTGTGGTCGGATGGCAAAACCGCCCAACAAACATGGTTGTGCCGTTCCCCCTCCATTACTCCCGACCAAGTTGTACCGTGTGTGGCACTGTCGGACCAACTTCTTCTTCTTCTCCTGTAATTTTTTGTTCGTCTGAAGCAGACACACATTGTTTCAAGTAATTTTTATCAGTTTCTCCTGTTATCAGTTGTGCCAGTACCTCAAGATATTGGAGTTTGGATAATTGGTGTTTACTGTTTACGAAAAACACTAATGTACGTAACTACGAAATTCGAACACTTGAAGCGTTCGGGAAAAATAAAAAAACGCGGGAAACTTGGTCGGATTGGGTGCTCGTTTGGTTGGATCGTGTGTGAAGCGCCGTCGGGTTGGCAGGGGGGCGCGTTTTCGCCTCTCCCCACCCCTTGTTGGGCCCGACGGTTGGACCGTGTATGGGCGCCTTTAGTGGCCAGTTAAGGTATTTTTTCCCTCCACCGCGCCCTAATTGTCGGACTGGAGTCATATTTCGTACATGCCCTTTCTAGAACCCAACCCCAAGTCCTATCCACCCCCGAAACTCAAACCCTTCCTGAGCCCATGAAGAGAGAAATTCCGCATATTCCCATACCTGTATACTTCACCAATAAAAAACTAGGTTTGTACTTGAGATTAAGGAGATTGAACTAATCTACATCACAAAAATATCATTACACATTTACCGGGTAGTTTTTTTAAATTTTTGGTTCATTATTTTCAATAATGAACCATTGGAATCGAGCATGGAAAAAAAAAAAATCTAACCCCCCCCCCCCCCCCCCTCAAAATTTGATGGTTTACGTTTCAAGGTACGTAGAATCCGAAAATGCAATAAAAATATTTCTGTCTGTCCGCCGTACACCGTACTGGCCACTTTTCTTAGTTACCATGAAACAAAATTGATGAAATTCGGGTTATAGGTTCCGTTCGGGGTCTAGTTGGTCCTCGAAGCTCGACGCTACTGTCAGTCATCTCTAAGGGGTTCAAAATAGGGGTTGAAATTTTCAGAACGCCGTATCTCGAAAACTTTCAATAGAAGGGTATGGTTTTTTTTACGTTATTAAATTTGTCTTGAGCTAAACCATTTTTTGAGACCACCCGGAGCATTGTTCGTCCAGCCGTTCGTGTGCACCAAAAAGCTTCGTCAACACGATCGTGAATCAAACGGTATAAATCCGGCAGGGGTATCATCTTCATCACTAGGGAGCATCTGATTATAATCAAGGATGGCTGTATGAAGTCGAGTTGATTGTTCTGCGATATTATTTCATTTGATAAGTGATGGACTATTGGATTTTGTTGGTAGGTACTTGTGAAACTTTAACAAACGTTGAAGTATTATTGATGGGTAAATTATTACACAATGGCAAATTATTACACAACGGTAAATTATTGAACAACGGTAAATTATTACACAACGGGTCATCTACTGAGAAGGGGCTGGATTTTGTTGATCGGTACTTTTGCAACTTGACCAACCGTTGAAGTATTATTGATGGGCAAGTTATTATTGACCACAGAAAACAGTGATCTACGCAGAAGGGGCATCTATTTCACTCTACATCAACAATTTTCCTTTAGAACTTCATTATTGCGTTTCTTTTTGCCGTTTTAGTTACTTTTTGTCATCGACAGAATTATTTTAGTAACATTTCACTCGTGATTTAGGTAGGTACCTAGTAACGAGTACGGGGTTAGGTACTAACCTACGGAGAGTCCGCGATCTACATAATATCTATAGAATAGTACATATTATATTATATAGAAGGGTTATCTATACGGAGACCTGTGATCTGTAACAGAAGGGTATTCTGTACAAAATAATAAACCGTTGTGCAGGGATTTGCAGCGTTAGTAACATGAGCTTTTGAGGTATCGTTTTCCAAGTTTTTGGGGACGAGAAGACCGAATATGAAGTCGATTTTGACCAAAGAGTGGAAAATCGAGGTTCTACCAAATGTTCAGCTCCCAAAATTGATTTTTTATGAGTCAAAAACCTGGGAAATCGTCTGAAATCACCATCAATTTGTATAATAACACTGGAAGTAGTATCAACACGTGGATTAAGACGATTAAATGGCACTACCAATGATCAAAGATGAATTGAAAAAAAAGGAGCTTACCTAATTCGTGTTTTAGGGGCCAAAAATGGTGGAAACCATCAGAAATAGCAATTTCAATTATTTCACATGAAATAAACAATAAATGAACGGCCAACATTTCTGTAGGTATTTCCAGTAGAATAATAAACCCATGTGACAAGGACTTTGCAGCGTTTTGGAATCTACGCACCTTGAAACGGAAAAGAAAAAATTTTGAGGGGGTGTTATAAAAATTTTTTGCTGAGCGAATACATAGGTGTATTATTCATAGAATAATAAACCAAAAGTCGCGAACAAAGGAAGCGGTAGAATATCATTGAATAAAATAATTTATAACTTGAAAGAAGACTTCCTTTGATTTGAGATAGCTGTCAATGCAGTAGGTAATAATCAAAAGAAAGGCTAATGAAATTATTATGAACGTCCGATCTTTATATCTAGTCCAGTCGGCAGGTACAAAAAAATACCTTGCATCGAGTCCGGACTTGATGAAATTTTGGTAGGTTGTACGTGGGTGGTAGGTTTTGTATGTGGTTGGCTGGTATTGTAGAATCCAAGTTTTCGACCTCGAGGGCCCTGCGGAAACTTGGAGGAACCAAAAACCGCTAAATGTTGGCACTTTTATTTATTTGTTTTCCTCTAAAACTTTTTTCTCTTGCATCCTACGGTAAAATTTACACTCTACTTTTCTGTAGACCGTTAAATTTCCTATATAACAATTTGTTGATTGATTTCGTTAATCTTTCATTTGACATTTCTAGTGAGTGTGTAGGTAAGGTACCTAATGTAAACTAAGCAACCAAACCTAATCTTGAATTGTGATTCAACTACTCATCCTTACATAGGTACTCTTCTAGATTAGGTACTTGTTTACTTTTACAGTCTTAGCACTTCTGTATACAGGACGCACCAATAACACTACGTAAACACTGCAATAGACCAATATTGACACCGATCATTATTATTGTTATTATAGGAAGATGAGGTGTTCTGTTGGTTGTAGGCCTGTTGCAGCCATGCTCATTCGGATGTGAGTCGTATAAATAGCTCCCTCGATTTATGTATCAACCCCCCCCCCCCCCCCTTTCACAAACCCTTCGAGAATTGTGTTGTTGTATCATACATCGTTTGAATAGTTTGAATCAACTTTATACCAACTCTCTACGTTTTGTAGATGGGATAGGTACGTGGTACGTATCTAGGAAATCGAACCGCCAATACAGTGCACAAACCGTACTGATTATTCGACTTATGTCCTACAATGAAGGTTTGCAATAAATTTGGGGGGAAAAAAAGATTTCAAGTTGATTGAGAAAACTCCAACGAACCATGGATGTCCCAACAATCGAATTAGGTATACCTACTCCAATACATATCAATCGAAAGTTAAAGATACCATCCTAACGTCAATCATACTTAGTTGCATCGCCATCTTTCCTGGGTTTAATGAAACTTTCTCTCTGTACCGAAAACCTACTACACCGATCAGTTTGAACACTCAATATATGACGTCTAAGTAGCTGTGGGTCACTTGTATTAGAATTCTTTTATTGAAAATAAGTCCATTCTATATATATGTATAATTATGTAGGTACCGCTGAATGCCGTTAGTTGTATGTTCATCCCTGCCTCAGTGCCTACCTATCACATATTATCTGTCTATGACAAATGAATCAACAACAAATCGATGATTTTATAATCATGGATACAAATTGAATTACATCCACTCTAACGTGAGGCTCGAAGTCTAAGGATCCTGACTAAAAATGAACTTGTGAGGTAGCTGGGAACTGACCTGCATAAAGTCTCTGCCAATTCCCCATGTTTGTGAATCGTACCCTCCTTGGAAAGTTTCAGATGTCTACTTTTGGTTTATTATTCTGTGAATAATACACCTATGTATTCGCTCAGCAACAAATTTTTATAACACCCCCTCAAAATTTTTTCTTTTCCGTTTCAAGGTGCGTAGATTCCAAAAATGCAATGTCCGTCCGCCGTCCGCCGTATGCCGTATCACGTGTACCGGCTTCATTTTCTGTCTAAAAAAAGTCGTTCTTTCGCACACATGCTCCGTTTGGGCCCTAGTTGTGTCCCGAAACTTTTCAGCCCGATCGGAATATACCCAGGGGTGTTATGAGTGAAAATGTGTATAAAAATAGGTACTTTTTGCGTTTTAACAACATGTCAGTAACATGAGCTTTTGAGGTATCTTTTTCCATGTTTTTGAGGACGAGAAGACCGAATATGAAGTCGATTTTGACCAAAGACGCGGAAATTGAGGTTTTACCAAAGGTTCAGCTCCCAAAATTTTTTTTTATGAGTCAAAAACCTGGAAAACTGTCTGAAATCACCATCAATTTGTACAATAACATTGGAAAAAGTGTAAACAGGTGAATCAAGACCATTAAATGCCACTACCAATGATCAATGATGATCTTAAAAAAAAAAAGTACCTATTTCATGTTTTGGGGGCCAAAATTGGTGGAAATCATCAGAAATAGCTATTTCAATCATTCCACATGAAAGAAACAATACATTTAACAGCCAACAAAAATCTCTAGAACTCCAATAGAATAATAAACCCATGTGACAAGGACTTTGCAGCGTTTTTAAAATCTGTTTTCTGTATAGGTACGAGAGAAAATTGCTTGCTGTCATAAGCCTTGCTTTTGGTTTATTATTCTGTGAATAACACACCTATGTATTCGCTCAGCAAAAAATTTTTAAAACACCCCCTCAAACTTCTTTGTTTTCCGTTTCAAGGTGCGTGGATTCCAAAAATGCAATGTCCGTCCGCCGTCCGCCGTCCGTTGTACGCCGTATCACGTGTACAGGCTTCATTTTCGGTCTAAAAAATTCGTTCTTTCGCACACATGCTCCATTTGAGCCCTAGTTGTGTCCCGAAACTTTTCAGCCCGTTCGGAATATACCCAGGGGTGTTATGAGTGAAAATGTGGTAAAAATAGGTACTTTTTGCGTTTTAGCAACATGTTAGTAACATGAGCTTCTGAGATATCATTTTCCATGTTTTTGGGGACGAGAACACCGAATATGAAGTCGATTTTGACAAAAGAGTGGAAAATTGAGTTCTACCAAGTGTTCAGCTCCCAAAATTGATTTTTTATGAGTGAAAAACCTGAGAAATCGTCTGAAATCACCATCAGTTTGTATAATAACACTGGGAAAAGTGTCAACACGGGGATCAAGACGATTAAATGGCACTACAAATGATCGAAGATACCTAGTTATTTTTAAAAAAAAGAGCGTAGGGGCCAAAATTAATGGAAACCATCAGAAATAGCTATTTCGATTATTACGCCAATATTTCTGCAGGTATGTCCAGTAGAATAATAAACCCATTGACAAGGACTTTGCAGCGTTTTTTGTTTAATATAGGTACAAACACTTATTGACATTATTTACGAAAGTCAGATACAAACATCTGTATTTGCAATCAAAATGCAATTTCCTTGCGGTTCAGAAGCTTATAATTTATAGGATTATGACACATTGAAGAGACGGTTGGAGTAGACCAGAATGTGGGAAAGATTGAGGTAAAAAGCGGTCTGGAAGAAACGAATGGGAGGAGGTAAAACTTGGTCGCTGGATAACAGGAGCCCCGACCTCTATTAATCAAACGCCGAACCATCGTCAGAAACCTCGTGAAAACTGTTTGTTTCAGACGAGTGACTATTTAGTTGAGGGATACGTTATTTTTGTGCAAACAGGGTCATATATCTAGGCAGCGTCCTCCCGCAACCTCTAGCCCCATATTCTAGGTCAACAAACAAACATCACGTGACTTGTCCAACAACACTCCCCCCCATCCAACACCTTGGGGGCATTGGACAATCGATGGGGTCGGATAGTGGTCTTTTTTCTCAACACTGCCAAAACTTTGGTTTTCCGAGTTCGGGAGGGTCTGCTCTTCACACTCGAACTTTGATAGAGGGAATCTGGAGTGTTTTCCCGTTTAAATCGGAATCCTCCTCGCTTCCATCATACGGAAGGAAACCTATTTCTGTTCTCGAATTTCCACCACTTGAGTTTTTCCCGGGTTATCCTCGGCCGTGCAGCAAATCTTCATCAAGAGAAGCACTTCGCTCGAGAGCGTCTCTCACGACGGGGACGGGAAGCTGAGCTTCTTTTTTCGGATCGATAGGCCCGGCTCAGACGAGGTCTAGGCTGTTTTAATGGGATTGGACTCGGCGAAAGAAACTCCATCAGTTTCGCCGCTTAAACAAATCAATTGCTGTAACCGCCGGTTCCGCCTGTTTACTCAGGCTCGAGATGAATCAGAAGTCAGTTGCGGGGTCCACGGTCAGATACGTATTGGAACATTCCGGCACACCTCACATAACCCAACAAAGTTGGCAGATAACACTACTCATCTGGAATAACAAATATTATCATACTATTACTACTACAAATACAGTCAACTCTTGATAATTTGAAGTTCACGGGACAAGAGTAAAATGAGCATAGGCATTTTTATTTCGGAAAATATTCAATCCTATTTGTGGTGAACGGGTATGTGTGTTCACCAACTGTCGTGAACGGCGGGTTTTCACGACAGTAGGTTGGAGAGTAGGGGTCACCAGAACGTCGTGAGTTAGTCACGAATGGACAGGAGCAGGAGAGAGATGGGCGTGAGAGAGAAGATGGATGTGGTTAGGATGGGCTCCTATGGGATCTTTAGGCGAACTCCCCGCGGTTTTCACCAACAGCAGGAGATCTTTTAGGAGTATGCTCCCTGCGGCTTTCACCAACAGGAGGAGATCTTCTAGGGAGAGTATGCTCCTCGCGGTTTTCACCAGCAGCAGGAGATCTTCTAGGGAGAGTATGCTCCCCGTGGTTTTCACCAACAGCAGGAGATCTTTTAGGAGTATGCTCCCTGCGGTTTTCACCAACAGCAGGAGATCTTCTAGGGAGAGTATGCTCCTCGCGGTTTTCACCAGCAGCAGGAGATCTTTTAGGTTGTGCTCCCCGCGGTTTTCACCAACAACAGGAGATCTTTTAGGGTGTGCCTGCGGTTTTCACCAACAGCAGGAGATCTTTTAGGATATGGGAGAGAGGAAGAGAGAGATAGAGATTCGAGGGAGAGCGGTTTGAGAAAGAAGTCGCAAGCCGGGGGTCGGATCGTCGAAAGAAGAGCTGGGCCAGAGGGGCTGTTTTTATAGGGACTTTTCAACCGTCCCCCGTCCACGATCGGCCGTTACAGTCAGTTGAGTCGGATGACGGTTGGGGAAACCCCGGGTTGTTTACCAGCTCGACGTTCTCCGCGTTTATTCGGTTAAATCACACACTATTACAGGAGAGGATTCTGAGAAGGAATCACGACACTGTTCCAGTATATACTATCATGGTATCGAAATCAATTAGAAATGCACCAGCCATAAATTTCTGAGATCGGCCCATGTTACAGGCTAGAAGGACAGTTTGTTATATTTTCTTACTCATTTTCCTTCCATGACATTTCTCGTATCAATTCTCAATTAATGAGAGAGGCCTGAGAGGACTCTTGATTTCAAATTTTAGCGTGTTGTCGTACAAGACGTGGTCATTACAGCAACTACAATACCTGTGAGAGCGTACCAAAATACAATTAATTGTCTGCGTATTAGCGGTTTTTTTTCAAGAGACCGCAGAAAACCATTCAGTGGACTGGTACACAGCTATCGCTGTCAACAGCTTCGTCAATCCGCTGTCTACCAGTGATGCCTGCATTTCCTGCTTCTCCAAACCCACTGGCTTCAAACCAACTGAATAACTTGCAACAAGTCTGACGATATTCCGTGGATGTCTCGTCTCGATGTCTCGTCTCAGTGAGAGGGGGGAAGGGGGGAGGTGTAAGTACCAAATTAAGTAACGTTGATGATGTAGAAACCTCTGTCACACATGGCACATGGCGCTTGGCTTCATCGTCCTAGTATGGGGCCAAGTATTGTGTAGTGGTAATCTCAGCCCCAGCGAATTCCAAAGAATCGGTTATGCCCTGTCATCTGTCAGCCCAAAACTTCACCCGTCCAGTCTGCATTTATTGCTCAACATTTAATGAAATACCTTCTTGATGAAAGTCTGAAGCGCCATTTCTGGATATAGGAAACTTTTCAGTCAAACTCAACAGTGTCATCAATGGACTGCGCTTTCAATCAAGTCCCACAGTCGGTCCAATAGAAACGTGAAATCGAATTTATTTCAAGAATTACCGGACAAGACCATTAAAACAGCCCTCGTGTTGTCTCATTTCGACTTACTTTGATGGAATTCGCTACGGGAAACAGTCAAGAAGACACTCAAAACCCAGATGAAAGAACTTATTGAGGGGAGGCAATATTGGTCCAACAACATAGAACGTCCTGAGTCACGGGAAGAAGAAAACCAACATCGACATCCTTATTGCCCTCCGAACGAAACTGCGGAATTCCTACCTGGTGATGTAGTAAAGTTTATTCTTCCTTGGGTGAACCGAACCGTTGGTTGAACAGAACGCTGTTACAAATAACAGGGTATTTTAGAACATTGTAGGTATTTTATATCACTATTCGCTGTATGTACCTGGTCCGATATTCGAATTTCCTATGAACGGAGTAGATTCCCGATAGTTTTCGAAGTACCTTTTAAATTTAAAGTATCGCCAGTGAGGAGTACGTATGGCTTCTGTTTATACGAGTATATTTTAATGGAATTAGATTCCATTCCAAGAGTTCTGTGAGCAACCGCACTTTCCTACTTTCAAAGATTCGGCAAGTGATGTAACATTGGGCAAGGGAGTCCGGCCCTGGCGGGAGGAGTTCACTGACGTCACTTGTAGCCGAAACTATGAAAGCTCACAGAAAAAGAACTACGGATCGTAGGAGAGTGCTGATGGTATCAAAATTCTTTGAATGGAACCTACTTTCATTTAAAATGGGAAAGGGTACTCCTCATTCATGTTCGTACAGCCGTGGTGTATGGTCGAATTTGCAGCCAGTCATAGAACCACAGGAGTGTTAGGAAAGGGGAGGGGGGGGGATTAAAGGGGGTATTTTTATTTTAACGGATGTATTGAAAAATACGACTATTGCCCGCAAAGCATAAATTATTCTTCCTAAAAACGATGTAATAGGGTAATAATTATAAAAAGACATTAATTAACCCATGAAGCCTACATGAAGTTTTTATTCCTTACAAAAACAGCATAGACATAGCACGGACGAATAATTTCCATCATTAAAATGGAAAGTACATTCTAATGTCCTGCAGAATACATAGAGATACGAAGCCTGACTCTGCAAGTTTCCCGATAACATCGTAAAACTGATTCCTAGCAGCTGATAACAATGTCTAATAATGTGGTGAACTATATTAAGGATAACAATAACCGTTTTTTACCGAATGTACCTATGCTGAGATGGAATCACGACCTAGAATCTAGAATACCAGGATAGATAGCTAGATAGACAGCGAGGTTAAAATAGTCCTGGATATATTATATATGTAAGGTCTCAGAATTTTAAATAACTAGGTAGAAAGTCAAACTCAATCCTTATCTGTAAGTAATTGAAAATTATTAATTGGCTTATGATACTGTTGCGAGTGGAGGTGTGACAGCGCGGAGGAGTAGGTAGAGGGGAGTTCCCCGCCTGCCACTCCATGCTTCTACTCCTCTACACAACGGACTGCTTTCATATCAAGGTTAATGCACGTTTAGTCCCAGAGATGGGGCTTTCAAAAACCTCCACAAATTTCGAATATCGGAGGGTAGCTAAGAGTTGTCCCGATACATTGAATTAGATTAAAATCTGACTGTAACAATGACTTGAAAAAAACCCTTGGAAACATCAATAATGCCTTAGAGGATCTGCGATCAAAAATATAAACTGTGGGTGTGTGAAGGGATGGCTCATCAAATTCCCGTGTAAAGCCCTGAACGAGTAATGCAATCCGTCGGTCAAGGCCTATAAATCATAGGATATAATACAGGTACGGAAATTAAATCAATACTGCATTTTATGATCGCTCTTTGCCTTGACTGCACAGGAACCAACAGATGAAAATTGAACATCGTTCGAAGAAGACTCAGCATAACGAAGAAGCGATAAAACGTGAATTCACGTCACCCATCCATTGAATTTATTCAACAGTCCAAAAAAAAGAGACTTTTCCGCTCCCTGATCCCGATTTCACTCAGGCTAGAAGAAAAACAGAGGTTTCCCGGTAATGACTTTAAAATAGTTTCTGAAAAGGGCATAGACAGTGACGAGAAAGGCGGGGGTTACTGGGGGAATGTCCTCCCCGCCACCCTTTCCAAACGATAATTTATTACTTGAACACCTGTTACTCTTCTAAACAAGTAAAGCCAGCCTCGACCTCAAATACGGATCAACCCCTCTAACTCATCGCTTTGCTAAACCACCTCTACGGAATCTGAGCCCCCGATTTCTCTTTCGGTTGACCGAGTTAATGCTCTGTGTGTCACTCCTTTAGTAATCAATTTATCCGATGTGGTAATTTTTTTAACATGGATATTTTTTTGGACTGGGGGACAACCCGAAATTTCCGACACCAAAAAATGTAACGCTGTAATTCGCGGAAGCTAATTTCTTTCCTGTTTCGAAATGAAGCATCTGTAGGACTGCTGAGCAACAATGACGAGGAGAGGGCCTTCACTAATCAGCTGAGTGAGCCTTTAGGCTAATTTCCTTCCAGTTTGGCCTACGAGGCTGAAATTGAAATGGAGCCCCTGTAGGACTGGTGAGTAAGAACGACAAGTGAGGACCCTCCCTAATGAGCTGAGTGAGCACGTAAACTTTCTTTCCTGTTTGAACTACGAGGCTGAAATTGAAATGGGGCCTCTGTAGGACTGGTGAGTAAGAACGACAGGTGATGACCCTCCCTAATGAGCTGAGTGAGCACGGAAACTTTCTTTCCTGTTTGACCTACGAGGCTGAAATTGAAATGGGGCCTCTGTAGGACTGGTGAGTAAGAACGACAGGTGATGACCCTCCCTAATGAGCTGAGTGAGCACGGAAACTTTCTTTCCTGTTTGAACTACGAGGCTGAAATTGAAATGGGGCCTCTGTAGGACTGGTGAGTAAGAACGACAGGTGATGACCCTCCCTAATGAGCTGAGTGAGCACGGAAACTTTCTTTCCTGTTTGACCTACGAGGCTGAAATTGAAATGGAGCCCCTGTAGGACTGGTGAGTAAGAACGACAAGTGAGGACCCTCCCTAATGAGCTGAGTGAGCACGGAAACTTTCTTTCCAGTTTGGCCTACGAGGCTGAAATTGAAATGGAGCCCCTGTAGGACTGGTGAGTAAGAACGACAAGTGAGGACCCTCCCTAAAGAGCTGAGTGAGCCTGGAAGCTTTCTTTCCTGTTTGACTTACGAGGCTGAAATTGAAATTGAGCCCCTGTAGGACTGGTAAGAACGACAAGTGAGGACCATCCCTAACGAGCTGAGTGAGCCTGGAAGCTTTCTTTCCTGTTTGAACTACGAGGCTGTAATTGAAATGGGGCCTCTGTAGGACTGGTGAGTAAGAACGACAAGTGAGGACCCTCCCTAATCAGCTGAGTAAGCACGGAAACTTTCTTTCCTGTTTGACCTACGAGGCTGAAATTGAAATGGAGCCCCTGTAGGACGGGTGAGTGAGAACGACAAGTGAGGACCCTCCCTAATGAGCTGAGTGAGCACGGAAACTTTCTTTCCAGTTTGGCCTACGAGGCTGAAATTGAAATGGAGCCCCTGTAGGACTGGTGAGTAAGAATGACGAGGTGAGGACCCTCCCTAATCAGCTGAGTGAGGCTGGAAACTTTCTTTCCTGTTTGGCCTACGAGACTGAAATTGAAATGGGACCTCTGTAGGACTGGTAAGAACGACAAGTGAGGACCCTCCCTAACGAGCTGAGTGAGCCTGGAAGCTTTCTTTCCTCTTTGACTTACGAGGCTGAAATTGAAATTGAGCCCCTGTAGGACTGGTAAGAACGACAAGTGAGGACCATCCCTAACGAGCTGAGTGAGCCTGGAAGCTTTCTTTCCTGTTTGAACTACGAGGCTGTAATTGAAATGGGGCCTCTGTAGGACTGGTGAGTAAGAACGACAAGTGAGGACCCTCCCTAACGAGCTGAGTGAGCCTGGAAGCTTTCTTTCCTGTTTGACCTACGAGGCTGAAATTGAAATGGAGCCCCTGTAGGACTTGTAAGAACGACAAGTGAGGACGAGCTGAGTGAGCCTGGAAGCTTTCTTTCCTGTTTGACTTACGAGGCTGAAATTGAAATTGAGCCCCTGTAGGACTGGTAAGAACGACAAGTGAGGACCATCCCTAACGAGCTGAGTGAGCCTGGAAGCTTTCTTTCCTGTTTGAACTACGAGGCTGTAATTGAAATGGGGCCTCTGTAGGACTGGTGAGTAAGAACGACAAGTGAGGACCCTCCCTAACGAGCTGAGTGAGCCTGGAAGCTTTCTTTCCTGTTTGACCTACGAGGCTGAAATTGAAATGGAGCCCCTGTAGGACTTGTAAGAACGACAAGTGAGGACCCTCCCTAACGAGCTGAGTGAGCCTTTAGGCTAATTTCTTTCCTGTTTGACCTACGAGGCTGTAATTGAAATGAAGCCCCTGTAGGACTGGTGAGTAAGAATGACGAGGTGAGGACCCTCCCTAATGAGCTGAGTGAGCACAGAAACTTTCTTTCCTGTTTGGCCTACGAGACTGAAATTGAAATGGGGCCTCTGTAGGACTGGTGAGTAAGAATGACGAGCTGAGGACCCTCCCCAATCAGCTGAGTGAGCCCGGAAGCTTTCTTTCCTGTTTGGCCTACGAGGCTGAAATTGAAATGGAGCCCCTGTAGGAGTGGTGAGTAAGAATGACAAGTGAGGACCCTCCCTAATCAGCTGAGTGAGCACGGAAACTTTCTTTCCTGTTTGACCTACGAGGCTGAAATTGAAATGGAGCCCCTGTAGGACTGGTGAGTAAGAACGACAAGTGAGGACCCTCCCTAACGAGCTGAGTGAGCCTGGAAGCTTTCTTTCCTGTTTGACTTACGAGGCTGAAATTGAAATGGGACCTCTGTAGGACTGGTAAGAACGACAAGTGAGGACCCTCCCTAACGAGCTGAGTGAGCCTGGAAGCTTTCTTTCCTGTTTGACCTACGAGGCTGAAATTGAAATGGGACCTCTGTAGGACTGGTAAGAACGACAAGTGAGGACCCTCCCTAACGAGCTGAGTGAGCCTGGAAGCTTCCTTTCCTGTTTGAACTACGAGGCTGTAATTGAAATGGGGCCTCTGTAGGACCTGCGAGTAAGAACGACAAGTGAGGACCCTCCCTAACGAGCTGAGTGAGCCCAAAAGCTTTCTTTCCTGTTTGACCTACGAGGCATAGAGCGAGAGATATATTTATTTCCAGCTGCAAACATGTGTATTGGGTATCAAGTAAATAGTAACATAACAATAATGATATGAACATATATCAATAGATGATACGATCAGTACATGTGGCGGTACCCACTACCAAAGTAGCAAGGCCACTGGGTGAACAGTTTTAAATGTGTTTAGACACAATTTAGGAGCCATACCCAAGGGAGGCCGTCCCCGGCACCGGCCAGGAAACCCCACAACAGCAGGCAATCAACGACCAGTGAAAAAACATCTATATACCTAAAACCACCCAAACGATTTTCTGATGATTGATGATTTTTTGATTTTCATCTTAGCCTCATTTATATCAATGTGGCATGGAATCAAGTACACTGCAATTTTTTCTTCCAAGTGATACGACGATTCCCCGTTGTTTGTTGATGCTCTCAAGACAAGTAAGAATATCGACGTGCATAAACAGTCTATCTACGAATAATGAGGCAAACGCAGGTGCTAGAACCGAGAAACAGTTTCTGTAAAAGACTCCTTCCCCACTGTTACATATCAGTCGAGAGCTCCCAAACCATCCTAGCCGAATATGTATGCGGGAGAGGGCGCTGAAATCGTTTCCATCTCCCGATAAAGGAAGACAAAAGAACCTTCAGAGAGACGGCAGGGCAATGGAAAGATGAAAGACGTTTTGTCGAGGTCGCAACCGCACGGCGAACAAAGGAGCTCGCGAACTGCCAAGCACTCGCAAGTGCGAACAAAGACGGCTTCCTCGCGTTATGGTGCTATGCCGCTTCGTCAGAGGCCGCCTAAACTTCAACGGTAGAGTAAATATTATTAACATCAAACACACTAAGCTTTGTTATTTCGCCCTGTCAGAGAGAACAACCTCTTAAACTGAAGGATTGGATGCGAATAATTTCTTTGGAACAATTTACAAATTCAACAGGGACAAATGTGTCAGCAGTGCGTAGGGCACCTTACAGTTTACGTATCCGTTTTTGTTTTGTTTTCTTTTTTTGTTTATTATTTTCAATAATGAACCTCTGGAATCGAGCGTGAAAAAAAATAAAAAATTTAAGCCCCCCCCCCCCCCTCCCACAAAATTTCGTCCAGCCGTTCGTTCACAGTAAGGCCCAGAAGTTTGCACCGACAGGCTTCTTCAACAGGAGGGTGAATCAAATTGTATACATTCAGCCCAGATATCATTGCTAGGGACGCGGCAACAATTGGGAACTGGCCCGAGACAATCATTGCTAGGAAGCACCTGATTATATTCATGGATTATGAAGTCGAGCTGGTTGTTCTGTGATATTATTTCATACTAGCAGAGCATATTAGCGTTTTCAATACTATTTTCTAGCAACAGTGTCATCTTGATAGGACGTTTTTTGTTATTTCTGATTCAGTTGAGGTATATTTGTCAGAAATCACGAATACAAAGCAGCTGTCGTGCTTGTTCAGCCGGACAATATACTTTCCACAATGGCTTAATCCTACACACGTAGCCTCGAGCGTCAACATTCTTAGTTCATTCCAGATGGTCTCATAAATTATAGTACTGCTCATTACAGTTTTCCATACCTAACTTTGAACGTAATAGTAAAACTTTTGTACAAAAAAGTACTGCACTAAAAATTCTGGAATGCATACCTACGAGTATTTTCCGCTGCAATGGATATTTTCATCGAACAATCGCTAAAAGCGAAGGAAAACTTTGACTGACTAAATTTTTCCCATCAATTAATCAAAGTCAAAATATTTTTCACGAAAATAGGGGTCAAATTCGTGTTTTTGGGGATCTAAAATGGGTGTAACCAAAACTGACATTATTACACAACGGTTAGCGTCGCGGACCAACTAGACCCCAAATCAGACCCACAAACCAAATTCCGTTAATTTTTCGTTCATCGTAACTAAGTAAAAAACGCTGCAAATCCCTGCACAACGGTTTATTATTTTGTACAGAATACCCTTCTGTTACAGATCACAGCTCTCCGTATAGTTAACCTTTCGATATAATATATATATCCCATACATATTATGTAGATCGCAGACCCTCCGCAGGTTAGTACCTAACCCCGTACTCGTTACTAGGTACCTACCTAAATCACGAGTTAAATGTTGCTCAAATAATTCTGTCGATGGCTAACAGTACCTAAAATGGCGAAAAGAAACGCAAATAATGAAGTTCTGAAGGAAAATTGTTGATGTGGAATGAAGTAGATGCCCCTTCTGCGTAGATCACTGTTTTCTGTGGTCAGTACCTACCCTCTGGTCAAGTATATTGAACCGTTGTGTAATAACTTGCCCATCAATAATACTTCAACGCTTGGTCAAGTTGCAAAAGTACCGATCAACAAAATCCAGCCCCTTCTTGGTAGATGAACCGTTGTGTAATAATTTACCGTTATGTGATAATTTACCGTTGTCTAATAATTTGCCGTTGTGTAATAATTTACCGTTGTGTAATAATTTACCCATCAATAATACTTCAAACTTTGTTCAAGTTTCACAAGTACCTACCAACAAAATTCAATAGTCCATCACTTATCAAATGAAATAATATCGCAGAACAAACAACTCGACTTCATACAGCCATCCTTGATTATAATCAGGTGCTCCCTAGTGATGATATCCCGGCCGGATTTATACCGTTTGATTCACGATCGTGTTGACGAAGCTCTTTGGTGCACACTAACGGCTGGACGTACAATGCTCCGGGTGGTCTCAAAAAATTGTTTAGCTCAAGACTTTAATATCGTAAAAAAAAACCATACCCTTCAATCGAAAGTTTTTGAGATACGGCGTTCTGAAAATGTCAACCCCTATTTTGAACCCCTTAGAGATGACTGACAGTAACCCCGAGCTTCGAGGACCAACTAGACCCCGAACGGAACCTACAACCGGAATTTCATCAATTTTTATTCATGGTAACTAAGAAAAGTGGCCAGTACGGCGGACAGACAGAAATATTTTTATTGCATTTTCGGATTCTACGTACCTTGAAACGTAAACCATCAACTTTTGAGGGGGGGGGGGGGGGGGGGGTAAGAATTTTTTTTTCATGCTCGATTCTAATGGTTCATTATTGAAAATGATAAACCAAAAATGAAAATTTAATTTTTGCGTTCCACTTCGTTCAGGTTGTTTGGTGAGTTTGTTTTTTGTACACACAGGCTTTTGTACCCACCCATCTACTCATTGTCACAACAGGAAATTTAACGAACATTTTTAATTTAATCTCATTTATAAAGTACATACTTTATTAATGCTGTAAATCCGTTCATATGAAAGGACAGTTGGTAGGGCTAGAAATATTTTTACTGGTAGTGTACGAGCAGGAAAATTTGTTGTTTATACGTTCCTATAGAGGTAGGGACCTAGCAAGTTATGACCTGGGATCTAAATATATACCTACCTATGTATGCGATAGTTGTGATTAGAAAGACTGTTTCACTCGATGCTCGATTCTAAAAAGGTTCATTACTGAAAATTATAAATCAAGTTAGCTGAGTCACAAACATTGAAAATTCGCTCATACGGTCGTGCTGCATGACTAAAATTTTTTGTTAACGTTAATTAGTGGAAGTACGATGCTGGGGAAATATATGGGTCTTCCGGGTAAATAAACCAGTTTGAACATCATTAAAGGCAGTTAGTTGAGTTCCAGTTGTTTCATGGGCGAAAGGGGCTTAAGTAAAAGGTGAACGAGGGTTTTTAAAAGGTGGGAAGGGATGGATAAAACAGACGCGGCGGAGAAATGTGCGATAGAAGGTTGTACTCGTAACTAACCAGACCTGTCAGCCGCAGGCCGCCTCCGCTCCAAACTGGAGGACGTTGAGATCTTTTCCTATTTCCCTCATAACACCGAGGGGATATCCTCTAAGTAAGTTTTCTCTCTGGGAAAAGGGAGAAAACATTTTCCCGGAAATCGAAACGATTCTCCACCCACAGTTTCGCCGGAAAAGCCCTGTCTGGGATCGGTTTTGTATCGCGAACGTGGGACTCGACGTCATGAAGGCACAACTGGAGAGGAACCAGAGGAGGCAGGGGTCCCTAAGTGCCCTGGAAACGGACTATTCCCGGCAATAAAACTGAGGCGGTTAACGGGTTAAGTGGTAATTTGAGAGAAGGGGAAAAAACCAAATGAATGCTGGAAGTGACGCACAGTGGTTCTAAAGCCTAATCTAGTTGGACAAAAATCGATTTCTTATATGATCATATCACTGTAGAAGGTCACGGTATCCACGCTACACTGCTTCGGTACCGTTCGGCAAAACCAAGTAACCCAAAACCCTAGAGTCCTATAGGACAAAATGTGTCGTTCTACAGATAGAGATAATCGTGAATGAAGTAGGCGAAGTACACGAATATTAGAGAGAAGAGTCACAGGACTCAGCTGCGGAAGTAGAAATTGCCAGAGTTCCTTCATTCGGTATGACGGTGAAGAGGAGTCAAAAGTCACAATGTGTACTGGAAAATTATCACAATGGGTTTGCCCGAAAAAAGAGCCGCAACGAGGACTTATCACACTCACGAGCTGTTGGGGAGAGAGATTGTACAGAGAATTTCATCACAGAGATAAAGAGAAAGATGGATGCAAATAAGAGAGCGGAAGGATTGTTGGCGTAAAGGAGATGGAAATAATCCAAGGGTGTGCTCACCACTGTGCTCACACCAACCTACACCATTTTATGTCAACTGGAAACTAATGTCGAACTATCTAGAAAAGCGTACCTATTTTCCGCAGAAACTTCAAACTTGTAATAATTTTCTCTATTAAGTATTACCTGCGTTACGAGTAGTAGGTCAACGCTGTCACAATACCTGGAAGAAAACTAAATATTAAATAGACACACATTCATGATAATATAAATATACAAAATGAAAAACTTTAGGGATGAATTCAGAACATTCTGGATTAGTGTCAAAAAATTTTGGCTAATACTCATGTAGTTACAAGTATTACAGGTAAACGTACAGAAACGTGCATAAAATTATGCCGGTAAATCACTTCCAATTTTCTGCCAGACTTGGGACCAATCATTTATCTAATTTCGTTTTGTATGAGTGAGGAAATCGCCAAGAGACCTTGTGATCTTTGGTAAGATTTTTGGAAGACACAATTACTGTTTATTTTTGTCTTTACGGATAAATATCGGTTTTATTGTCACTTCTAGTGTCAAGCTCACATCTCGTTATGATAAATGAGGAAAGTAATACGCATGAGAAAATAACAGTAATTTGCATGGGTGGATTGGAATTTAGCTAGAAGTGTGATTTTTCCATATGATTTCAATCCCCATTTTTCAGAGACGGTATAAGTATTTTTTACCCTCCAGAAGAAGTCATATTATAACTGACGCCTTACAAGGGTAAAGATTTACCACCACGGGAAAAATATGGTCGTGCGGCCTTCTCTTACTTTTTTCTAGGCCACAAATAATCAATACATTTTAAATTTTAAATAAATTTTAATATAAGCACTTTGCGTATACCTAATTAAAGTGCTGACGGACGGGTGATGAAAGAACAGTGTAGATGAGAACGATGAGTAACGCCAACACAAAGAGATGGGTTTTTCAATATAAGTTGAACGGATTATCCATATATTATAATTATGTTAATTCAGTGATCAAAACCTGTGCTTGGACGTGCGGTTAAATTAAATCGAGAGATATCCCCCCCTCACCCCTCACACGTATATGTGCGAGCAAAGCGAGATGGCTTTTTAGCGTAAAAATAAAGGTAGTTTCCTATGTAAGTAAGTGAATGTGGGTATAAGACGATGTTGCCATGAAGACGTCGCTGCCAGCAGCTACCGTTAGAAATCCACAGGTCCTCATGCTCACAGAGGTCGTTCGACCTCGTATAGGCCAATTTCGTGACTTAGTACAGGCCAGAGGGTTCTCCCCGGCGGAACGCCCGACCAGCTGAAAGTGAGCTAATAATTCAGCAACTGCCGAAGTAGCTTGTACCTCCCATTTCAACCGGTTATACTTTCATGAACAGAAAGATCGCAACCTCAGGGTCAGGGTTAGGGGTGATTGAAAATCGAAACAACTTCTATTATTAGAACAAACGAGTTCTCATTCCTACGAGAACGAAATTCCGTGATGGCGTGTGTCGGGACGACCTGGACTACTGGGAATTATGAACAAGCTTCAGTAAGAAGATGGGGGTTAACAAGTGTTACATAGTCGGTTCATTCGGGAAAATGATACGTTGATACTGGATCAACCCAGGAATTTATTATTAAACTCGGTTCTACTATTTATCGACTGAACAAGGTGAGCCAGCAGTCATTCTGGAACATTACAAACGATCAGATATAGCATTGAACGGCCAACATTCTAGGATCTTTGTAAGCTAAGACATCGTGGCCTGGTCTCCGCTTTATGAAAGCTGGGGACTATTATACTACAGCAGACGAAATCCCAGTATTTTCGTACTCTGCATCGTCAAATCAAAGTTATTAGAGAGTAGTCAGTGATTGTGAATAGGTCGACAGAAAGACCTTCTTATAAGCCGAGCTTTCAGAGCCTTCATTTCGCCTTCATCAGGGCGAAAAAAATGAATAAGACGTCATAAAAAATGAAAAAAGGTGACGAAAAGCCACAGATTTTAAGGTGGTTTAGAACGGAAGCTAAGTAGAATTAGAAAGGCCAGAAGGATTCGCAGTCTAAATGAGGCCCACGGGGAAAAACCAGAGGAACAAGATCATCAAGAAACTATAGTAGGATTTTTGAATTAGCAGAATAGTGTCAGGCAAAATATAGTGAGCATCAAGAACCAAATGCGAATAAAGCAAATAACAGTGATAAGATAGAAGACTGTCACTGAGCTTCGCTTTCTTTCATGCTTTGTTTATACGTAGGCCCTGATGAAGGAGAAATAAGGGCTCCGAAAGATTGGCTCAAAGGAAGATCTTTCTATATTGACCCAAGTCAGAAAGGTTTCTGACAAATAATCCATCCTATATAAGTACATAGAAGCACCCTGTCTATCATAAACCGATGCATCTTCAGAATTCTCGGTGCTTCAAGATTATAAACAGACGTGCAGCACACTGCTGCCAGTTGGCTTCCGAAACTGTTCCCTGGTCAGTAGAGTTGGGAACGACCTGGAATCCGACTATGCAAGGGATTTACGATTCAAGTTGCCATGTGTAAAAACCCTCATCGTGGCATCTCATACAACAATGACTTCATTTGATGGACGCTGTTCTAACCTGCTCAATTCTACATCGAATTTACCCATCACCTATGAGTGGTCCAGTTAACGTTCACTTCAAATCCTCGGTACATATTTAGATGTAAGTAAATAACGTAAATAAAGTGTGTCTTGGATGTAGGTACCTATCGACCTTCAGTACAACTTTTCAACTTTTGACAGATCTGACACATGAACTGAAAACTGCTCACGAAAAATCGTTACGAAGAAATGCTCATGGATACTTTTCTGATAATTTTAGCATACAACCGAATCGTTGCTACGAAACTTTATCTTCGCCATTTTGCATCGTACAAAAATCGACCACCACTCATTGGAAAGCTCTTGATTTATCTGAATCATCGCCACATCTCACGCTGCCAATTCCCTCCTCCAGACATCCCTGAGAAGCACTGATTACGAGCTTGCTGTGATGCAAAAACTTGTTTTGAGGGCATTTCCAAAAGGAACATGACGGCAGATTATGGTTGGTGGAACTATCAGAAGTAGCGCTCACCAGCTCCATTATGTTCTAGTCAGAGCCCTTCACAATATAGCACTTATTTTTTTGAAATAGGGCCCTAAAAAATATGGCAATATGGCACTTAGTTTGGCCCAAATATGGCACTTATTTGTCTCAATATGGCACTTGTTTTTCAACCCTCTCCGACCACCCTAGCTATTCTGAGAGGATAATATCAAAACATACAAGTTATTTATACTAAATGATTTATTTTATTTACAAAGCTTTATACCAATAATTAATTAATATTATTATTATTATTATTATTATTATTATTAAAGAACAACATCAGGTGTGCTGGCAACGCTTTCCATTGAAAATCCCAGCCGTCGATCACTCAGAAGGTATTTCATTTTTGAGAAAGTCCTCTCACATCAGCTGATGTTGCCGGGGCGTATTTCATAGAGAGGACATCAGCAGGTTCCCAGCCTTCCTTCAGAGTGGCTTCCTCACCAGACAGAGTGGCGACGCGTGGAAAAGGACCATTCCAAAAGGGTTAGAGACATAAGTCCTCTACATAATGGCCTCAGGGTTCGAGAAACCTCATGTCATTCAGCCATTTTCACTTCAATATTTTTTTTTAAATTTTTTTTGAAGGAGTTTGGCGAAAAAAAGGCAAAACATGTCACAAATATGGAATTTTCCCAAAAATCGACAGAATATGGCATTTTACAAAAAAATCGGCAGAATATGGCATTTTTGTATGGCACCATGGCAATATGGCATTTGAAGGGCTCTGGTTCCAGTGGAGCCGAAAACTTACTAGTTTACCGATGCCACTTGTAGACATGAAAATGGTCTCCCGTCGTTGCATACATGTTTGTTTGTGGTCAATCTATCATCAAGATGCTGGATGCCAAGCGTCGTTAACGTACCTACCTAATGTTGACATATGTAAGCACCACCCACTCACCAGTCAGGCAGCCAGTCAGTCTCGGCTCACTCTTCCACTCCAGCCAGTGTTACAACGCCTGTGCCATATTAAATGTTGGCGAGGTGATAGGATAATGAGGATAGGATACACCTTTGCCTGAAACATCTCTTGATCCTAAAACCATAGAGGTATAGTCATATGATAGTTTCACGAATAATCTCGGGTACACTGTCGAAAGCTCCCACGTACTCCAGGAAGCCGACGTCTAAACAACTATGAACCAACACGTTCAGACTGGACTGAAGTATACCAAAACATGATCTGAACTCGAATAGCTCCACAGTGCATCCTTACGCATCCTGTACGTTTGTACAGAAGGTTGTTATCTTCGACATAAATTACTCATTAGTGATGCCGCCTTGTGATCATTATGAAAGGCAGCTTTCGTCAATATAACGAATGTGGACTGCAACTAATCGTCCGATATATTCCCTGAATACTAAATACCGTAGAACAAGCGTTCAGTAGCTTGATCCAACCCCCTCCAGAGTTAAACGCTCAAGTCATGAACACTTAAAAAGCAATTTTCTTCGAAAGGTTCCTGTATATTGTTTCCCCTAGTCCTTTAGGGAACGTGAAATCGTCTGTTGCTACGCCATCGGTTCCACAAACACGACTGAATCGTTTACCAAGACCTCCGCTTCCCTTCCGTAACCACTGTGCGTTATGAAATATCACTTAGGTCTCAAGTGAAGGAGGACGCCGCCGCAATATCGTTTCCCGGAGAAAAGTCTCGCTAAAGCCGTACGTTTTCCTAGGACGAGGACCTCCTCCAGTCCAGAGAGGAATATAAAAGCAAAAGGCGGGAGGCTATATCGCTGAGACAAACGGAAGAATCTTCTGTTATATATATTTCATTCCTTTTTTCGCCAGACTCCCCCCCCCCCCCTCACCACGTCTGGGGCCTCAAGGGAATTTATTCAATTCCATAGCCTCAGTATACAGCCTTACCTTTTTTCCCGGGGAATCTAGCACGCTGTAAACGTCATTTCCAGCCACGTTTACTCTCTTGAAGCTACTTGAAGAAAACACTAACAACTTTTCCATTATTAAACCATATCTTGGATAGCTCGCTCTGTCAGCTAGAACCCGACGTTCCGAGGTAAACTGATCGAGTAATAAACCTCTACGTTCCTTCAGCATAACAGGCTTATATTGTTCCTAACAATAAGATAACGATGCATACAAACACCGTGAAACGAAATGATAGAACAACGAAAGAATTGATTATTTCGATGATTTCAAGCATTATTTCGAGCCTCTACATAATTTCATCCAAATACTAACATGTCGAACTATAAATAAGCCTAGAAAACAAAGGAAGTAGGTATGAGCCATTCCAGGTGGAGCTTTTCGATAAACTGCTCTGCGTGGTTCTTTGAATCTTTGGATATCTTTTCATGTATGAAGACAATTTTTCGATTCCGATAATTCCTACCCACTGTTTCTATCCCCAACCTACTAACACGAATAGTTAGGCAAGGTGTTTTGTCCCCAAATGCTTTTTTTTTTAAACACGATTTTCGACATTTTGTTCAATTTTGCGCTGAACAGAATTCGTGAGATGGAAAGGGAAAAGGGAACTCTTGTCGGGAGAATCCAAATTGCAGGAGAGGCCAAAACATCGATCAGGTCAGAAACACCGATTTTCAGACTTGTATCGATTCATAGTTGCTTCATCGATTATTCAAGGTCGAGATATCGGAAAAACCTCAAAAAATTCATCAAAGCGGAAAAGTCACGGTTGACGCGACACTTGTCGGCGACAAGAAGTCCCTTTCCAAAAACGTGGTTATCCACAGATTTTAAACTATATTTTTTACTATTATTAATGTTATTACCATGTGTCTTGATAACAATAAATGTCTCTTGGACAAGAATTTAAAAAAACCACAGTCATGCAGCATGGCTATAAGAGCGAATTTTCGAAGTTTTCGGCATCTTCCTCCTCCGCCTAAAATTTTCTGAAAATTAATTTTCGGCCAATGTTTTCCCAACTTGATACCATACAAAATTAAAACAGGAGTAGTTTTACGCAAAGTAAAATTTGGGGTAGAAGGAGGGGGAGGGGGAAATAAAAAATGTTTTGAATACCAGAAGAGTAGGTATTGGATACGTAACAAATTTTTTGTTCCATTTTTTGCCGAGTAACACCTCGGTTTGTAGATTTTCCAACGCTGAACACGATGGTGAAGTCAGAATTGCGATATCCCATTCCGTTATCAGATTAGAGCAGACGAACCAGGAAGAACATCTCAAGAAATAACCACGTTCCTTCATCTTCAAAGTGCTCCAGTTTGAGAATGGAATGAGATATCGCAATTCTGATTTCACCATCGTGTTCAGCGTACAAAAACCTTTAAAATGAGGTGTCACTTGTCAGACTTTTTCATTTTGGGAATTTATGGGTAATTTTCCCCCCCTAAAATTCCCCAAAACTCCCCCTTAGAGTGACCCGATTCTGCCCATCTTCGAACTTAGCCTGTCGATTGCCAAGACAGATTTTTTGTGCAAATTTGAACTTTTTATCTCAATTCTTTCGAGAGTTATCGTCTGGAATGACACATACATATATAAATATATATATAAATATATATATAAATATATATATATATACATATAATTTTTGGTGTCTTTCGGCAGTGAATTCAGGATGGTCTGAAACGGATTTTGGTATAAAAATCTTTCGGAAATTCGAGTTTTAAAAATTTTGGACCGAGAACAATAGCTTCCTTTTCTTCGAAAATTCGCTAAAACAATGAATATAAAACAAAAATATAATCAATAAAACATGATAGAATAATTTACTTTATCCCTCAAAAACTGGTAGCAATGCGGTTACGAAGTCCACTTGACAGTCGTTGTTAGCAGGTAGTTCACATTGTTGTGAAAATAAATGAGAATGGAATTTTTTCGTGTTCAAGAGAGCGAAGAAAGTGCTTTCAATACTAAACGACATCGGTGTGAGTGAAATATGTGAAAAGACTACCAAGCGCTTGAAGATTATTTTACAGAAAGGCCCTTAAGTGATTACGAATCGAATGATGACGCTAACGATGAGGCAATATGGGTTATGAAGAAGGCTCATGATTTGTTACAAGCGGAGTTTAAGATTTCACGACGGGTTCCTGGGTAGCGATGAGATTCATCGTCATACTCATCGCTCTGAGTACTGGACCCACAGTTTCCATCCTTTTCCCAATAGACACACATATTAAGAAACAGACATACACATATCATGAAATCCATGGATCCATGAGAAATTTGTAAAACTGCCATTATCAAGTTTATTTTTCGTGGCTTCTCTTCGATGCCTACCGCTCTAGAGCCCGTTGTATTGTTCAGTACAACGGGTTTTCCTGCTAGGTGTGATTTAAACCGTCAACTTTTTATTCAATGACGGTTCCAGAAGACGAAAACTTGCTGTAGTCAGCTAACCGAATGCTGCATCGATTGGACAGAAAATTCTCCATGCCTCATGAAACCTATATTTTGACCTCTTAATATGTTTCGACCCGGCTTTTGGGGTAGTTGGGGTCCAGTCCCTCTATCTTTGCGAGCAGTAAGGTAGTGGTACGCTCTACGGAAGTCCAAACATGGAATAACTAACACAAGCAAGAAAAAATGAATTCGGTATGTCTGGAATGTTGAGAGCAGCTGGGAGAGTGAATGCAGCATAAACTAATGCGGCTTAGCTAACATAAAATATTTCATCTTGCTGTTAGTCAACTGTTGTTGTGGACTTCTCAAAACGATGGGCCGGAATCGTATACGTCAAGTGTCAAAGAGCAATAGAAACTGATTTCGCGGTCGAGATATTTTCCGAGGTTAGATGTGAGGGAACGCGGAATAAATTGGATTAGAGGAAAGGGACGTCTATCGACCTCTGCCCACGTTTAGCTAATTTGGTTTCCACTGAAAGAGAGCCAGTTCCGCCTGTCCATCCCACGGTCGGACCTAAACGATTATGTTAATGTGGTTCGAATGACGCCAGTGATTCCAGATGTTTTCAAGGGCGTGACCTCAAGCTAACCTCACTGCAATATCCGTATGACTGCGTGTAGGTTACTGAAGATTTCAACCCGGTTGATACTCCTGATGTGCGTTTTGGATAATTGTAATATAACGAGAATCCAATTTCATTGGTGAGTAAAATGAAAAACAAAATCATATGTAGGGTGGACCACACCAGACCAAATATGTCACGCGGAAAAGCGTGAATTTTGATTGGGAATTTCAAAGATCAAGATCTCAAATATGTGATTTTGATCGGTGGTTGGTCCCCCATGAATTTTATTGCTAACACAGGGCTGGGCAATACCTGCGAAAGGCTAATCTACCCAGCGTCTGCGCATAATTGCCATTCATCGGCCCATTTATTAGGTAGTTGTATACTTTGATTAGAGATAAATTTTAGGTTTGATCTTAGTGAATCCTATATGGACACCCTTCACATCGGACATTGAAAAGTCTGAACCACTGTGAGGTGGATACCATCGACGGTGAGCGTGGACGATGTGGCAAGTATATCACAACGCGCCAGCGACCAAATTCATTCGATTCGGACTACAGGATCCGTTATTTTTTCCTGACTCATCTAATTATTTGACTTTACCTTTAACTGGATCCTCAACAATGAAGGCACTCACCTATCAATGTGGAGCTGGAGAACCTGACGTTAACGATAGGAAGACATCGTATTGAATATCTCGATGCTGTAGTAAACAGCATCGAGATATAAGAGCCAGTAAGCCCCTTATAATAAGCCTTTTCTTCATTCCTTGTCTTTATTAGTTATACTTTTTTTTATGTACATTAATATTTCACTATAATAGAAAATTTCACAATAAATGCACGTTTATTTTCCAAAAATCTCTTCAAAAAAACATCGAAATACCAATATTTCCCTACTACCCATTATTTTTTGTGAGTGCTGAATAATGAACACTACAATTGTTGACACCTCTCCGTCGTGTACTATACTTTGGCCCCTTTCTATTATGGACGTATTATGGTGGCACGCCTGTCCACTGTATACTATTTTATTAAACATCCCTTTATTAGTGAGAGAGGACCTCTCATGAAAAGTGGAAACACTACTCCTAGTAAAATGTATTAAATCATGCCTGAGTCAGTGTTTGATTCAGGTATTTTACATTTACCCTCTCCGGTAAAGGGAAAACAAGCAAACATTGTTGATGGTAAAGTAACTTTTCGTTGATGAAATCCTGTTGGTTTATCAAACTCACTACTGGAGGGATTAATTAACTTCGTGATTTTGGGAAGTGCAATTTTCTACCATTTCTCCATACTTCTTCAGTGCGGATACGATAAATTAATTCGATTTAGTTGCGGACGAAACACGCAATTTCAACCAAACTAAACCGGTTTACTTTGGACGTCGCGTGAATGTAAGTGGGCGAAAAGATCGCATGCAAACTGTAACGCGTCTAGATCTACCGAAATATTGATAACCCCACTCGGCCACCGGTGACGTGGCCTGCGTTCCCCAATGCGCCAATCTTTCTCAGGTTAGTGTATGCTTGCTGCTAAGAATTTCGCACTTTGATTATAGCGATGAAAAGATGGTGCAGGAGAACTGTGGAAAAAATTTAGGCACAAACAGAAGATCTGCACAAGATCGATTCACGCTCACTAACTCATTCCACTTCAAAACATAAGGCAACTCTTCATAACAGGAGAACAATACTTCAGAACTACTTAAAAATTAGCCTTCTTCACTATATCTGACGTAGATAGCAGATTTGGCCATCAAGAGCAAAGGCAAAAAGTCCGGGAGTATCAGTCTGTTTCACAAAATTCAGCATTAAAGAAAAAAATACTTTATTTCCGAGCAAAACCATCATTTCGCCAGAAATGACACATGTTTTTTGACATTTAAACAACCTAAACACATCTACTGGAACTCATGGCCGAGGTTCCAAAGAGGTGACTGCTTCTGCTATCAACCCGTTCTAAATTTTCTTTACAATCTCATTTTTCGACGTCCACCCTCACATTTTTTATGACAACTTTATGTAACATTATACAACACTTTGTGACATCAAAGTAACTTGGTTAATATATTTCTTAATACTGTAATAAACAACACATGTATTTGGTATTTTTATTATATTGAGGAGGTGAGGTTCGAATTATTTCTCATTGAAAATGTTATTATCTTTACAGGTAAGTCGCTGAGAATTTCTTCGCCATGGTTATCTAGTTAAAGGGTAAGTGATCGCATGTTCCATGTTATGCTCTAGACGATGTCCACAATTTTCCTCCACAAATCATTGATATTTATTCTCAACGCATTTGAACCCTCTGCAATCGATCAAGAAATCCAGAACATGAAAGTTTTAACCCTCTTCTACTCAATAACTGCGATGATTGATTTCTTGTAGGTAAATAGTTTTATGAAGGTCAGGCTATAATTTTTGTCGTTGCATGCACCATTGTGGAGACTCTGACCTGTATGAACACTTTGATGTTCATATTGGTAGATTCAGGCATAAAAAATCCTCTAATATTTAATAACAAGTAAGGTCATGTAATGGTTGTTAGGAAGCCAAGAACTAAGGAACTCAGAACTCGCGTGTTCATCGTTAGTCCTCATACTCGTTCCAATGTTCCCATGAAATGGAAGAATGATGCGAAAAAGTGGAGGTTGAAAAAAAGAGGGACAAATAGAAAAGAAGGAAATATTGGAAGCTATCGGCACTCGAAAATATGTTCTTAAATGTTTGGCAGTTAGCGCAGCAGTTTGGGGAAGGTCCGACCTTCAGAAAGTCCTGTTGTCGCGAGCAGTTTCTTAGCTCCTTCATCGTGGGAGTAAGGGAAAATATTTTTCAGGTCGCCTTTTTTCCTCCTCTCTCTGCGCCTTCGGAAAAGTTTCTTAATCCTTTCTATTCCACCGGAAGGAAATAGGAGCTTACGCCAGGCACAAGAAGAAAAGAAATAACCTCACTAAATTCCCCCGGTTGGCTCAGGGTCAGGCGGATAAAAGCCTCGAGAGGATAAGATATTCAGATGCCTTTTACTCCTCGTCTCCCCCCCGCGACAGTTCTTACAGTGTTTTCTCCGGTTTGGGACATCCAAATGAACCGAAATATTTCGTTGGGCGAGACTAATCCCGTTATCTCCAGCTTGTGAACGGCCACAATCACGAAAATTGTAACAACCTTTCTCGTTTGGACGTAATTGTAACGACTTCCGCGTTAGTAGTGTTTGGAAACTGACTCAAAGTTACATCTTCTCTGCGCGATCGAACGGGCAGAGAGGTGAATCGGTGGTGAATGTGCAAAGCTATGTAAGTACTTTTTTGCGTGTAGCGAGTTAAGCATCTATCAATGCATCAAAGACTTGCTTTCAGGCAGAAAAAACTCAAATGAACGAGAAAGTTATCGAAACAATTTTGATATCCAGAGGGATCTAGTTACAAAGATTCACAATGTTAGAAAAGCCTCGTTGAAGGAAAGAAATTCTCTGCTTTTGCTAGGCGAACTTTGTTTACCTCTAACAAAATAAATTGATCGTTGATTACCTTGGGGTCATTAGGGTCGTGAATTATGGCGGTTCGCAGAAATGCGTGCACACATACACACTCAAATAGACGTAGGAACTGAAGTTTCCATTTGTTTTTCGGTGGATTCGTGTTCAGCGTGGTCGAAAATGGGGAAATCCACTTTTCCCCTCTCAAAATAATGAAAATGGTATAAAACTAATATAAATGGTGTAAAAACTAATCTATAAGGCCTCGGCCACTTCTGAGGAGCCCAGCCTAAAATCTGTTTACTTAAGAAACATTAATCACCAGACTTCATATAATTGTCATTGAATTTACTGGACCATTTTAACTTTGAATTAATTTTGATCCTCTAAAACTGAAAGTTTATTCTGCGCAAAAATGTCTATTGAAAATGCCTATTTTTGAACGCATCCTTTCATCTTCCCCTTAGGTATAATAGTGGGAAAGTATCAGTGGAACTCTAACATTAACTTGGGTATACCAGACAAAAAAATTCAAGTGACAAAAATGTTAGAGAGCGGTTTTTGTCGTAAATTGTCGTATTTTGGGTACCTACATGAATGTCATTGTACCAAGCACAGAGCGCTGATTTTCGTGCGGTTTCGCGAATCAGTTACATCTTGCACATCATGTATATCTGGTACCTAGTACCTACATCAGGTAAATCTGGTACGTACATCAGGTACCTCTGGTACCTACATCAGGTACATCTGGTGCCACAGGTGCATCTGGTACTTCAGGTATATCTGCCAACCCCTGATTCGCCCATAAATTGACTGTCGATAAAAATATCGCGAGGGGAACTGACGGGTAACTAGCGAGGAAAATGGAGTTTTCAAACGCGATAGATAATTAGGAACACATAAACTGTTATGAAACGGAGGTTTTCCTCGAGCGGGAGAAAAGCACGAACGAAGTTTCTCAAGGAGGTATTCGAGTTAATTGGAAAACGACCGTATTGCGCCAACATCCCGTTCTGACATGTTTGAAATGTTTGCTTTGTTAACGAAACTTCTACAGACCGTGAGGAGAGTCCTTTTCAAACCTCCGAAAATTTTTACCCTTCCGTTCCCGCTGTTGCCAAACTCTTGGAGAAGCTCTGAAGAAAATGAAGATCCCGCTCTTGTTGAGGGATACGGGTGAAGGGGGGGGGGGGGGGGGTTAGATCCACTCGAAAACTCATTTTCATCGTTCTGGAAAAGATGAAAGAAAACGCCGGACCTCGACAAAAAGCGTAACTCGTCTAATTAGATGAGAGAAAAGCATCTTCCTCCTCGAGCCCGATGGAATTATTTGTCAATGGGGCGCTCTTTCGGAATTAATACCTCCCACTTTGGCAGTATGGTGAAAATAATTAAAACATTCATAGCGACGGGGTTGAACTTCAAATGTTCCCTTCTGCGTTGAACTTACAGGTCTGCAGTAAAATGCTCTTGGGAATTTTCACTGAACCCGAAATCAGTTGGTGGGCCATTGGAAACAAACCACATTGTCGACAAACAAAGAACTGTACACAACGGAATTCATCTGAGAATGATACCTATTAAGCTATCCAGATGTACCGATAGGTTTTTAAAGTTACCTATTTAAGTGTAACAGTTAAACGGGTTGAGAATGGTTGGAGTTGTGAAAAGCAGATATAAATTTCACTGAAAAATCTATAAACAGGTAGCCATGATTTCTTCATTGTTATCTTCCATGATACGAACCAGGAACTAGAAAAGGATATTCAACCCCCACCCCATCAATCCTTTAACAATCGATGTATAATAAAATAAAAGGCCATACTACCGCGGCGGATAGACGGATTTTATCAATAATTTATTGGATTGCACGTATGGGTGCGGGTACCTTGAAACGCAAACAAAGTAACTTTGAGCTTATGAATTTCGTATGGGGCCATCTAGGGCCAAAAACCTCGCCTAGCCTCGAAATATCAGCTCACTCGGACCGTTGTTTCGTGTACCTAATAGGTATTGCTTAATGCAAGGCTTCGCGGACACAGAGTCGGACAATCAGATGGATGAGAAGATCTAAAACGCAAAAAGTGAGTGAAAGGATTTCGCTACCCAAGTGGACTCGGAAAAAGGATAAACAGTCAACCACATCTTCCATTTTAACACCCTTCGAGAAACTAGTGTACCAAATGATACAGACAACTGTCCAGCGGGTGTTCCTTGCAAAGGTTTACTCAATAATAGGTACTCACGTCGGTATACCGGTAAAATAAAAAAAAACCACAGTCATGCAGCATGGCTATAAGAGCGAATTTTCGAAGTTTTCGGCATCTTCCTCCTCCGCCTAAAATTTGCTGAAAATTAATTTTCGGCCAATGTTTTCCCAACTTGATACCATACAAAATTAAAACAGGAGTAGTTTTACGCAAAGTAAAATTTGGGGTGGAAGGGGGAGGAGGGGGAAATCAAAAATGTTTTGATTACCAGAAGAGTAGGTATTGGATACGTAACAAATTTTTTGTTCCAATTTTTGCCGAGTAACACCTCGGTTTGTAGATTTTCCAACGCTGAACACGATGGTGAAGACAGAATTGCGATATCCCATTCCGCTATCAGATTAGAGCAGACGAACCAGGAAGAACATCTCAAGAAATAACCACGTTCCTTCATCTTCAAAGTGCTCCAGTTTGAGAACGGAATGAGATATCGCAATTCTGATTTCACCATCGTGTTCAGCGTACAAAAACCTTTAAGATGAGGTGTCACTTGTCAGACTGTTTCATTTTGGGAATTTATGGGTAATTTTCCCCCCCTAAAACTCCCCAAAACTCCCCCTTAGAGTGACCCGATTCTGCCCATCTTCGAACTTAGCCTGCCGATTGCCAAGACAGATTTTTCGTGCAAATTTGAACTTTTAATCTCAATTCTTTCGAGAGTTATCGTCTGGAATGACACATACATATATAAATATATATATATATATATATATATATATATATATATATATATATATAATTTTTGGTGTCTTTCGGCAGTGAATTCAGGATGGTCTGAAACGGATTTTGGTATAAAAATCTTTCGGAAATTCGAGTTTTAAAAATTTTGGACCGAGAACAATAGCTTCCTTTTCTTCGAAAATTCGCTAACTAGTGAGGGAAAAACGCGATTCAAGATCATGTTTCAAATCAAATTTATATACATAGGTGAATTTGAAAAATAATCAATTTATTATATTTATGATTAAAAAACCCTTTAGTCAGTCGTTTCGATTCGGATCCTCAAAAACATAATGAGCTCCATCATTCAGTGAGCCAACTTTAATTTACATGCGGCGTCAATAAGCATGATTTTACATCATGCTGTTGGTTTGCACAACTCACTGTTCGCACTCGAAATCGGACCAACAGAGTTGAAATGAGTTGCAATACTGCCGCTATGTAGCAACTTTTTGGAATAGATGTACTTTGCATACGTTACAGGTGCCTCGTAATTTATCATTGAATTCCAAAATACCTACTTATTGTTACTCACTGCTAACTTGCTAATTATTGCTTCCGAGTCCATGGTCGCGGAATCTTTATGAATAGGAAGAACTAAAAAACCATTAGTCTTCAACAATCGAAATTTTCACAGGCTTTTTAAAAATAGTTTTAACCTTTTTTTTACCAATTCTATTCGGTGTCTATATATCCGCAAATGCTTGCTGCATGCATAACTATATGAAGAACTGGTAGTAATGAGCTTACGCCTTGGATGGTTCCATATGAATTTAATTAATAGAATACTACTGGGTCCGCTGACCAGTAGCTTCAGGTACCTCCAGCAAAACGCATACAACGTGCACCTACCCCAAATTAGCTGTTTTTGGATTTCGTTCCTACCATCGTCGGCACCGATTGGCGCCCCAAAACCAGTACAGCAATTTCTGACAGGCCTATGAGTATATCCTGAAAACTATTGCCGTCGGACCCACTACCTGAGTACCTGAGTTTTGGCTCCCCATGGCGCCTCTTCAAGGTCCTGTTTTCATACAAGTGGTCTTACATACTATATTAAATCAATCAGTCAATCTTCCTGAGGTCGTCGAGATACCAAAAAATATACATCGAATTCGGAATGCCCAAGGAGTCTACCTCCAAAATTTCAATGCAAAATACCCAATTGCGGCTTGTAGCGCGGTAGAGACATACATAAACGTATATACCCACCAGTAAATGTCTCTGGAGTCTGAGTAAGAAGCCTCACTAACGTTCGACAATGACAGTAACATTCGTCTGCGCGAGAGCAAATGTGAAGTTCTTAGGTACGTAAGTGATATCCATAAGTGATACCCTGTTCTAATCAGCCGAAAATGATCAATTTCACGGAAGTTTTACGGTTAGGTAGCCAGGCGGTCCCATATGAATTCAATCGAGATGGGACCAATATCCATTCAGCTACGGTTGTGCCATGGACACTTCAACACCTAAAAAATATGAATTTGGTATAAATCACAGTGGATAAAAGTTATACGAGCTATTCAGTTTGTGCCAAGACCACAGTCATAGCGATCGTGAAATGGTCGTGAAATGCCATACCTTGCCAGAAGTTGTCAATATATTTTATTACCTAGGAATTCTCTAGGAATTCATCATTTACCTAAAATGATTGTGATGAATTTAAAATTCTCATCACGGTGGCGTGGAAGGAAGGTGAGTGAGTGAATTTATGTAAAGGATAGAAAAGGAGGAAAAGTCGCAGGCGGCTGTAGTCAACCGAACATCTACGACTTTTGGAGGAGAGAGAGGTGGTGTGGAAGGAAGGTGAGGAAAAGTCGCAGGCGGCTGTAATCAACCGAACATCTACGACTTTGGAGGAGAGAGAGGTGGATGAGGGAATTTCACCTAGGCGGCTGTAGTCAACCGTTCATCTAGGTGAAGGAGAGGAAAGGAGAGGTCCCTTGTCTAGGCGGCTGTATTCAACCGATCATCTAGACAAGGGGGGAAGGAGGAGAGAGAAGAGAGGAGGTGAAATTCCCAGGCGGCTGTATTCAACCGATCATCTGGGAGGTAAGGTAAGAGAGAGAAGAGAGAGCTGGTTAGAGGAAGTGTCGAATGAAGCTTGAGCGCCAGGATCCGGGGTTATATAGTACTTGGGGGCCTCTCCCTCCAGCTCCTTGCTGGGAGCTGGTAGTGGGGCCCCAGGTTGAGTAACCCTGGGTTCTGTCGCCTGTCCCCACTCATGTCTTTATTTACGGAGCTTTTAGTTTGGCGTTTGAATATTGGTGAGAACTTAATATGATAGGAGTGTTCCCGGGAGGGACTCACGACAGAGGTCCCCCCAGTTTGAACCAATATTGGTGCTGAAGGCGCAAGATGACAGGAGCTGAGGGCTACGGCAAACAAGAGGTGGTCGCTGAAGGCGCAAAAATGACAGGAGCTGAGGGCTACGGCAAACAAGAGGAGGCGCGGAAGGCGCAAAGAGACAGGGGCTGAGGGCCGATGCAAACAGAGGTTGAGCTGAAGGCGGTGCTTAAAAACTAGTAGTCATATGGTAGATGGTAAGTAACATAGTAGATAAGTAACATAGTAGAGAAGTAACATAGTAGATAAGTAGTAACGTAAGGCAGGTAACATGGTAGTAGACGATAAGTAAGTAGATGATGATAAGTAAGTAACATAGTAGATGATAAGTAGGAACATAAGGTAGAATAAGTAGGATGAGAAGGCGAGAGTATGTACAGTGCAGTGGTCATGATCCCTAAACATTGGCGTTTAGGGAAGTGATCGGCGAGGGCGAGATGAGGGAGATGAACAATATTTACAATGAGATGAACAATATTTACAATGAGATGGAGTATGTACAGATGACGGGTGAGTGTTTACAGTATTTACAGACGAATTATTATATACAGCTAGTACAGAGGTATGTACACACATTTGGTCAATTTGTGGGAGGCGGTTGCGAGGGTCCGCCGGTTCCTGGGTGTGGTGTGGCGAGTGTGTGTGTGGGTGTGTGTGTGAGGATAGTGTGTTGGGGGCAGTCGCCGGCGGCCGACGCGTTGAGGTGGCCACGGAGGGGCCTCGAGTTCCGGTACAGTGCGAGTGGGTTGATAAGACACCAGCGCTGTCCCGGAATCTCAAGGCCCCGCCGTGATTTCTCATAGCGGGGCGGGGGACTTGGCCGCCGGGACGAGGGGGGCGTGGGGACGCTCCCTCCGTCCGTTCCGTCGCCCGGGCCGTTTCGTCCCGGCGGGAACTATTGGGGATATCCCCGACGATGGAGGGGAGGGAGGGGGATCGAAGATGGAAAATTGGGGGGGAATTAAAACGGGGGGCTCTGAAATTGGCGGTTGGGCGGGGGGTGTTGGGTTTTTGGATGGTATGGGGGGGTTGTGAAGCTGAATGGTTGAAATTTGAACAGGGGGGGCTGAAATTTGGACAGGGGGGGCTGAAATTTGAACGGGAGGCGGGGGAGGCATGAGTTCCGCAAGGCGGAACTCGTGACGGATGGAATCCATCAGGGGGTCGGTTGGGGTGTAGGGGGGGTGTACCCCCGTGGCTTGTGCTACGCGAAATTCGCGTAGAATTCGCCACTGGGGGTACTTCCATCGTCGGGGCCGGGGAGGTAACCCGGAGATCCGTGGCGGAACAAAATAAAGCGGTGTGGTAGGCCCGGGCGAGGGGGGTAGGGGGGAAAGCGGTTCCGGGACAAAAACGTCCCGGAGAATCGCCGCCATTTCCGGATCCGAGTCGAAATCCGGAAACGACGGAGGTGACGGGTGTTGCGGGAAGAGCTGATGGTGCATCGTGAACGGACGGCGGGAGACTGATAGAGTTTGTGGGTTGGGTTAGCACAGGTGCGGGTTTACACCTGGCTAACGGGACTGTATGTGGTTTGCCGTCAATTAACAGGGTTGCGGTTGTATGTGTTGTGCGAATGACTTGAAAGGGCCCGGCGTAAAGTGGTTGGAAAGTTTTATGGATGCCGGGCTCTTTCAGGTACATGTGTGTTGTGGTGAAAAATCGTTTGGGATAAGTGGTGTCGTTTGTCGGTGTTGTTGAGTGTAGTGGTTCCCTGTTAATTGACGGTGTGTGGTGTGGAGTGAAAATATCGGCCGGTAAACGTAGTGGGTCTTTAAATGCATTTTGCGCGGGGCTAGTTTGGTCTGATGGACGGGCGGATGTTCGAAGGCTGAGCAAAATGTAGGGAAGGGATTTAGTCCAGGAAGGGGAATTTGTTGAAGTAGAAATGGCCTGTTTCAGGACCGAGTGCCACCGCTCTATTTTCCCGTTGGATTGGGGATGGTACGGGGTGGTGTGGATCTTTTGGATCCCGAGGGAGCGTAGTAAATCGGAGAAGTGGGCCGATTCAAACTGCCTCCCTTGATCGACCGTGACTATTCGCGGACAACCGTAACGGCTGACCCATTGAGAGAGGAAAGCCGTTGCGACGGTGTCCGCGGTGATGGAGGAGAGGGGGATGCACTCCACCCAGTTGGTGGCACGATCGATCATCGTGAGGCAGTATTTCTTCCCCTCGGATGGGGGAAGGGGGCCCACTAAGTCCAAATGTACATGCTCCCACGGGAGGGAGTCGGGGATTGGTTGAGGAGGTACATGCGGGTGGGCCGAGACTTTGAAACGCTGGCACTTCTGGCACCCGAGAACCCAGTTACGAATATCTGTATTCATATGGGGCCAGAAGTACCGCGTCTTGATGAGGTCCCGGCTCGCCCGAATGCCGGGATGATGGAGGGAATGATAGTGGAGGAACAACTGCCTCCTCAACTCCGGTGGGACGTAAGGGCGCGGTGAGTCGGCCGTTACGTCACACCAGAGGTCGAGGGGAGGCAGTTGTTCCAACTTGGATGCGGAAATGAGGTTGGAGAGGGCAGGGTCGGAGGTGGGGTTTTGTTTGGATTTGATGGATTGAGGAGAGGGGAATGGCAGCAACTCCGCCACCGGCGCCGGGGGAGGGGTGGGTCGGGATAGTGCGTCCGCCACGCAGTTGTCGGCCCCCGGCAGATATCGAATATCGGACGTGAACTGCCCGATAAACTCGAGCTGCCGGAGGCGACGCGGGGAGGCGGACTTACGATTTTGAAGGAGGGCGTGGGTCAGGGGCTTGTGGTCTGTAACGACAGAGAACTGCCTGCCCTCCACGAAGTCACGAAAGTGTTTTATGGCTTCGTGGATGGCGAGGAGTTCCCTGTCGAAAGTTGAATAGTTTTTCTGGGTGGGGGATAAGGTTTTGGAAAAGAAGCCAATGGGTTGGGGGGTGGCGCCGGTGTGCTGTTGGAGCACTGCCCCGATGGCCCAATCGGACGCATCGGTAGTGATGGAGAGGGGAGCGTGAGGGTCGGGGTGGGCCAATAGAGCGGCGTCTACTAGGTCCTGTTTACAAATTTTGAACGCGGCGGAAAGTTGGGGGGTCCAGGTGATGGGGCGGTTATCATTTTTCTTGGAGGGTTGGGGAATGGCGTGTACGAGTGGGAGTTTACCGTGGCGGACGTGGAGAAGGCGATCCTGGGGGCCGATTTTCTAGCCTATTTCGGTCTCCAGGTCGACGTCCGGAACGCGCGCCTGATCGACCCCGCCACCAAAAAACCCATACCCGGCTTCATCCACGCAATCAACCACCCCCCCACACAGTTCGAACGCCTCCTCCTCAACTACCGTCCCCAGCGCCGCCCCTCTGCACACATCTCCACTGTCCAGCACCACATCGAGACCACAGGACCACCCATCACCGCCAAAGCCCGCCGCCTACACCCCCTGCAGTTGTCGAAGACCCGCCAACACTTCGACAAACTCATCGCCGACGGTATCATACGCCCCTCAAAATCCCCTTGGGCTTCTCCACTCCACATCGTACAGAAGCCCAATGGGGATATCCGCCCCTGCGGGGACTACCGTCGGCTCAACTCAAAAACTACACCAGACCTCTATAATGTTCCCCACCTGCGTGACTTTTCGTCACATCTCCATGGCGCCACTATCTTTTCCACCCTTGATATTTCGCGAGCGTTCCACCACATCAACAGTCGCAGGCGGCTGTAGTCAACCGAACATCTACGACTTTTGGAGGAGAGAGAGGTGGTGTGGAAGGAAGGTGAGGAAAAGTCGCAGGCGGCTGTAATCAACCGAACATCTACGACTTTGGAGGAGAGAGAGGTGGATGAGGGAATTTCACCTAGGCGGCTGTAGTCAACCGTTCATCTAGGTGAAGGAGAGGAAAGGAGAGGTCCCTTGTCTAGGCGGCTGTATTCAACCGATCATCTAGACAAGGGGGGAAGGAGGAGAGAGAAGAGAGGAGGTGAAATTCCCAGGCGGCTGTATTCAACCGATCATCTGGGAGGTAAGGTAAGAGAGAGAAGAGAGAGCTGGTTAGAGGAAGTGTCGAATGAAGCTTGAGCGCCAGGATCCGGGGTTATATAGTACTTGGGGGCCTCTCCCTCCAGCTCCTTGCTGGGAGCTGGTAGTGGGGCCCCAGGTTGAGTAACCCTGGGTTCTGTCGCCTGTCCCCACTCATGTCTTTATTTACGGAGCTTTTAGTTTGGCGTTTGAATATTGGTGAGAACTTAATATGATAGGAGTGTTCCCGGGAGGGACTCACGACAATGATAATGCCCAGACTGTCGGTGACGTAGCAGTAACCTAGGAGTCATATTCATTAGCAACTTCTCCTCAAAAACGCTGCAAAGTCCTTGTCACATGGGTTTATTATTCTATTGGACATACCTACAGAGATGTTGGCTGTTTATTTATTGTTCCTTTCATATACAATAATTGAAATAGCTACCTATCTCTGGTGGTTTCCACCAATTATGGCCCCCAAAACAGGAATAAGGTACGCTCCTTTTTTTTTTTTTTAATAAATTATCTCTGATCATTGATAGTACCATTTAATTGTCTTGATCCACCTGTTGACACTTTTTCCAGTGTTATTCTACAAACTGATGGTGATTTCAGACGATTTCCCAGGTTTTTGACTCATAAAAAATCAATTTCGGGAGCTGAACATCTGGTAGAACCTCAATTTTCTATTCTTTGGTCAAAATCGACTTCATATTCGGTCTTCTCGTCCCCAAAAACATGAAAAACTATACCTTAAAAGCTCATTGTCGTGAGTCCCTCCCGGGAACACTCCACTAGTAACTTTAAGCTCTCACCAACATTCTAACGCCAAACTTAGTTTCCGTCAATAAACAAATGAGTGGGGAGACAAGCCACAGAACCCAGGGTACACAACCTGGGGCCCCACCACCAACTCCCAACAGGGAGTTGGAGGGAGAGGCCTCCAGTTCCTATAAAACCCTGGATCCTGGGGCTTTAGCTTCATTCGACACTTCCTCCAACCAGCTCTCTCTTCTCTCCTCTACCTTGCTCCTCCTCTCTTAAAAGATCCCAGATGATCGGTGGATATCCGCCGCCTGGGCAAAACCTCCTCCTCTAAAAGATTCTAGATGTCGGTGGATATCCGCCGCCTAGACAACATCTCCTCTCTCAAAAGATCCTAGATGTCGGTGGAATACCGCCGCCTGGGCAAATTCTAACACTCACCTCCATCTCTCCCCAAAAGATCCTAGATGTCGGTGGATATCCGCCGCCTGCGCATTTCCTCACGCCACCGTGATGAACCAATTCTAAATTCATCACACTCATGTTACCAACATGTCGCTAAAACGCAAAAAGTACCTATTTTTACACACATTTTCACTCATAACACCCCTGGGTATATTCCGATCGGGCTGAAAAGTTTCGGGACACAACTAGAGCCCAAATGGAGCATGTGTGCGAAAGAACGATTTTTTTAGACCGAAAATGAAGCCTGTACACGTGATACGGCGGACGGCGTACGGCGGACGGACATTGCATTTTTGGAATCTACGCACCTTGAAACGGAAAAGAAAAAATTTTGAGGGGGTGTTATAAAAATTTTTTGCTGAGCGAATACATAGGTGTATTATTCACAGAATAATAAACCAAAATTAACTACTGCAGTATGTTAAGTTTTCACTTGAGAGTGTACAGTGTCAACTAATAATGTCTGTCTTTTCCGTATTCTCACCCGAACAACATTCATCAATAATTCAAACCTGATCAATAACCAGCGTCCCATGAAAGCCGGAGGCGAGTTCGGAAGGGAGAGGAAAAAGGCGATATGACGGGGTTCCCAACTCATTGTCAGGGAAAAATCGGACATTATCGATTTTAATAGTGAATGGCGGTACCAACAGGTTTGACAACGGCGATCCAAAAATAGCAGCTGGATTCGTTCCCCAACGAATATTCTTGAATTGTATCATCCACGAACAAATTATTGTGTCAGGTCTACCAAGTCATTTGTAATTCTACGTGGAATGAAAATCATTGATATGAATGATGAAAAAAGCAGTATGACATTCACCTATCAAAAATGATAAACTATCAATGAACTAACAGGTAATAATATTCTAGGATAGCGAATCGCTCCGGAACCGTGATTCCTTAGTGATTCAGGTAAAATCGGCCGTGCCGGGGAACAGCAGTTCCCATAATTTCACTTAGGTATTTCTTCCTAGGTGTTAGGTACTTCTCTATAGGTGTACGGACATTTTACCTGTGCTCACATCATCTGTAAGCCTTCCAAATGGATTCCAGTAGCACATGAATTGTGAAGAAAAAATAAAATCGTTTCTTCCCCGTTTCGGAGCATTCTGAATCCATCCCAGAATTTTTATCACTTACATGCTTAATATCTCTCATATACTCGTATTTCATAAATACCCACCTACTCAATCTCGTAATATGTTTATGTGACATTCAGGTAGGTTTCCAACATTCGCGAGACAAAAATTCGACATACGCCGTGTGTTCGCAATTCTTGAAGAAACTATGATTTCGAATCATCGGCAACCTTGGAAGAGTGAAAGACAAAATTTGCGTTTTTTTTGGGGTGAAAATTATATACAATGGCCCAACCTTCATTACATAATCACCAGAGCAAAAAACAATAAGGTTTTGCAAACGAAAAGACTGAGTTAATAAAGTGGCTAAGTAAACATTTTTACAAGAACAAAAGTAAATATATAAGTAGGTATTTAATATAATTAGCTTGGTTCAAAATTTAGACGAAATTTTGCCAAACCGTTTGAAATGGCGAACAAGACAGATTTGAGAACGCGCAATTTTCGAAAAAAGTGGCCTAATTTGAGTCTTTAATTCTTTTGAGTGTCGGAAATCACTAAAAACAAAAAATAAAAATAAATGAACATAAAATTTTTAAAAATAGTGAAATCACTATGAATCGATTTAAATCGCCGGAAGTGCTATAAAATGGTGAATTGCGACGAAAAACGATCATATCAATATAAAAATGCCGCTAAGTCCCTGTCACATGGGTTTATTATTCTATTGTTTGGTCTTACCTACAGAAATGCTGGAAATACATTTATTTTTTCTTTCATGTACAATAATTGAAATAGCTATTTTTTACGGTTTCCACTAATTTTGGCCGCCAAAAACACGAAATAAGCTCCTACTTTTGAAAAATTACCTTTGATTATTGATAGTGCCATTTAATTGTCTTGATTAACCTGTTGATACTACTTCTAGTGTTATTATGTAAGTTTATGGTGGTTTCAGACAATTTCCCAGGTTTTTGACTCATAAAAAATGAATTTTGGGAGCTGAACCTAAGTTAAGAACTCAGTTCTTCTCTCTGTCAAAATCGAATCCATATTCAGTCTTCTCGCCCTCAAAAACATCGAAAACGATGCCTCACAAGCTCACTTCACTAAAACCTCAAAAAAACCTCGAAAAACCCTAATTTTACGCCCAGTTTTCACCCGTACCACCCCTCGGGTATTTTAGCCGGGCTACCGAGTTTCGGAGCACAACTAGGACCCAAATGTGTTCCCAAATGGGGACCCAAGCTTTGTGCGGAAAAACAACGATTTTAGACCAAATTTTAACGTAAATTTAAGGTGAAACTTCGTTATAGCCTCAATTTTCCACTCTTTGGTCAAAGACGACTTCATATTCGGTGTTCTTGTCCTAAAAAACATGGAAAACGATACTTCACAAGCTCATGTTACTAAAACACCAAAAAACCCCATTCTCACCCATAACACCCCTGTGTATGTTACGATCTGGCTGCAAGTTTCAGGACACAAATAGGGGCCAGGTGGAGCCTGTGTGCGAAGGAACGAATTTTTTAGACCGAAATTGAAGTACATAATATGTATGATATGGCGGACGCGGCGCACGGTCGGAGGAAACGTGAATCTAGCGGTTCAAAAGTCGAAAAATGAAGACTTTGGCAGGAGGTAACCTGTTCTCCTATCAGAGGGGATCGTAGAGAGCTCAAAACAGACTCGGGAAGGTTCTGTTGTACCGTCTGAGTAAACAAAGACGATTTGACAACCAGAGCCGATGAGAATCATAGTGCATTCAGTTGTAGTTCATGCGAGTGAGAAGAAGCTGTGGTTCTGTTTTCACACATTTTTCCGATGGAAATCTTGGAGGGAGGAATAGACATTTTTTTCGCACATTACTTTTTCGCCTTTTGCATAGAGTTGTTTTACCGTCCGTTTATAGTCTACCATTTCCACAGAACCTAATGGAACCTGAAAATTGAAATAGTTGTGTGTTCTCGGGAATTTTCTGAAGGGTTCAACAAAAAAGCTGGTTCCCAAAGTTTCCCCTAAGGGCGTGACAGAATTATGAAATTTTTCAGGGACGAAAATTGTCCCTTGTTATACATTAATTTATTTATTTACTGATGTTAGCGAACAAAAAATAATTATATACGCAAATATAGTTTTTGATTACTAATACTGAAATATTATTATATCACCAGTACCTTCTATTCCAGTGATTTTCAAATTGCCCCCCCCGGGGAGGCGAGAGTGATTTTCAGGGAGGGGCGTGTACAGACCTCCGTTCAGATGAAGTTTATTGAGACTCGAATTTAAACACATATCTAGTGTTTTCAATAGTCTGTGTGTGTAAGACAGACGGTCGATGTTTGATGTTGGCGGTCATCAAGACAAAAATCAGAAACCGTCTGGACGTCGAATTTGATGTAAGATGTTCACTCTCAACATTGCAGCCCGATATCAAAAATCTGATGTTAACTCAAATGAGCCGGTACCATCCATCACACCAGTTATCGTACGTCTGTCGTTCTTATTTTGTGAAATAAATTCTGAAGTTTGTTTTTATTAATAATTTTCTTTGTATATTTATATAAGATGAAATTCAGTAAAAACAATATAAATTGCTAGGCATCGATATTTTCTCCTATTTGTTAACACAAATACCTTGGTTTGGGAATTTTGGAGGAGGACTGATGGAAGGGGGGCGCCAAGATGCCTCGATACTCGCAAGGGGGGCGCGACCCAAAACAATTTGAAAAACACTGTTCTATTCGAAAGGAACCAGTTCGGTTTTTCTACGAAATACATTCCTACTTGTAGGTTCATATCATTAATATGGGTGTTCACTGATGAAGGGACACTTTAAAAACATCAAAACCGACTCAGTAGTCCTTCAGATGGTCTCTAATAACAATTCAGATCATTGCTTTCAATGAAGCTAGGTTTCCAGACTTTTGAACTGCTAGATTCGCGTTTCCTCCCACCGTGCGGCGTACGGCGGACGGACATTGCATTTTTGGAATCTACGCACCTTGAAACGCAAAAGAAAACATTTTGAGGGGGTTTTATAAAAAATTTTTGCTGAGGTGTATTATTCACAGAATAATAAACCAAAAACAAAAAAACATTAGGTCAGTGAGTGAAATCTAAGTTACACTTGGTTGAAAAATGCTAACAAATAAACCACTAGTTGCAGGATGAAATTTTCCATATAGTCAGCTGCACGGTTGGAATTTTCTTTCTTTTTTTTCCATCTGTCGCGACGTCAAAAAACGCGATATCGTCATCAGCGAGGCAGAAAGGAGGTTTTGTGCCCCTCCCCGTTTGACAGCTCAACTGCTGGGAGCTCTCGCCCGGCTATCGGCTCCGCTTCCACTCCGACGGCTCACAATGGCTCGGCCCCTCGCCGTTAGCCGGGAACAGCCGGAGAGATAAAACCTAAGCCCGTCACCGGAGTCTCGTGGTGACGGTGCGTGCGCTATCGCAGTTACCGTTGAGAGGAACGACAGGTGGAACATGGCCCGCGAAACGGTTGAGGTAACAACCTAACGAGGCACCACGCAAAATTATCAGAAACAAAACGGGTCAAATTTGAGCTTTTGTGGGTCTGCTAAAAATGCTAAAAATTGGTATACACTCACCATAAGTATACCACAAAGAGATGACATTTTGTCAAACTGTTTACGATGATAAACAAAGAGAAGAGAAAAGCTAAAAATGGGTTAAAAAACCGCCAAAGCTAATATTTATCATCATAACCTAACTAGGCACCACGAAAAATTATCGGAAACAAAACGGGTCAAATTTGAGCTTTTGTGAGTCTGCTAAAAATGCTAAAAATTGGTATAAACTCACCATAAGTATACCACAAAGAGATGACATTTCGTCAAACTGTTTACGACGACAAACAAAGAGAAGAGAACGGCTAAAAATTGGTTAAAAACCGCCAAAGCTAATATGTATTTATCATCATAACCTAACGAGGCACCACGCAAAATTATCAGAAACAAAACGGGTCAAATTTGAGCTTTTGTGGGTCTGCTAAAAATGCTAAAAATTGGTATAAACTCGCCATAAGTATACCACAAAGAGATGACATTTTGTCAAACTGTTTACGATGACAAACAAAGAGAAGAGAATGGCTAAAAATTGGTTAAAAAACCGCCAAAGCTAATTGTCGTGATACCCTCCCGGAACATCACTCCTTATTATTAAGACCTCACAAATAAACCAGGGAATGAAGTGGCAGACGCAGGAGGCCCCAGAGACCTGGTGGGGATCCCCACCATCCTCCACAGGTACAGAGGATGGAGGGAGATAGTCCCAGGGACTATAAAAACTCACCTCCTTCGCCTTCCAACTCATTCTACACTTCCTTCTAGTCGCTGACTATTCTTTAACCTCGCTCCTCCTCTCGCTCTCCTTATCCTAAAAGACCCCGGGCATGGTGGCAGCCTCCAAGCACGAGACGTTCGGGATCACGTGTGAGCACTCCCGTTTTCCACCCGCACTCCAGTTTGTTAATCATTCATAGCGTTGTTTACACTGAAAAGTTTTTTGGAAGGTAGGCGAAATATAGTTTTTACAATATTTTCGAGTCAAATACCAATACTGGATTTATGTGTCAATATTGTTGTTGTGACAGTTTATCTTTCAAAACATCGATTCTATTTTGTATTTATTTTGTATATTATAATATAGTGAGTTTTCCTCTAACTGTTGCATTGTTTCTCAAGACTGGAACTGATAATTTTTTTAGTTTCCTCGCATTTGGCTTAATTTGGCAAAAGGATTCATTTGCTTTGGAAAACGATTAATTTGATTTGGAAAAGGGTTCATGCAAGATCTGTAGAGCATGAGTTAGATTTTAGAAGAATTTTTTTTGTAAATTACCGCGATATTTTAAGGGAGCTTAAAAAAACGAGATGTATCAGAAGAACTAGTCTTTATTTCCACGAGAATTACTTACACTTGTAGACCGGTTTCGGATGTTAAACAATACAATCAATACAACATACTGACACAGAATGATGTATGTTTTATTGATAATGGTTTAACATCCGAAACCGGTCTACAAGTGTAAGTAATTCTCGTGGAAATAAAGACTATTTCTTCTGATACATGTCGTTTTTGAAGATGGATTTCCACTAACTCACCGCATCTACCCTTCGTTATGAGCTTAAAAAATGTTCAAATCTTCAGGATCTTCAAATCATCGCGAGTCTAATTTTCGACATTCAATAGTAGTTGCAGAACTTAGCATTGAGTTAGACTTTGAGCACCCTTAGATCGGACTATAATTGTTGGCAGTGAACTAAGAGACAATAGGTAGATAGCATTGTTGGGAAGGGGTGAAAAGTTGAAGTACGGCGGTAAAAGATGAGGGGTGTGGGCAAGCAAAAAGCGGAGTTAGCTGTGAACGGGTATGCCTAGATGGTGGGTATTGGAGAAGGAAAACGGGAGTGCTCACACGTGATCCCGAACGTCTCGTCCTCCAAGCTGTAAACAAACCGGGCAAAGCTCCTCCTAGCGCCTCCAGTGGTGGATCCCTTTGGGTATTAACCTTAAGTGGTGGATATCCTCTGGGCATTAACCAGCGGTGGATATCCTCTGGATATTAACCGGGGGTGTTAGGTCCTCCCGACGCTTCCTGTGGTGGATACCTTCTATGTAGGTATTAACCGGGGCATCAGAAACATATACCTACCTCGCCCCTCACTTATGCATCCACCACACTAATATTTATCATCATAACCTAACGAGGCATCACGCAAAATTATCGGAAACAAAACGGGTCAAATTTGAGCTTTTGTGGGTCTGCTAAAAATTCTAAAAATTGGTATAAACTCACCATAAGTATACCACAAAGAGATGACATTTCGTCAAACTGTTTACGACGACAAACAAAGAGAAGAGAACGGCTAAAAATTGGTTTAAAAACCACCAAAGCTAATATGTATCATCATAATCTAACGAGGCACCACGCAAAATTGTCGGAAACAAAACGGGTCAAATTTGAGCTTTTGTGGGTCTACTAAAAATGCTAAAAATTGGTATAAACTCACCATAAGTATACCACAATGAGATGACATTTTGTCAAACTGTTTACGATGACAAAAAAAGAGAATAGAACGGCTAAAAATTGGTTTAAAAAACCGCCAAAGCTAATATTTACCATCATAACCTAACGAGGCACCACGCACAATTATCGGAAACAAAACGGGTCAAATTAGGGCTTTTGTGGGTCTGCTAAAAATGCTAAAAATTGGTATACACTCACCATAAGTATACCACGAAGAGATGACATTTTGTCAAACTATTTACGATGATAAACAAAGAGAAGAGAACGGCTAAAAATGGGTTAAAAAACCGCCAAAGCTAATATTTACCATCATAACCTAACGAGGCACCACGCACAATTATCAGAAACAAAACGGGTCAAATTGGAGCTTTTGTGGGTCTGCTAAAAATGCTAGGAATTGGTATAAACTCACCATAAGTATACCACAAAGAGATGACATTTTGTCAAACTGTTTACGATGATAAACAAAGAGAAGAGAAAAGCTAAAAATGGGTTAAAAAACCGCCAAAGCTAATATTTACCATCATAACCTAACGAGGCACCACGCACAATTATCGGAAACAAAACGGGTCAAATTAGAGCTTTTTTGGGTCTGCTAAAAATGCTAAAAAATGGTATACACTCACCATAAGTATACCACAAAGAGATGACATTTTGTCAAACTATTTACGATGACAAACAAAGAGAAGAGAACGGCTAAAAATTGGTTAAAAAACCGCCAAACCTAATATTTACCATCATAACCTAACGAGGCACCACGCACAATTATCGGAAACAAAACAGGTCAAATTTGAGCTCTTGTGGGTCTGCTAAAAATGCTAAAAATTGGCAAGTAAACCACAAAGAGATATATTGTCAAACTGTTTACGATGAAAAACAAATAGAAGAGAACGGCTAAAAATTGGTATAAAAAACCGCCAAAGCTAATATTTATCATCATAAGTGGTATAATATAGTGACGAAATTTACGACTCTACAACAATTTACCACAACGTTTAGAATGGCAAACAAAAAGGTGAGTTAAAGATGCGAAATCAAATGTGGGTCAACCTTGATTATTTAGAGGTGGCAAAAGTGACTAAAAATTAGTAACAAATAACTTACATAAAGTCACCGTAAGATGTATAAAGATGACATAATTTTGTCAAAGGTTGAGTTGAAAATGGGCACTGTCGTGGATCCTCCCAGACCCACAACCACTATATTCGCAAACTTTAAGATCTCGCAAATAAACACGCAGCAGTGGGGACGAAAGACGCAGGGGATGAAAGCCCAGCCTGATTCCCCACCATCCCCTACCAACTAGGGGATGGAGGGAGACGTCTAACGGGGTCTATAAAGGCGCCTGCCTCTTTTTCCTCATTCTACGGTATCCTCTAGTCGCTGAGTAGTCTCTCTCCTCCTTACCTCCTCTCTCGCTCCTCTCCTAAAAGATGCTGTGCATGGTGGTGGTCCGCCCATAACCAACAGCCAAATTCTCCTAAAAGATCCCAGGAAAGAGTGGTGATTCGCTCATAACTCGCCTGGGCTTATCCAAAAAGATTCTAGATGAAGGTGGTGGTCCGCCCATAACCTCCTAGGCAACAACATCCAAAAAGATCCCAGGAAAGGGTGGTGATTCGCTCATAACCCGCCTGGGCATACCCTCACACCATCGTGGTGAACCCGACGTTCACACAACCTTCTGATCCCTTTCAACTCATCACAGTCCCGCAATTTTAAATTCAAAATTCACCTGACCAATTTTAAATTCCAAATTTCCCTGACGCAAATTTAAATTCATTCATTCTGCTCCCTCAATATTCACGCATCCTTTTCGATCTCCCGAACCTCACAAGGCCTTCTGATCCTTTAAATTCATCACACACGCTTCATTCTCCATATGGACTCTCCCTCATCACTCTCACTTTCGATCGCTCCCCTCTCAACTACACCCAACTACCGCCACTCCGCGGACCCCTTTCCCCTTCTTTCACTTTTTATCACTGCCCCCTCTGCAAACCCACTCACCCTTTTACCAATAAGTGGGCAACTGGAAGAGATCGTAGAATCATCCACCCCCCTACCCCACCACCATCCCTTCCCACAACGTCATGGGAGGCCTTACGCCCAATCCCTTTTTCCGCTCGGCTCGCTAGTATTGCAAGCGTAGTCTTACCACCCCATATTCTTACCGCTCGCCCATACCTTTTTCGTACCCCCCTCAGGGAGGGCCACCCCTTTCCCCTTCCCACACAGAGGTGCTCCTACTCAGCCCTCCAGCCCCTCATTGCACCTGCGACCACGGCGAACGCCGCCGCCCCCACCCCCTCATCACACCTGCGACCACGGCGAACACTGTCGCCTCCACCCCCTCATCACACCTGCGACCATGGCGAACACTGTCGCCCCCACCCCCTCATCACACCTGCGACCACGGCGAACACTGTCGCCTCCACCCCCTCGACGACGCCTCTGCGCCAGTGGCGAACGCCGCCTTGGCCGCACCGACCCGCTCGACCCACCACTCACATGGCGACCCCACCGCCCACCCATCCACTCGCTCAGGAGCCCTCTCTTTCCACCCCACGATTCGCTGGGGGCTGACCACTCTTCCCCTCACCAGCCCCCCCTTCACCCACCCAAGGAAGCCTTCCACCACTCGCCTCAACAGCCAGCGATTAATTTCTCCACCTTCGCCAGACCCCCCCCCCCCCTCCACAAACATGGAAGGCCTCCAACGCCCGCGTCTCCCCCCTCAAGGTGTATATATCTGTAAAATACTTGTAAATATCAATCTCCCTCTCTTAAATGTCAATGTACATAATCTCTATCATTCAACCTAGCTGTAAGTCACTTCTTTTTGTACGCCCATCACTGTAACTACTATCATCCAACTGTATTACTCATCATTGTAAATATCTCTGCCACCAATGTACTTCTACATTCATTGTAAATATCTCTACTTATCAATACTCATTGTAAATACTCATCACCAATGTATGTCATTTGCCAGTGATTTGCCAGAACGAGAGGAGAACACAATAGCAACGTTTGCGGACGACACAGCAGTGCTTGCAGTCGGCGAAACAAATCACGTAACAATACCTAAACTCAGAAGATCCATTAAGCAACTCCAAGACTGGACATCAAAATGGAGGATCAAGATGAATGAAACGAAATCGGTTCATGTCGACTTTACCAATCGCAAGCTCGATTATTTCCCAGTTCATCTCAACGGTAAGACTATACCGCACGCCAATGAAGCCAAGTATCTAGGCATGACCTTGGATGCTAAATTGCGGTGGAAGTCGCATGTCAAGAAAAAGAAGGCAGAACTTGTAATCAAGTTCAGAAAAATGTACTGGTTAATGGGTCGACACTCAAAGCTGTCGATCCAGAACAAATTGACTTTGTACAATCAAGTCCTCAAGCCTGTTTGGACTTACGGAGCGCAGCTGTGGGGCTGCACTGCTCAAAGCAACCGTGATGTTATACAGCGGTTCCAAAATAATGTACTGAGATGCTGTGTTGACGCGTACCGGTACACCAGAAATGTCCGACTACACAAAGAACTTCGTATCCCAACCGTAAATGAAGTCATCAAGACGCAAGCCATAGCCCATCACAAGCGGCTACAAGTTCACGTCAATGAAGAAGCTGTCCAGTTGCTCGACGTTGACAACCTACTCAGACGTCTCAAGAGAAAGAAGCCTCATGACCTGTGGAAGTGAGTGTGGGTGTTCTCGCGATAACTAAAGCCGTTCAGTGAAAATTCAGTGAACGTCGCACGTGCAACACTTAGCACTTCTAACTTTCAAAAACTTCAGGAACTTAGTTCAGTACTTAAGTTTCGTTATTTCAGCTTAAATATATGTCAGAAATAATGTTGCTAATAAGTGTTACTTGGTGCAATAAATCATTTTCAGAAAAAAAAACAAAAAAAAAACAATGTAGGTACTTCTAAATTCATAGCTCAAACTCTCTACCGCCACTGTACGTAATTCGTTCCCTACCTTGTAACTCTCTACCACCAATGTCAATCATTCATCACCTAGCTCTAACATTTTTGTAAATATTGTTACTCTTCATCACCTAGCTCTAACATTTTTGTAAATATTGTTACTCTTCACCACATGTATTACCTACTTTTAAGCAATCAATTGTTACCTAGTTTAAGCAACCAATTGTTAACTAGTCATAAGCGCCAAGCCCTCAGCCTTGTATACCTGCTACCATGCCCTCAGCCCTCCCTGTTTGCCACCGGCCCTCAGCCATGTCAATCTGCTACCGTGCCCTCAGCCTCGCTACTTTGTTTCCTTGCTCAATCTGGGGGGACCTATGTCGTGGATCCTCCCAGACCCAACACCACTATATTCGTAAACTTTAAGATCTCGCAAATAAACAGGGGTCTGAAACTGCGTCTTTCATCCCCTGCGAAAGACGCAGGGGATGAAAGCCCAGCCTGATTCCCCACCATCCCCTACCAACTAGGGGATGCAGGGAGACGTCTAACGGGGTCTATAAAACCCTGGCGCCTGCCTCTTTTTCCTCATTCTACGGTATCCTCTAGTCGCTGACTACTCTCTCTCCTCCTTACCTCCTCTCTCGCTCCTCTCCTAAAAGATGCTGTGCATGGTGGTGGTCCGCCCATAACCAACAGCCAAATTCTCCTAAAAGATCCCAGGAAAGAGTGGTGATTCGCTCATAACTCGCCTGGGCATATCCAAAAAGATCCTAGATGAAGGTGGTGGTCCGCCCATAACCTCCTATGCAACAACATCCAAAAAGATCCCAGGAAAGGGTGGTGATTCGCTCATAACCCGCCAGGGCATATCCTCACACCATCGTGATGAAATACGCCAATTTAAATTCATCACAGGCACATTTTAAACAGCAGAAAGGGGTTAAAAATCTATAATTATTATAAATTCACCACCAGTGGTAGGGAAACGTGACGATTTGAAGATTTAAAAGACAAAAATCGGGTCAAATTAAGAGTTTTTTTGGGTGAAAAATAGTTAAAAACGGTGGGGAAATAACAGCAACTACTATAAACCCATAAAACCACAAATCGTGTAAGAAAATATTGACTCAGGGGGAAAAAACCATCATTTCAATATTATCTGAAAAAATAAAAATTATTTATGCCTATTGAAAAAAAAGTTTGAAACATTCGGCCAAACCCATTGTTCAGTGGGTCAAATTCAAGTTATTGTGGCTCAATAATATTATGCTGCTTATACTCGGTAAAAATTAGCTTTTGAATCACTAAAATTGTTACAACGATAGAAATCTGTTCGCTCTTATGGGCATGCTGCATCAGTGGAACTACTTTTCTCTCTCTTGCCTGCATATCATTTTTTTTTAATCACCTTTTTTTTCCATTTCTGTACTTATCTTCGAACTCATCCTTCCGCTTGCCGTTACGAACATGTCAGCGAAATTTGGAATTTTTCATGTCGTAGCCAAGGTCAGATACCATCTGGAGGACACATTAATATATAAAATTTTCAGAGGGCATTCTATCTTTCAACTTCTAATTTTCAAGAATGAACCTTTGGAATCGAGCATGAAAACAAAATGTTAACCCCCCCCCCCCCCCCCCCTTAAAATTTGATGGTCTACGATTCAAGGTATGTAGAATCCGAAAATGCAATAAAAAAATGCCTGTCTGTCCGCCGTAAGCCGCACTTAGCACTTTTCTTAGTTACCATGAACCAAAATTGATGAAATTTGGTTTATAGGTCCCGTTCGAGGTCTAGTTGGTCCTCGAAGCTCGATGTTACTGTCAGTCATCTCTAAGGGGTTCAAAATAGGGGTTGAAAATTTCAGAACGCCGCAGCTCGAAAACTTCCAATATAAGAGTATGGTTTTTTTACGTTTTTAAATTGATCTTGGACTAAAGAATTTTTTGATACCACCCGGAGCACTGTACGACCAGCCGTTCGTTTTCACCGAAAAGCTTCGTCAACACGATCGTGAATCAAACGGTAGATATCATCGCTAGGGAGCATGATTTGGTTGTTCAATTTGTTGTTGGTCGATTTGGTTGTTCAGCGATATTATTTCATTAGAAAAATGATGGATCTTTTGGATTTTGTTGATAGGCTTGCAACTTGAACAAACGTTGAAGTATTATTGATGAGTAAATTGTTATGCAATGGCAAATAATTGCACAACGGTAAATTATACTATCTACGTAAAAAGGGCACCTATACAGGTAAATTATTACACAACGGTTTATTGTCTGCCTTATGATTCATGAATAACTACAAATAATTAATGATTGAATTACTGAATCCCACGCATTTGTAGGAAACTTTAATTCTCGGGCCGGCTCCAGTACTCGATTTAGGGCTTTCCTGGGGGGGAGCTCGAAGGAATTGGCCATAGAAAACAGTGATCTACGCAGAAGGGGCATCTATACAGGTTAATAATAAACCGTTGTGTAATAATTTGCAGGGTTTTCTTCATGCTCCTCGTCCACTGATGACACATCGGTTGTTCCTAGCTGTTTGTCAGTAACGTTCTCGCCATTTCAGACGTTCGACTTTCGACTCAAAGGGAAGTTTAAATTTTTGTGCCTTCCAACTGTTTACTGACAACTTGTGGCCTAATTCTGACGTTCTGGAGAGGAGAAGATGATATTAGTATAGAAGAAAGATTAATATAAAAATTATTGTCAAGAATTACCACAGTCATTCTTTGCAGTATGAAGAATAGGACCTAGCGAATTCGTATACACTCAGTAAATCTTCGCCCTTTGTGCAAGCGTGAGCAGAACCTATGGAATATGAGTGCAAGTTTCGCTCGTGGGAAGCAATCAGGAAAAAATCAGTAAATCGTGCGGTAGCCCGGTAACGCCATGTTTCACGCTAATTTTGAAAAATTGTTGCTCAAGGAAGCCCGTTTCCAACACACGTCTGTGTCCGATAATTGATATTAACCGGTTTCGCCTTTCGTGCGTTGCAGAGCGATGTTTACTTCCACCACTGATGTGATTCATTGTGACCTCAAAACCATTGTACTTTAATTTCAACGAGTTCATCAATCTATATTACCTACCACTTAAAATCGTTTCATATAAAAATGTGATTATTGGTTCATTATTTTCAATAATGAACCATTGGAGGAATCGAGCTTGGAAAAAAAAATTAAAATTAAACTCCCCCCCAACCGGCCATGACAATCTGACGGTTTCCTTTTCAAGGTATGTAGAATCCGAAAATGCAATAACAACATTTCTCTTTGACCGCCGTACATCGCACTTTTCTTAGTTACCATGAACCAAAATTAATGAAATTTGGTTTGCAGGTCCCGTTTGGGGTCTAAGAAGGGTATGGTTTTTTTACCGTTTTTAAATATTGATCTTTAACTAAAGAATTTTTTAAAACTTCCCGGAGCATTGTACAACCAGCCGTTCGTTTGCACCGTAAAGCTTCGTCAACATGATCGTGAATCCAACTGTACAAACCCAGCCCAGATATATCACTGCTGCAGATCACCTAATTATAATCACGGATGGCTGTATTTAGTCGAGTTGGTTGCTCATTATTATTTCATTTGAAAAATGATGGATCTTTTGGATTTTGTTGATAGGTACTTTTGCAACTTGAACAAACGTTGAAGTATTATTGGGTAAATTATTACACAACGGTTTATTACATACCTTATGTTTCATGACTAACTACAAATAATTAATTATTGAATTATTGAATCCCGCGCATTTTTATGAAATGTAATTCCCGGGCTGGCTCCAATACTCCATTTAGGGCTTTCCTGGAGGGAGCTCGAGGGCACTGACCACAGAAAACAGTGATCTACGCAGAAGGCGCACTATGCAGGTAAATATTTTGGTTTATTATTGTGTGAAGAATACACCTATACGTCCGCTCAGCAAAAAATTATTTGAACTCCCCCTCAAAGAAAAAAAATTGATAAATGGTGCGTAGATTCCAACAATGCAATGTCCGTCCGCCGTCAGCCGTACGCCGTAGCATTCATATCTACCTTTATTTTAGGTCTAAAAATTTTTTTCCTTGCGCCCAGAGGCTCCCTAGTTGTGTACCGAAACTTTGCAGCCCGATCGGAGTATACCCAAGAGTGTGTGTTATGGGTGAAAAATGGGTGTAAAAATATGTTTAAAAAAAAGGTTTTAGTGAACATGACCTTGGTAGGTATCGTTTCCCATGTTTTATGAAACTGTAATTCCCGGGCCGGCTCCAGTACTCGATTTAGGGCTTTCCTGTTGGGAGCATGAGGGTAGGCATTAACCACAGAAAACAGTGATATACGCAGAAGGGGCATCTATACAGGTAAATAATAAACCGTTGTGTAATCATTTGCAGCGTTTTTTACGTGTTACTGAGATTCACAATTTCCTATGTTCGCACAAGAAGTTTCTATGGTCGTTTGTACACGGCTTTGTAGTATTTTTCAACGCTGAATTTCGCGGTGTTCATTTTTAGTGTTTTAGTTTTAGCGAATTTTTGAAGAAAATTTTTGAAGAAAAGCTATTGCAATAGCTCAAAATTCGTAGTACAGTAAACTTCCTCTGATCCGGCACGTTCGGGACTCGAGGCACGCCGGATTACGAAATATTCCGGATTACAGGACAAATATCAGGAAAAATGTGAATTAAACAAAAACATTACATCAGTAAAAGATATTTTTTATTCTTTAAACAGCTCAAGTAGCATAAAAATTTAAAATAACTGACTATAAAAGAGAAAAGTGCACAGTAGGATTACTAAAAATTTAATTCGAAGTTGAGCAAGACGGATGATCTAAGACCATACGATTGTTCTTGTTGGTAGAAGCCAACTTAAACAAATATCAAATTAATGTCGGTTTGCTTGTTAGTGTTCTCTCTTCGGTTTTTTATTGTAATTTCGTATGATGTGGATTTTCATAATTTCAGCATCACTGAACAAACTGCTGCGTTTTGAATACTTGAAAACCGCCCTTGAAAATGGTTCACATTGCAATCCGATGTGAGTAAATTCTATACGTAAAGTAGCGTAGGTATGTAGTGCAGTGACTTGTTCCATTGATCCATGGGTTGAAGCGAGTGTGTAACAGACTAATGTTACCGGACACTAATTATTCTTCTTTATCCAAGTGAGCTTTAGTTGTCTAAGAAAAAAATAGCCCTATTGTCTTCAGGCAATTTCAATTGATGTTTTGCGATCAATATAAATTATTTTTCTTGGGTATCCAGTGCGCCAGTTAGGATGCCGCGTTAGGGGAAGTTTAGTGTACCTACATGAATTTTTGAATAATTTGTCCGATTCTTTTCCGTTTCAGAGCACCCTGAATCGAATCGTAGAAATATAGACTTTTATATTTACTTCCATTATTATCTTATGTACGTATGTAGAGAATAATACTTCGTGAGATATTCTTATAACACTAATGTGATATCCGCGAAGCTCTACAAAATTGTACCAACTCAGTTAACAGTGGTGTATACTTCACCTCTGTTTGTTCTTCGAAACACTACGCTCTGCGGTTAGTTCCTTGCATGTTTCGCCCGAAATACTTCCAATTTGACTTCCTAAGTATTAGAACAATCCTGTGAACTCTGACTGGAAACTGACGAATGGTTGGCCACCCACCTGGAAGGGGTTCACCCATTGTAACACGTATTGATCACCGTAGTTTACGCAGGGAGCTTATGTGTGTCAGTGGAGCAGAGGCCTCCCATCATTAACTCCGGCAACGTCACCCCAGGGCGTACATCACCACAAAAGAAATTGCCACTTTAGGCCCCGCGGTCTTATATATCTCAAGCCGCCTACCTGTGCGTGTCTCAGATAATAACATGAGGTAGGTTACCTACCTAACGAGTCGTGACTTCATTTTATCACCACCCGCGATTTGTCGGAAGACTACGGGAAATTCTTCTGATTAACATAATTATTTCATTTTGACCATCTTCAACTACTCAGATCGCAGAGCAGGTCGTGTCAAAGAAATATCATGAACAAATATCAAATCTGCGAAACAACTCCTGGATTTGTAGGGGTTTGAAAATCAGCCCGGCTCTTATGATGTTGAAGCGAATGGAACTGACTGCGTCATTATACAGATATGAATGAATCACAGCTCTTCAACGAAACTAAAACGCTGCAAAGCCCTTGTCACATGGGTTTATTATTCTACTGGATATACCTACTACAGAAATGTTGGCTGTTCATTTATTGCCTATTTCATGTGAAATAATTAAAATAGCTATTTCTGATGGTTTCCACCGTTTTTGGCCTCTAAAACACGAATTAGGTAGGTACGCTCCTATATTTTTTTTTTCAATTTATCTTTGATCATTGGTAGTGCCATTTAACCGTCATGATCCACGTGTTGATACTACATCCAGTGTTATTATGCAAACTGATGGTGATTTCAGACGATTTCCCAGGTTTTTCACTCATAAAAAATCAATTTCTGGAGCTGAACATTTGGTAAAACTCAATTTTCCACTCTTTGGTCAAAATCGACTTCATATTCGGTCTTCTCGTCCACAAAAACATGGGAAACGATATCTCAGAAGCTCATGTTACCAACATCTTGCTAAAACGCAAAAAGTACCTATTTTTACACACATTTTCACTCATAACATCCCTGGGTATATTCCGATCGGGCTGAAAAGTTTCGGGACACAACTAGGGCCCAAATGGAGCATGTGTGCGAAAGAACGATTTTTTTAGACCGAAAATGAGGCCTGTAGACGTGATACGGCGTACGGCGGACGGCCTACGGCGTACGGCGTACGGTGGACGGCGTACGGTGGACGGCGGACGGACATTGCATTTTTGGAATCTAATCACCTTGAAACGGAAAAGAAAAAAGTTTGAGGGGGTGTTATAAAAATTTTTTGCTGAGCGAACACATAGGTGTATTATTCACAGAATAATAAACCAAAAGTTAGCGGTAAAAAGTGGTTTTCCATCGGAATAAGTAAACTTAAAACTAAATGTTTATTTGACTTCTGAAATTAAAATTTTGTACCTATATGAATTATGGTGGTTCGCAAAAGTTCCTCAATGGGCAGTTACCATGCATTATGTTTGCATGTTTTCTCAATATTTTATGGTGTGAGATAGACGATAATAGGGCTGAATCGGGAAAATGTGCTTCCTTCGTATTATGGGAGGCTTTCAAAATTTGAGATTTCAAAAAACAGACGAGGAAACGGTGCCCTGCTGGTGCCTGCGACGTTGTACGTATATGGGTTCTGATTGGCTGGCCGGTGGCAGCAGGTGAGAAATGGCCTGTCAACGCGTTATATCGATGTGGCGTAAGCAAGCGGCTTCTTTGAATCGCCTTTTTCTTTCATGTGCTTTTCTTCCTCTTCATAAACCATCTTTTCCATCAACTTCTTCAAAAGATGAATATAACACCAGTAGGAACCCAAAGTTTTCTTTGTGGATACATGGTAATTGCCTTTATAACCAAGCGGTAGATTGATATAATCAAAGCCCGCTGCACCTACGTGTAGATCTCGATCAGGTGATTCTAACTGTATTGAACAACTCAGATATGCCATCACCAGCCATCAACCAGCACTTGTAATAGGGAAGTATTGTTAGTGGTGTATCCTGGTACAGTTTGTTGGACTTTGATAAACATCGGAACCGCTTAGTGTTTAAACAGTTATCGAGTCTGTTGAAGGAGCTATTAGGCACCGTATTTTCCGCCAAAATGTAATATTGGCGAAAACAACGAAAACGCGTATAGAAAGGCAGCGACAAAAAGGAGAATTTACTTATTGCTCATGAGAAGCTGGAAAGACCTCTGGGAGCAGGTTGAACAGAACAGAACTTGAGGGAAAACTCGCAGTTATCACCTGACGTACTATTGTTTCCATTCTCCGCACGCGTCTGTTTTATGCCGTCTCCCGAGATCCTTTGAAATATAAATTGTCTTCGTCACTTGAAGCAGGACTTCTGTGACCGGCGCACAGGGCCATAATACAAGACGGATGTGGCATGTGGAATGCGGGCCATTATATAAAGGTTGACAGGGTCGAGGTAGAGACTTTTTCCTCCTACCTATCTCACAAACTCCCCGCGTCTTTTTGTGAGGTTTTTCCTTCCTGGATGGTTTGTTTCTAGGGATTTAAATACATAAATCCATGTTTGTGTCTTAGAGGGAGTTTTTTCGGTTTAAAAAAAAATCATTCGGTTCAATCATGAAAGTAGCACAATCTCGCCAATCTACCTCTACACTACCATAGACTAACGTGGGTCAAACTGATATCAAATAATACGTAACGACGTAAGTTCCAGTCATCCACCGCGACCATATTTTATGAACGAATTTTCGAGGTAAGCAACTTGAACTATAACACATTTTCCATGGTTTTGTCGACAAAATGGAACTATCAGCCCTCACTTAACGTTATTTAATCGCCTTCGTAATTTTTGTTAGGTCCACTTAATTCATTCCAATTTCGAGGCATTCCATTCCATTTTGGGCATTTTCGCTGAATTTGAATTAGTTGGGTTTTTACTATTTACAGTTCTGCGGGTTTTTTAACAGATTTTCGACCCGCAAAAACTCAAATTTGACCCTCTCTCTGTATTCCGGAAGTTCCCATCATCTAACTCATCCTTTCGTTTGTAATTACAACAGTTTAGCGAATCTTCAGAAGATTCATGGTTTGAACATTTTATACCCATTGCGTTCCTCGACCCTTGTTTTCAAGAACCGCCATATTTAAGGATCCACGAATACGAATAGTACCGGAGTGGAAACTTCACCGGCATGTTGTACTTATTGATTCTGTTTTCATTGCCCTTCATCCACATTCAATATTGCTCCACTATCCGTCAGTCAATGTGAGACAGCCGCCACACTCGATCCACACTAAGATATAATTTCAAGGCCTTCTCGGGCAGTGGTTCTCAATCTCTCGAACAAACAACACAGATGGGCAGATAACTCGATTCCAAGGCTCGTTCAAGTAAGGCATGTACCGACCTAATAATTATTTTATTCACGAAAGATGCACTGAAATTTGCTAATGTATTCCGTACGTATGTTGGAACTCAGGACCCGTAAACCTAACGCCTGTGAGACACTACCTGCGGCACTACCTAAGCCTATACATTTCATTTTACGTACCACACAAGATGGCCTTTAGTGAAATCTCTATAAAACCATGCGAGGTTTCGGAGACACAACATACCAACTGCTAACGAGAAATGTGTTCAGCTGGTGAAATAGCGCTGGTGTATGCACCGAACAGAGTTGAACGTATAATTTTCTTACAGGCGGACGCTCAGTAAATACCACCTGTATTATGAAATCGATCCGAGATGAATCTCGTAGGGTTCCGATATATTGCTTTTGGTAGTTTATTGAAAAAAATAATCTGTGCCCCGAGCTGACATCAGAGAGAGAAAAAGACCCTTCCTCAATATAGAACAGGTTTCTGCTCTTCCGAGGGGTACGAACTAGGTCAAAGCCGCCACTGGAAGGGGCCGCTGCCCCCTCATCCGCCTAGTTCGTATTTCTCCACAGACTTCGGCAAAAGGTTTCCTCTTCCACAATTTTCCGTTAACTGCAGCGAAACGAAATGACGCGAGAAGAATGTCGAATGAAGTTTTCATTGAATAATATTCATTCCATCATACGAGCGGGAATGGAGGCATTTTAGGTATTTCATTGGGGGAATTTCGGCCCGCGGTACTACTACGTCTACCCAGCAACATACCTACGTGCACGGGATGTTGATTATTGATAATTTGATTATTTAAAATAGCACGGGCTGAAGCCCAATACCTATTTGAATGATACGTGTTAGTCTATCGTAAGTATTAATGAAAATATTAATTCATAAATTAATTAGAATAATATAAAAATACTTATTACGTTAAATTGAACTAATTACTCGAACAATCGAATACCCTAAATATTATAATGATAAAATATATTGCAATATACAGGTACAGCAGCTCATACTAAAGACTATTAACTAGGCTAAGACCGACTGATTAGGCGAACTGTACAGCATTAATGCTTGAGCGAAGATTCATTTTGCTTCCTCACTATCGAAGACAGGGAAGCCTTGGATTCGCGATTGAGTAAAAAAATTTATGTCCTCCAAAAAGAAAATTTCCACTACCATTTTGCGTTTCAGACATCAAGGAACATTTCTGGTTCCGCTTCTGTCTGTCTGCCCGTCCGTCCGTGTGTTCTGTCTGTCTGTGGTCAATTCCATGTAACGCCCATAACTACTCGAAATAAGGGTCAAAATGGACTGAAATTTGGAGGGTAGGTGCTGGTTGGGTCATAAATGGTCCCACATCAAAATCATTGAAATCGTACAGTAATTTTCGTCTGCGCATGCACAAACATGAAATATTTGAAATGCCCATAACTAACTTAAATACAGCTGAAATGAGTTCAAACTTGGAAGGTCGATCAGGAATAGTACCTTGACAGTTCAATATTATTTTTCATAGGAAAAATTCGCCGGCGCATGCGCGACCATGAAATGTTGAAATATTTGATCCTATTACGCACGTTAGGTAATTGATTGCTCTATTTATTGCTATTCAATCATTATGACTCATATTTTTTTTACCGACTGATTCTGTACGTCCACGTTACAATAAGTGAGGAAGCTATACTGCCCACCCAACTTGGCAGACGTTTTCAAAATGCAACACAGAATATGATTCTCATCAAACTTGGAAAATATATGTCATGCGCCAATGTTGCGAATTTATCTGGGTATTTTGTTTCGTCCAGACTAGAAAACGGAACCATCAACCATCAAAGTATTATACTGATCGACCCTCCAAATGTGAACTCATTTCAACGATAATTAAGGTAGTTACAGGCACTCCAAGTATTTCACGTTTGCGCATGTGCAGACTAAACGATTTTCATGATTTTGAAACGGGACCATCTGCGATCCAACCCGCGTATACCCTCAGAATTTCAGCTCTCTACTACTATTAATCGTGTAGTTAGAAGCGTTACAAGGAAATGGTCAACATTTCATGTTCGCGCATGCGTAGATCAAAGTATTATTCCTGACCGACCCTCCAAGTTTAAACTTATTTCAACGATATTTAGCGTAGTTATGGGTGTTCCAATTATTTCACGTTTGCGCATGCTCAGACGAGAGTTACGGTACTTTTTCAATGATTTTGGTATGGGACCATCTGTGACTCAACCCACACCTACCCTCGAAATTTCAGCCCACTTCGATCATTATTTCGGGTAGTTATGGGTGCTGCAAGGAATTACCACAGACAGACAGACAGACACGGAACCAAATGTGTTCCTCGATGTCTGGAACGGAAAATGGTAGTGGAAATTTTCATTTTGGAGGACATGAACTTTTTTTTACTCAATCACGCAAAAAAACTTGGGATTTCCAAGCCTCGGACCAGCGACCTAACGCAATGTAATGTAATACACGTCGTCAGCTGCTACAACCGAAAACGTCGGAACCCCCTCGGCAGTTTTCGGCGGAGTGGGGTCTGGCCATACTCTCCTCGGAGGAGGCACCACGTGTGGTAGGAGAGGAGGTGGGTTGGGTCGCAGGAGTGGGGTAGAGGGAGAACTGTGCGGTCGACGGGGAGGGGGCCGAGTGTTACGCGGACAGGACTCGAAAGCTTTCCAGCCCTGTTTACCCCCGTAAAAACATGTTCCATGTTAACAGTTTGTTTGAAAGTGCCCATATTCAAAAGAACTGGCTGTGAATCCTGAGACTGGGCGGCGGTCGGCTTCCGCGGGTCTCTGGGCTATTTGACGACTCTGGACACACTGAAATGCCACTTGCCCGAGTTAAACTGGGCTTTTCAGCTTCGTGCTCTGCTAAGCGTAATTGGCAGGAAGGATGTATTGGCAGAATCAGAGGGAAAAAATAATTCGGTGCAGATGTCAGGCAGTCAACGAGAGATGGGAAAACTGCCTAGAAGTCGTCGAAAAGAGCTGAACGTTGAAGGGTAGATGCAGAATGGTACCCTGATGGTTCCTTATCGATTTCACCAAATTCGAAGTGTAGTATTCGGATGCGCATGCGCCCACACCAAATGTTTGCCAATTCTATAACTGTCAGATAAAAATAGTCGTAGTCGAAAGGATGACCTCGAAGATATTTGGTCAAGCTGAGTTTTTGTGGATCAAAAATAGCTAAAACTTAGTAATCAGAATGGCTAAATCCGCCACAGATTGTTATAGAATGACGACTCGATCTGGAAAGAAGACTATTTAAATAGGTATCTAAAATAAGTAGGTACCTTGGTCAAATAATAATTGATCAAAATTAGGTCAAATTTTAAGGTTTTAAAAGTCAGTGATTGCTTATGATTGGTCCATATTGCCAGCAATTTCCATAAATTGCCCCCTAATCAATATACTTGTTATGGAATGATACTCTTTATATTCTTTAATAGGTACCTGCTTGATTTATGAAAGCTAAAAGCATAACGAATGTGGCATAGATACACTAGAAACGTGGATAAAAATCTCTTGAACGAAGTGATCCTTCTGTCCGTGATCGTCGTTTTTGACGATTCTTTTGTTTAGTTCCGAGTGTATCACGAAAAGCAGACTTTTGCGCATTCTTTCGCGAATATATGAGTAGTTGGAACTTGATGAATATTTCAGTTCGTTCCGATCTTGCGCCCTGTTTGCTAGCCTACACTCACCTATACATACACAACAATATGGAGGAGTTGGAATTTCGTCCGGTTTGTTTGAGGAAGGTCAAAAAGGAGGGAAACCCTGCATTTAGGCAGCTGAAAACGAACAGTCGAAGGGAAAAATCAGATCAACACTCTAAGGCGGCAGGATAGTTTTTTCAGTGTTAGATTTCGTGTTAATGATCTAAGAAGCCGCTGGAGTTTGCGTGTTTCATCAACCTTGAAAACTTACTTTGGCGTTGTTTTCGTTGAAACGCCATAAGTCATCCATCCAGCTCTTCTGGCACCCCGGTTCTTATCCTCTAGCCGTCTAACTTACTTAAATTCTCCGTTTTTTTGGGGTGCTTGAAAGCGCGAGTTTCAAATTTATCACGAAAGAAATAACATGACTATGTTATTTCTTTAGGGATCTCATGGGTCAGGCACCAGGTATCATATAAATTTTGCACAGTGCTCATTTCCATTTGAACTTCTGTTCGGGTTTTGGGTTTCCAAGGCGGTCAGTAGGTAGGTACTTGAAACTTGGGAAACGGTTCAACATCAGGTACTGGCTCTACTCAGTTATACAACCCAATTCGTATTGTGACAGAGTGTAACAGTGGGGGTGGACCCTCGAGAGGCCCCCTCCTAGACCAGCGAGATTATCACCGGTTAAGAAGGGATATCGATTAGGCTTCCCCAAACCGATCCCGTCTCCACCGGAAGAAAAAATGTATCGAGAATAGCCCACACTGTTACACCCCTCCCCACACGACATACTTCTGGGTAGCAGAAGTATTTATTTATTTATTTATTTACGGGCAAGCCCAATTACATGGTGAAACAAAAAAAAAAAAAAAGATTTTGAAAATGATACTTGATGAAAACAACACTGCAGGTTAATAAACTTATCAATAAAATGTATAAATTAATGTCCATGTTCAATATTAATTTATTACAAAAAAATCCGACGAGGAAAATATCAATCGTTTTAAGGAAGCCAGTGAGTCCGAGAAAAAGTCGAATTCCGGATGGGCGCAGAGTAGCAAGTTGGCCGTGCGGGGAAGTCGAATGAGAGGGCGGTGCAGCAAATAATTCATCGCAGAAAATGGAACATGAAATAGGGCTGATGAATGGGCAGAAAACCGTGGCGGCTGGAAAAGGATCCCTGCGAGCAGCTCCGGGCAGTCCAGACAGGCATTCAACAACTTACGCAGGAAAGTGAGGTCAGCAGCACATCTTCTCATAGTCAGCGGAACCAGCTGACACTTAGCCAACAGACGGTCATAATCGACTTCCGAACCTGGAACGCCGCATTTGAAGGCCACATAGCGCAAAAATTTATGCTGCACTCTCTCAAGTCGGTGACGGTGAATAGCGTAAAACGGGGACCAAACTGGAGAAGCATACTCGAGAATGGGCAGTATGAGAGGGAAAAGGGGGAATGAAAAGTAGTATGAAGTTCTGGTTCAGGAAAATACATCTGAACAGCTTCAAGGTCCTACCTCAATAATATTTTACTGGTGGAGAACAAAGCTCCTACGTACGAGTATTGGCGGATAATGTTGTCAGAGGTTGTTGTCCAATGTCCAGTAATTGTGCTCATCTGGGCAACCTCTAGGTGATCAACCTCCATCGTTAGGATGGAACAACTATTGGGACTTGTCAATTGGGGCACGGCATTAATCGCCTTCTGAAGAGCTCAGTATTATTTTAATTATGCTGACACTCTAAATTGGGGAAAGGGGGTGGGGAAGTCAATAGATGTATGTATTTATCAAAGGGACAGGTTGTTAGTAAAGGAATCCTTCTGGAAAACCGTCGGGCTTATCCTTCTGGTAAGCCCACAAAAGTGGATGGTGTATGGTGAGTTGCTCAGCGCGTACTACCAAACCACGTTCTGCTACCATGTGACAGAATGTAGCAGTGGGGGTGGACCCTCGAGAGTCCCGTCTCCTAGACCAGAGAGATTATCACCGGTTAAGAAGGGATATCGGTTAGGCTTCCCCAAGCCGATCCCGTCTCCACCGGTAGAAAAAATCTATCGAGAACAGCCCACACTGTTACATACTTGAGGCTCCTGGACGGGGCACTTCTTTAGTACACGTAAAAGTGTTGATTTCTTTGGCGAATTTTCTTTGAAAATACGAATTTGAGTTCATGGTGTCAAAGTAAATGCCTAAAAATGAGTAAAATCACTGCAAATTGATGTAATTTCACCAAAATATTGCCAAAAAACGCTGCAAATCCCTGCACAACGGTTTATTATTTTGTACAGAATACCCTCCTGTTACAGATCACAGCTCTCTGTATAGATAACCCTTCTATATAACATATGTACTATTCTACACATATTATGAGGATACGGACCCTCCGAAGGGTAGTAACTAACCCCGTACTCGTTACTAGGTACCTACCTAAACCGTTGTGTAATAATTTACCTGTATAGGTTCCTCTTCTACGGAGATAGAATAATGAACCGTTGTGTAATAATTTGCCCATCAATAATACTTCAACGGTTGTTCATGTTGCAAAAGTACCTATCAACAAAATCCAGCCCCTTCTTGGTAGATGAGCCGTTGTGTAATAATTTACCGTTGTGTAATGATTTACCTTTGTGTAATAATTTGCCATTGTGTAATAATTTACCCATCAATAATACTCCAACGGGTGTTCAAGTTGCAAAAGTACCTATCAACAAAATCCAGCCCCTTCTGGGTAGATGAGCCGTTGTGTAGTCATTTACCGTTGTGTAATAATTTGCTATTGTGTAATAATTTACCCATCAATAATAATTCAACGGTTGTTCAAGTTGCAAAAGTACCTATCAACAAAATCCAGCCCCTTCTGGTAGATGAGCCGTTGTGTAATAATTTACCGTGGTGTAATAATTTACCGTTGTGTAATAATTTGCCGGTGTGTAATAATTTGCCATTGTGTAATAATTTACCCATCAATAATACTTCAACGTTTGTTCGAGATTCGGACGTACCTACCAACAAAATCCAATAGTCCATCACTTGTCAAATGAAATAATATCGCAGAACAAACAACTCGACTTCATACAGGCATCCTTGATTATAATCAGATGCTCCGTAGTTATGATATCCGGTCCGGATTTATACCGTTTGATTCACGATCGTGTTGACGAAGCTTTTTGGTGCTCACGAACGGCTGGACGTACGATGCTCCGGGTGGTCTCAAAAAATTGATTAGCTCAAGACAAATTTAATAACGTAAAAAAAACGCTGCAAAGTCCTTGTCACATGGGTTTATTATTCTATTGGACATACCTATAGAAATGCTGGCTGTTCATTTATTGTTTCTTTCGTGCGTGGTAATCGAAATAGCTATTTCTGATGGTTTCCATTAATTTTGGCTCTTGAAACACAAATTAGGTACGCTCTTTTTTTTCTTCTTTTTTTTCTTAACTATCTTTGATCATTGGTAGTGCCATTTAATCGTCTTGATCTACGTGTTGACACTTTTTCCAGTGTTATTGTACAAACTGATGGTGATTTCAGACGATTTCCCTGGTTTTTCACTAATAAAAAATCAATTTTGGGAGCTGAACATTAGGTAGAACTCAATTTTCCAGTCTTTGGCCAAAATAGACTTAATATTCGGTTTTCTCGTCCCCAAAAACATGGAAAACGATATCTCAGAAGCTCATGTTACCAACATGTTGCTAAAACGCAAAAAGTACCTATTTTTACACACATTTTCACTCATAACACCCCTGGGTATATTCCGATCGGGCTTAAAAGTTTCGGGACACAACTAGGGCCCAAATGGAGCATGTGTGCGAAAGAACGAATTTTTTAGACCGAAAATGAAGCCTGTAGACGTGATACGGCGGACGGCGGACGGCGTACGGCGGACGGCGGACGGCGTACGGCGGACGGACATTGCATTTTTGGAATCTACGCACCTTGAAACGGAAAAGAAAAAAGTTTGAGGGGGTGTTATAAAAATTTTTTGCTGAGCGAATACATAGGTGTATTATTCACAGAATAATAAACCAAAACCATACCCTTCTATCGGAAGTTTTCGAGCTACGGCGTTCTGAAAATGTCAACCCCTATTTTGAACCCCTTAGAGATGACTGACAGTAACGTCGAGCTTCGAGGACCAACTAGACCCCGAACGGAACCTATAACCCGAATTTCATCAATTTTGTTTCATGGTAACTAAGAAAAGTGGCCAGTATGGCGTATGGCGTACGGCGGACAGACAGAAATATTTTTATTCCATTTTCGGATGCTACATACCTTGAAACGTAAACCATCAAATTTTGAGGGGGGTAAGAATTTTTTTTTCATGGTCGATTCCAATAGTTCATTATTGAAAATAATAAACCAAAATCAGTGATCAGTTTGACTTTTCAATCAAAGCCTTGCGTTTTAATAAGGCAACTAGTTACATAAACTGCAACTGCCCATCAGCTGTCTAAAGTGAGTCAAAATTCAGTTTGTTGTTCAAATTACTAAAAATCACCGACATTTGTTATAGGATGAAGCATTGAAAAGTCGCTCACATGTTTATATTGTATGACGGGAATTTTTCGGGGTCTTACATGTTCACCAGATCGCGATGAAAGGAAATAAATATATTTTAAAAACTACAATGGCGATGCCGCGGCAGGATAAGCTTCCAATATTATCGTAAATCCTGGTGGGTAAATAACGGCATTGATCGCGGCGGCGAGTATAGTTGGAGTGGATGGTCGCCTAAGGACTTAACAGGTGGTCGTCACAAAAAAATTGGCCCGAGTTGACCACCGTTGCCCGTGTTATTTGTGTAACATTCCCGCCCACTCTGTTGGAGTTGGTTCACAACACTATTCTCGCCACTCGATCTGAAAAAAACTTAGTTCATCTGTATTAGTGCGCTACTGAACAATAGCTGAATCTTCCTTCGAATGTAATCGCCCTCATGCGTCAAATCCTCAGGGAAACACTCACGACTCATGCCAAGTGAAAGTTAGCTATATGATGGAACCAGCAGATAGTGGACCGAGAACATGTTATTTCCAAAATCACATTTTATACATAAGTATGTCAAAAAATGTGATTTTAGCCAATTCCCGATGAAAATAATCTACTGCAATAAGTGCAGAGAATGATTTAGAAACTGTACAATTTTCATAAACAAAAATTGGGTCGAATTTTAGTTAAAATTGCTCAAAAAAAGCTACGAATCTGTTAAAATGACTAAAAGTCAATAAAACACTAAATACAGATTTCTCTATAGAACATGGGTCAAATTCAAGTATTGGTGTAGGGGAGAGGGATGCACCGAATTGCTAAAACTCACCAACTTTGAAAATTCGCTTAATATCGTTCGCCGCATGGCTGCAACTTGTCATTCATTTTAAAAATATTTACACAGTACCTCTCCTCCTGATCCCAACGATTCAAAATTGATCATTTTTCATTGAAAACTTGAAGCAACATGAGTGAGTATGGATACTCTTAACGCTTGCCTTTAAGTAATTAGAGTACGGATACTGTAAATTAATTTCATACTCCCAATGTTATGGATACTCTAAATAACATTCACACTCTCAATGAACAAATTGCTGCCCCCACTCTGCTAGTACAGTTGTCACTTATTCGGCTAGGTTTCCCCGCCTGACGTCACAAATCGAGGTCCTTCGAGATTCCAATAAGTCAGTCAATTTTTCCTTTATCTTGAATCTCTTGATTTCTTCAAAATACTACATTTATAATTATTACATTAACAAAAATCTTGATGTTGTGAATGCGAGTATACTACTTCCCAGACGTTTTTCGGTTTCCCATTTCCTTTAGTATGGGCAGGTACTATTGTTTCAACTGAGTCATGGATTATATTATATTATTATCTACCAAATATCCAACAAGTGATGTCAACAAGTAATCTTTGCGAGTTTTCCATAAATACTCGTAACTGCGAATGAACACAAAATATAAAATAGAAGAAAGATCCAGTGACATCTACGTAACACCACAATAAAGGTGTTCTTGAACTATTTCGAAGTACAGTCTACAACTATTTACTTAATGTGTTTCAGTTAGCTCCATTCTGCTTAGTGTTGCATAGTTTGAACGACCTTGATGATTTAATTGTAGGGTTAAATGAAAAAAAGTTAAGGAAGTTAGTAGGTAGGGCTGTATGGTAACTCGCTTTTAGCGATCTATCGGCAGAGGCAAAACATTAATCCCCTAATTAACTAGAAAAGCACCCGCGGCGGGAAAATGGAAAATGTCCACCAAGTTGCGAATCTAGATCAGAAAAGAGAAACTGCCACTGAAACCATCACGTAAAATAATGACAAAAAAATGCTTTGAGCTGTGCGGGCTTAGAAACGAGATCTCACGAGTATGATGACTGTCGGAGGTTGTGAGGCAACCGTGAAAATATTTCCTTTTGATCATCGCCTCGGCATCCTGTTGAAATCCTTCCCTTTTGCTCATCTGGGGCACGCGGCCTGAAAAACAGGTCTTTTCGACGACGTACAAAAGGTTGTTAGTCGCATCCGTCCGGAACGGTTGCCTACCGAGTCAGTTGGATGAATGTTTTGTGTGACGTGTATTATAGATGTTTTAGGCTTAGAAGGAGATTGCAGGTGGAAGTACGCGACATTGTTACCGGAATGCAACTTGCGTTACCATACCAGTAAGTGCTTGCTGTCAAGAAATTCGACTTTGGTTAAATCACTTAACCAATGTTTTCACCCGAAAACATCTCTCCGTCTAGTCGGGTTCTTGACTCGGGGATTGAGGCGATGATGGCAGCTAAGGATTCACCCTTCAATTCTCTCGATCATGCTGACCCAAAATGTGCGGAACAACTTGAATTGAATACTGAAATTGAATTTTATGTCGAGTTACTATTTTATTCCACGTCTGGTAAGTACTAGAATACGAATGGATTTCCCCCAATTTCGGTTTATCGTTTTCAATAATGAACCATTAGAATCGAGCATGAAAAAAAAAAAATTCTAACCCCCCCTCAAAATTTGATGGTGTAAGTTTCAAGGTACGTAGAATCCGAAAATGCAATACAAATATTTCTGCCTGTCCGCCGTACGCCGTACGGGCCACATTTCTTAGTTACCATGAATAAAAATTTATGAAATTCCGGTTATAGGTTCCGTTCGGGGTCTAGTTGGTCTTCGAAGCTCGGCGTTACTGTCAGTCATCTCTAAGGGGTTCAAAATAGGGGTTGAAATTTTCAGACCGCCGTAGCTCGAAAACTTTCGATTGAAGAGTATGGTTTTTTTTAACGATATTAAATTTGTCTTGAGCTAAACAATTTTTTGAGACCACCCGGAGTACGTCCAGCCGTTCGTGTGCACCAAAAAGCTTCGTCAACACGATCGTGAATCAAACGGTACAAATCCGGCGAGATATCAACAATAAGGAGCACCTGATTATAATCAAGGATGGCTGTATGAAGTCGAGTTGGTTGTTCAGCGATATTATTTCATTGATAAGTGATGGACTATTGGATTTTGTTGGTAGGTACTTGTGAAACCTGAACAACCTTTGAAGTATTATTGACGGGTAAATTATTACACAATGGTAAATTATTACACAATGGTAAATTATTACACAATGGTAAATTATTACACAACGAAAATTATTACACAACGGTAAATTATTACATAACAGTAAATTATTACACAACGGTAAATTATTACACAACGGTAAATTACTACACAACGGTTACCAAGAAGGGGCTGGATTTTGTTGATTGGTACCTACTTATTACACAACGGTTCATTATACTTGACCAGAGGGTAGGTACTGACCACAGAAAACAGTGATCTACGCAGAAGGGGCATCTATTTCACTCCACATCGACAATTTTCCTTCAGAACTTCATTATTTGCGTTTCTTTTCGCCATTTTAGTTACTGTTTGTCATCGAAAGAATTATTTTAGCAACATTTAACTCGTGATTTAGGTAGGTACCTAGTAACGAGTGCGGGGTTAGGTACTAACCTACGGAGGATCTGCGATCCACATAATATGTATAGAGTAGTACATATTATATTATATAGACGGGTTATCTATACAGAGAGCTGTGATCTGTAACAGAAGGGTATTCTGTACAAAATAATAAACCGTTGTGCAGGGATTTGCAGCGTTTTTTTTTTCTCGATTTTTAACCCAGAAAACTCATTTGGCCACCTTTTTGACAAATGGCATTCGACAAAAATTCATGTTTGTTTTTATTCGATAATATCCAACGAATCCAATCCGATCCCACGTCCAATCAGATCCTTGTCTTTGCTCGTGAACCTATGAATAACTCGTAGAGACAAAAAGGACGTGCTCGCCGGTGTGCGAACACGGAAGCCCGTTCTCCTTTCAGGGTGTCAGACCCTCGTAAAACCGCTAGGGCCTCCAGAGACCAAAGAATCCTGAGAATCTCTGGGAGTAGGGTAAGCACGACGAGCCCGTTAGCCTGAATGTCTTGACAGGCAGAAGGGCGTGAGGGCTCAGTGCAAAAATGGACTTCCCGATCAGCATTGTCAAGGTTTCTGCTGTTCGGTCGGGAACCATTTTAGGGAGCTATTTGTCCCTCTCCATTTTCACTGCCGTATTACAATGATATCCGTATTACAAGTATATGACGCTAAGCATTTTAACGAAAGCTACAAATGGGGAGGATAGACGGTCTTCTATTCTACGGTAAATTTTACCCAGGAAACAGATGTTGGTTGGAATTTCCGGTTCTTGACTCCAAAAACGGATTCGGAAGTCTCGACGCGTTTAGAAGGAACGACTAAATTTGAAAGTGTTTCCCATGTTTCTTAGAAAAATCCTATATACCTCTCTCATGGGTCAGGTCATCGCATTTTCGGCCGGATTCAGTAGTACAAGCTCGTTATTTGAAGGTAAAATTCGTTTTGTTTGTGATGAGTTTGTTCAGAACTATACCTAGCAATTTATTATAGTTTATCCAAAACATCCTCGACACGTTAGAAGAATTTAACGAAAAGTTTGATTAAAATAGTTGCTCCTAAGGTTATATTCAAGAAAAGTATTGTGAGAATAAAATGATTAGGGAAACCCTTCCGAAGTGATATTGTCCGGGGAACAAAATAACCTCACCGGTTGGCAAATGCAAATGGCTGCCCTCAGTCCGCTGCAGCCGTTTTTTGATCAGCTAGATTTCCCAGCATAACTGCCCATTGGCTCATTTTCTGTCCATTGCTTCTCACACTCTCATTATGTGAGTGCAGTTAAGTAATTTTAATTGATACTTCATGTGCCTCAATGTTTTAATTTCAAGTTACACTACTTACATTAGATTAATCGACGTCTTGATGTTATGTATACGTTTTGGGGTTCCCTTTTCCTTATTTTTATCCTTAAAAGTGTATTTTATTGGGAGGAGTGTTCAGATATCGTCTCCGGAATCACAATAATTTTCTTATCACCGGCAACAATAAACATGAAGCCTGTGATGTCTGTTATTTGCTTCGTTTCGCCCCATGTAGTAACTCATCAAATCAACAAAAGCAAATTCTCGTCGCCTTTCCGTTGTTCCACCTCTAAACTTGCTACTCGCTCCAGAGATTCATTTGTGCGCAAAAACGTTCGGCGAGCCTCTCAAAAACAACGGCCGCGTTTGTAAATACCCACAGCCAACTGCTGGGTGCCTCCCAGTGTAAACGTTGTTTCCAAGGAATGTTGACTGCCCGATAAAACTTGCCTTCATTAACGTTAGGGGGCACCGCAAGAAAGGGGCTTTCTACCTCTTGGCCCATTCCGCAGTTTACAGAAGCGGGAAATTTATCGACTTTGAGTGGAAAGATGGGGGATTCCTGCCACGAAGAAGTGGTTAGCCTACACTTCTGTGACGTCAAGCTCACAGGAGGAATGATCTACATACGTGAACATGATTGTTTAAAAAAATAACACGTCGGTTATATTTTAGCACTTCGTCTTTTTGGTTTATTATTTTCAATAATGAACCATTGGAATCGAGCAAGAAAAAAAAATTCTTACCCCCCCTCAAAATTTGATGGTTTACGTTTCAAGGTATGTAGAATCCGAAAATGCAATAAAAATATTTCTGTCTGTCCGCCGTACGCCGTACGGGCCACTTTTCTTGGTTACCATGAAAGAAAATTGATGAAATTCGGGTTAAAGGTTCCGTTCGGGGTCTATGGTCCTCGAAGCTCGACGTTACTGTCAGTCATCTCTAAGGGGTTCAAAATAGGGGTTGAAATTTTCAGACCGCCGTAGCTCGAAAACTTTAGATTGAAGGGTATGGTTTTTTTCACGATATTAAATTTGTCTTGAGCTAAACAATTTTTTAGGACCACCCGGAGCACTGTACGTCCAGCCGTTCGTGTGCACCAAAATGCTTCGTCAACACGATCGTGAATCAAACGGTATAAATCCGGCCGGGATTTCATCACTAGGGAGCATCTGATTGTAATCAAGGTGGCTGTATGAATTCGAGTTGTTTGTTCTACGATAATTATTTCATTTGGCAAGTGATGGACTATTGGATTTTGTTGGTAGGTACTTCTGAAACTTAAACAAACGTTGAAGTATTATTGATGGGTAAATTATTAAACAATGGCAAATTATTACACAACGGTGAATTATTACACAACGGTAAATTATGACACCACGGCAAATTATTACACAACGGTAAATAATTACACAACGGCTCAACTACCCAGAAGGGGCTGGATTTTTTTGATAGGTACCTTTGCAACTTGAACAACCGTTGAAGTATTATTGATGGGTAAATTATTACACAATGGCAAATTATTACACAACAGTAAATTATTACACAACGGCTCATCTACCCAGAAGGGGCTGGATTTTCTGGATAGGTACTTTTGCAACTTGAACAACCGTTGAAGTATTATTGATGGGCAAATTATTACACAATGGCAATTTATTACACAAAGGTAAATTGTTACACAACGGTAAATTATTACACCAAGGTAAATTATTACACAACGGTAAATTATTATACAACGGCTAATCTGCCAAGAAGGGGCTGGATTTTGTTGATAGGTACTTTTGCAACTTGAACAACTGTTGAAGTATTATTGATGGGCAAATTATTACACAACGGTTCATTATTCTATCTACGTAGAAGGGGAACCTATACAGGTAAATTATTACACAACGGTTTAGGTAGGTACCTAGTAACGAGTATTTTTATTGATAACCATAAATAAGTTACATTTCACAGGCATGTGATGGCGTAAGTAACCCCTGGGCCTTGATTTGATTCATGACTGTTCGAGAGTACGTCTGCATCTGTGCGGTCCTTCTGTTAATTGTTCTCCTTTTTTGCAAAACCCTACTTCTCCAAAATTAGCAAGTTTTTAGGCATTAAAAAAAAAATGCAGGTGCAAGCTTGTGCAGGTTATAATTATGGAATGTGAAGGTTGGAAAACTAACACCACTATGATTGACTGAGGGATCCTATACAGTTCCAGTTTTCACCTCAAAAAGAGCAGCGCAGACGGCCTGCTGGTGGTTGATACGAGTATTATGTGTGGAACCCGATTTCGAAGTGAAGTGCATTGGGAACAGCGAAAAGAGCCAGAACCTTCATCAAGAATTATTTCAGCCTCCCTAGAAACTTTCTTTTGGTCCGTCGCCTTTCCGTTTACTACACTTCCTTTCCATTGAGTGAGATTTCCCCTTATGTGGTAGTCGTACTGTTACACCGGAAGCTCCACCCGATTTCCCCCCTTCCCCCCCACGACTGTTAATTCCGTGATTCATCCATCACGTGAAGGTAAACCCGAACTTATCAAGATGGATGACAGCCGGATCCTAGAGGTAGTTCCCGAGCGGTTGGTTTGAAAAGGAACTTACACGGTTGAGCGTTCCTTGTCCTGAAAGTGGAAACTAGAGATAGATATAGAAGACGTGTTAAAATCACGTTCAGCGGGTGATTAATGAAATTTACGACAGCAGAATTCATTTAAAATGATCTCAACAATGTGACGTGGACATAATTTGGTATAATGTAGGATCCTGAAAGTAAATTACATAAGTTACTCTACCATGTGTGTACACTGTTTTGCCCTGTTGACATTGACTTGAAATTGGTTTCTACCCCCTTTTCCTTCGCAAACAATGTGAATTCCTTCGTTAAAATAAAGCGTGTAGAGTTGTGACACAAGATTACCGCCTCCACCTCTTAACTTGGATGCAGGAAACGCGTTTGTAGGTAGATGCAGGAATATCGCTCATATATGTTAGGTCGATAGTAACCTCATTTGGGTTATCCTTTATCCAGATAAGGCACGTCGAGCGATGTCTTCCCCCTGAGATCTCGGAATATACCGACGTCTTGTCACTTCCTGCTCTATAACACAATAATTTCGTTGCCTACAGTCAAACTGTCCACAAACTGTTTATATATAATATGTAATGTAATGTTAATGTGTAATTCCAGACGATATAAAGTAAGTATATGACCTTGGCTAATGGATTTTAAAAAAATGCGTTGCCGTACGGGGTGTCTAGCCGCCAGTGGTTTGTGTTCATGACGGTACGTTTATTGTCGAATGAAATCCGGGGGACACCCCCAGACCCCCGGATTATAGCACGTTAGATCAAGGATCAAAGCAAGGAAACATGGAACATGATTTTCGAATAGGTACATGATAACAGAGGATATGGAGATATGTAGAAAAACGTCTGCCAAGTCGAGTAGGCACTATAGCTTCCTCACTTGAATCACATGAACTAGTTGGGTAGGTTCGTTATGATACGGGACCATCTGCGATCCAACCCGCGTGTACCCTCAAAATTTCATCTCTCTACGACTATTTTTCGCGTAGTTAGAAGCGTTATAAGGAAACGGTCAATATTTCATGTTTGCGCATGCGCATATGGAAATTACAGTACGGCTCCAATGAAGTTCATTTGGAACCATCGAAGTATTATACTGATCGACCCTCCAAATGTGAACCCATTTCAACGATAATTAAGGTAGTTATGGGCACTCAAAGTATTTCACGTTTGCGCATGCGCAGGCTAAACGATTTTCATGATTTTGAAACGGGACCATCTGCGGTCCAACCCGCGTATACCCTCACAATTTCAGCTCTCTACGACTATTTATCGCGTAGTTAGAAACGTTAGACGTTACATGAACTTTTTTTTACTCTGTCACGAATCCAAGGCTTCCCTGCCTTCGGTAGTGAGGAAGCAAAAAACGTCGTGGGATTTCCAAGCCTCGGACCAGCGAACTAACGCAATGTCATTTTATACACGTCCTCAGCTGCTTTTGGCGTTTTTCGGGAAGGCAGAACCCCCTCGGCAGTTTTCGGCGGAGTGGGGTCTGGCCATGCTCTCCTCGGAGTTGGGTGGCAGGAGTGGGGTAGAGGGAGAACTGTGCGGGCGACGGGGAGGGGAGCCTAGTTCACCTGGACAGGACGCGGACGGATTCCAGCCTGGTTTACTCCCGTAAAAACATGTTCCATTTTAAAAGATTGTTTCATAATATCAAACGAAATTACGAGTTTGAAAGTTGGCGATTCTGAATCTGAATATTCCACGGTTTCTGGTGTCTCACGAGTTTCGCCAATTCGTTCTTGTTTATTGGTCGATGTGTTTCCCGCTTTGCCCGTCAGCATTACCATTACTCGGTGTAACACCCCGTACAGTCTCACCACCTGCTTACTTAACAGTCTTTCTTCTTTTCAGTACCCTACGTACTTCTTGACGCTACAGTTAATACCCCCCCCCCCCCTTCACACTATTAACTTTCTTAGTCATCGAATACCCCGGTACTTCTACCTCAGTACTCAACCTGCTTTCTAGTACTCCTGTGCTGCAATTCACTCTTTCCACCGACTCACCATCCGAAATTAAACCTCTTGTCATCCAAAAGACCACGTGCCATTCACTTCATTGGAACACCAAGAAACAAAAATACCGCGTTCAAAAATTTCGAACTTCCCCGGAACCGAAGAGCTTTCTCTGTTCCCTCTGTAGTTGCCATTGAGTCATTGTCCGCATTCACCTCTACCTACTTGTCACGAGGACCAGGAAAATCGGCACTTAACTTTCCGTTGACTTTCCTTTCATCTTCCCTCACTTTGAAGCTTAAAACCCCTTCATTTCCAACCATTCCATTTTCGGCTTGAAAAGAAGGAAAGGGGGGGGGGGGGGGGGACCAGAGAAAAAGCGGCTAAACAAGACAAAATAAACTCTTCCTGGGCGGTAAATGAGTTCTCGATTATATTCCGTTTCCGGCTTTATGGCTCGGCGAGGTGGTGCGTTTTGGTTTCGGCTCGCGGAATGAAATGAAAAGGAAATGAATGAATATTCATTGTTGAAGGATATTCGAGGAGAGAGGTTTCACCGGCCTCCCTATGCGTCCTAATTAAAACAGGGGAGGGGCCTCCATAATCAAACATGACACACAATAGAATCAGAAGCTCCAGCTATGGCCCCTTCCCCTTTCCGGATTATGCGTCGTTTTGATTGATTATCTCATTACACACTGCTGGACTTGATGGAGTGATCCGTTTGAGTGCTAAATAATCACGGCTGTATTACGCATTTTCAGTCGAGTATTCAGAAAGGCAAATATTGAGGTAAGTAGTCAGGCGTAGGTTGTTATTATGCTGGTACATGTATTTTATAATACAACCATAAGAGCTATTACAAGCTGAATAATCCGTGCGTTACCAGGATATTTTCCAGTTTTGAGGGATTTAAATATGTTTCTCGCTCGATTGTAATGGTTCATCATTGAAGATGAACCAAAAACCAGAAAATTGCTAAAATTGCCTATTGTTCCAGGAAAATTATTTCAGGGAGGTAGTTACCTACAGGTAAATATATCTACTTAATACCCTGTATTTATACATGTAAAAGTGGCAAGTAAAAAGTTCAGTCAGGTATGTTGTAGGAGCAGACTGATAATATTTGACCAGGAAATTACCGACGTTCTTTACCATTTTTCGATCCCTCTGAACACACGAAGAAAATGAGAAAATTAATCATCACAACTGGAAGCGGCAAACGCGCCGAAGATAAGTTTGAAGTGATAAGCAGGAAATTAGGTTCGTGAAATTACACATTTGGATTTGAAATCAATCACATACCTGAAATTTATGCCTAGGCATCTAAAATCTGAACTTGACCGAGAAATTATTACCTTAGGTACTAGGCGCTATAGCGTTTTTAGCGTCAGGTTACACTATAATTTTTGTTCTTGCTTAATGTCTAGGGGCTTTCAGTTGACGTATTTGCGGAAAACTGGCTTTGGAAACCATCAGTACGTGGGAGGTACCTGCAGTGGAAGGGCTGTTTTGAGATTCTGAGCCATAGATCTAGGAACTTTTTGTGAGATTATCACAGAAATTATTATTTATTTGCCAAGGTTTTCGAGTATAATTTAACTGACCAGGCACCACAAACACATTGGTTTTGTTGTGAGTTTGTGTTGTCTGCTGATGAGTTGAATTGTTCTCGAAAAGCTTAGCGAATAAATAATAATTTCAGTTCATCAATTCATCGAGTTTTATCACGCACATTTTGTGGTAAGCCGTCTTGCAATGTGGAATAATGAAACAAAAAATAAACCTTCAGCTTACCACCAATTTATTTATAACAAAGCTTTTCACTCAAATTCTGAGCGTCATAGGTACTCACATAAACACAGACGTGAATACCTGATGCTCAGAATTTGAGTGAAAAGCTTTGTTTTAAATAAATTGGTGGTAAAGTTTATTTTTTGTTTAATTATTCAACATCGCAATAATTTCAGTGATAAATAAAAGATGTTTATTAGTAACCTCCATAAATCGGATAACGGATAATCTCAGGTCACAGGGTGCCCTAAATAATTTGTTTTGGAAAATCATGGATTTTTGTAGGAGGTGTGTAACGATTTAAATAAACTTAGGTATTCAAGAACTTTCATCCCTTTTTATGGAAGGTAGTCATGGAATAAAAGGATTTTTGATTTTGATGAAATATTCGTGTGAGCAGTCTTCGGGGGTTAGGTGGTTGACTGTACCCGGATTACTCTACCTAATAGGGGTGTACGTATTACAATTCAGTTCAATTTATTTATTCAACAGAAACTTCATACAACAAATATAATGATTTTTAGAGAGTCTATATACATAATACAAGTTCTAAACTTATGCTGGTTTATGAGCCTAAGGTCAGTGACCGGTCCAGGCTCGTCTCTTCCGCTGCTATTTATTGCTGGGTATGTATTTATAAACAGTTTCATTGACAGAGCGCTCCGTAAGTGTTTGGAGAATGAGTTACATTGATCAAGAACTAACAGTATTTATAACCTGTAAATACAGGTTATTCCTAAGTAGTTAGTAAATACAATACAAATGTAAGAAAAAATATAGCTACGAAGGCCGATTTGTATTTTTGTCCTCATTTAAACTTGTTTATAACAATACTTTCGTTATTTTCAAGTTCAAAATATTCTATAACTAGTTTTTTAAATTTTCCTGTTGATGATGAAGACTTTGTTAGGAGCGGTAACTGTTCAAATAGGGCTGGAACTAGCCATGGAAATTGTCTAGTGTAGAAATCATTATGTGCTTGTGGTGTCTGGAGGACATAGTTGGCATTTGTTCGCGTCGGTCTAATCACCGCTTGCTTAGTAAATAAATTCAGGTGTTTATGTACATATAAAACAGTTCTGTGAATACAAGCCTTTCTGGGAGTGAGAACATCCAAGTGTTTGTACAGGTACTCGTAACTAGTTGAAGTACGTTTATGGGAATTAGTCGCAATTCTCAAAAGTGTATTCATTGCTATGTTTATATTATTAAAGGTAGACGCCTAAGTTCCTCCCCAGAAGTTAAAATGCTATACATGAGCATAATACACCATTTTAAGGTTTTATTTCGTTAGCCAACTTCGTAGCACCAGAAAGTAGTGCAATAGTCCATTTGGCTACTTCATAGACATTCATTTCTGCGATAGAGTGTGCTAGCTCCCAGGTGTTCTCATTTATCACAATAGCTATATCGTCAGCAAAAGCTAAAAATCTTAAGTTCATAGTTAATAGGTCATTCATATGTATCAGAAACAAAATTGGGCGAAGGACAGATCCTTGCGGTACTCCAAAGCAGATTTTTGTAGATTGCTGCTATCAGTATCCTGAATTTGCACAGTAGTTGTTGTATCGTTTCATTAAACAAGCTCACTATCAATGTTTATTCGTGAATTTATTCGTATGAACCCTTGGTACTGGGATGTAAACAGTATTAAACTTGATATGCGCATCCGAATACCGAGAGCTCCTGACACAGGCCCGACTCAAGGGAAGGTCGCGTGGGAGTCCAACTACTCCAGGAATGTCTAATGAAATCGAGGGACCTTGACCACAGGCCCACCCCACAAGAGGTGTGAAGTTAAGCGAATGACAGTGCGAAGGTCGGGTGACAACCGCCCTCAGCTTCCCGGCCTCCGATTAAGCGATCAAAGGGCTTCAGTTCAGTCACCTCACCGTGTTTTCAGTCAGGAATCGTATTGTTCACATTATTTTCTCGCGTAACCGCTACCCATGTTTATGGTTTATTATTCTGTGAATAATACACCCATGTAATCGGTCAGCAAAACATTTGTATAACACCCCCTCAAAATTTTTTCTTTACGTTTCAAGGTGCGCAGATTCCAAGAATGCAATGTCCGTCCGCCGTATCACGTGTACCGGCTTCATTTTCGGTCTAAAAAATTCGTTCTTTCGCACACATGCTCCATTTGGGCCCTAGTTGTGTCCCGAAACTTTGCAGCCCGATCGGAATATACCCAGGGGTGTTATGAGTGAAAATGTGGATAAAAATAGGTACTTTTTGTGTTTTAGTAACATGTTAGTAACATGAGCTGTTGAGGTATCTTTTTCCATGTTTTTGGGGACGAAAGGCCGAATGTGAAGTCGATTTTGACCAAAGAGTGGAAAATTTAGATTCTACCAAAGGTTCAGCTGCCAAATTTGATTTTTTTATGAGGCAAAAACCTGGAAAATCGTCTGAAATCACCATCAATTTGTATAATAACACTAGAAAAAGTGTCGACACGTGGATCAAGACGATTAAATGGCACTACCAATGATCAAAGATAGTTAAAAAAAAAAAAAAATTAAAAGGAGCGTACCTACCTAATTTGTGTTTTGGGGGCCAAAATTGGTGGAAACCATCAGAAATAGCTATTTCAATTATTACGCATGAAAGAAACAATAAATGAACAGCCAGAATTTCTGTAGGTATGTCCAATAGAATAATAAACCCATGTGACAAGGACTTTGCAGCGTTTTTCTTTTACGTTTCAAGGTGTGTAGATTCCAAAAATGCAATGCCCGTTCGCCGTCGACCGTCCTCCGTATCAGCTATATGCATTTTCGGTCTAAAAAAAAAATTGTGCTTTCGCACACAGGCTCAGTTTGGGCCCTTTTCCATGTTTCGTAGGGTGAGGAGACCGAATATGAAGTTGATTTTGACCAAAGAGTGAAGGGCTGAGGTTCTAACAAAATTTTAACTCTCAAAAATCAATATTTATGGGTCAAAATCCTGTGAAATGGCTGTAATCACCAGGCATTTGTAGAATGACACAGGAGGACGTATTAACATGGCGAATGAAGAAATTCAGTGATTATATTATTTCACTGATCAAAAATAATTTGTCAGAAATATCAACGTAATACTGGAGTTTAAAACCGTCAGATTAGCTTTATGGGTCTCTTCACTGAGGTGCCTTGCTCCGTGGAGAATAATAAACCCATGTGACAAGGACTATGCAGCGTGTTTTCTTAGGTATCTTGAACGAAAATTTATTAATGAAATCTGGTGGGACCCCATTGGGGGTCTAGTGGGTCCGCGAAGCTCGGCGTTACTATCAGTCATCTCTATTTTGTGAAAAATAGGGTTAGAAATTTTCAGAACGTCGTTCCTCGAAAACTTACAATAGAGGTCTAGTTTTTTTAAATTTTTGGTTTATTATTTTCAATAATGAACCTTTGGAATCGAGCATGAAAAAAAATGCTAACCCCCTCAAAATTTGATGGTTTACGTTTCAAGGTTACGTACAATCGGAAAATGCAATTCAAAAATTTCTGTCTGTCCGCCGTACGCCGTAAGGAGCACTTTTCTTAGTTACCATGAGAAAGAATTGATGAAATTCGGGTTATAGGTTCATTTCGGGGTCTAGTTGGTCCTCGAAGCTCGACGATACTGTCAATCATGTATGAGGGGTTCAAAATACGGGAATTTTCAGAACGCCGTAGCTCGAAAACTTTCATTATAAAGATATGTTTTTTTAAGTTTTTAAATTGATCTCGAACTAAACAATTTTTTGAGACCACCCGGAGCATTGTACGACCATCCTTTCGTTTGCACCAAAAAGCTTCGACAATACGATCGTATCAAACGGTATAAATCCGGCGAGATATCATCACTAGGGAGCATCTGATTATAATCAGGGATTGGCTGTGTGAAGTCGAGTTGGCTGTTCTGCGATTTCATTTCATTGAAAAATGATGGATTTTTTGGTATGTACTTTTGGAACTTAAACAAACGTTGGAGTATTATTGATGGGTAAATTATTACACAAGGGTAAATTATTACACAACGGTTCATGTACCTAGAAGGGGCTGGATTTTGTTGATAGGTACTTTTGCAACTCGAACAATCGTTGAAGCATTATTGATGGACAAATTATTACACAATGGTGAATTATTACACAACGGTTTATTATTTGCCTTATGCTTCGTGAATAACTACAAATAATTAGTGATTGAATTATTGAATCTCGCGCATTTGTAGGAAACTTAATTTGCGGAGCCGCCTCCAGTACTCGATGTAGGGCTTTCCTGGGGGAGCTCGAGGGTACTGACCTGAGAAAACTGTGATCCACGCAGAAGAGGCATCTATACAGGTGAACCTAATAACAGCAATAACCTAATAAACCTTTGTGTAATAATTGGCAGCGTTTTCAACTTGATCTCAAACTTCGAGTTTTTTTAGACCACCCGGAGCATTGTGTGCCCAGCCGTTCGTTTGCACCGAAAAGCTTCGTCAACACGATCGTGAATGAAACGGTATACATCCAGCCCAGACATTGTTGCCAGGGAACAGCTGATTATAATCACGCATGACTTTATTAAATCGAGTTGGTTGTTCCTTGATATTATTTCATTTGAAGATGGATCTTTTTTTCGGATTTCTTTGATAGGCACTTTTGTCACCTGAACAAACTTACGCTTCATGGGTTCCTAACACCAAATAGTCAATGATAGGATTGTTGTGTCATTGATAGAATTGGTGGAATATTTATGTCACAGTCGATTTTGGACTTCTTTGGGGGGAACACGAGGTTACGTATTGACCACAGAAAACAGTGATCTACGCAGAAGGTGCATCTATACAGGTAAACAATAAACGTTCTGTAATAATTTGCAGCGTTTTTAGTGTGACGATCATAACTTGTGTTCCCAAGTTGAGTGTATAACTTCTAAATTTATATCACTTACTGAACAACTTTGGTGATTGTATCACTTTCTAAGCCTGGAGGTTCATATTGGGTAATATAATATAAGGGCCTTGGAAGTGGCGGATCAATGTGGTGGGGGGAGGGGGGGTTGTGACGTGAGAGAAAAGGCATTGGCCTGAGAAGTCCTGCACCGTTACGTGCATGTTGGCCATTAAAATCCCCCCCCCCCGTCATCCGCAATTTCCCCTCCCCAACTCACCGCCCCCCCCTCCTGTAACTTTATCCCCACTCCTCCACAAAATAACCACCGCCCCTCCAGCCGGCTCCCTTACCGCTAACTAACCCCCGTCTCGTGGTGACTGTGGCGGCGGCCAAGGTCGACCCGGCTGACACGTCAGCAGCCGTTTGTGACCCCACGTGCCCTCACAGGCAGCCGAGTCGGTCATGTTCCAGTCTAATCAGCCGTTTCAATCGATAGCTATCGCTCATTCTTATAGAACCCTTCGTCACATCGATATGAGTGAAAAGAATCAAATAGATTTCAACATCAGGCTAATTTAGACAGTAGTTGTATCCATTTCTTATTTACTTTCACGATTAAACCGTCCGTTACCAAATGGGTCCAAACTTTCCGAGTTCGGTAACAGTGGACTATTTGCTCGTAGTTGTTTCATTTTTTTAAATGAAAATAGATTCCATCCTGAGGATTTTGAGACCAGCCGCACGCTCCAACGATAAGTAGTTCTTTTTCTATGATTTTTCAAAGTTCCCAGAGGTTCCTACGTCACAGTTGGTAGCGGTGTCCCGCCCAGGCGAGAGGGGGGCAATGTCGTAGGAACCTCTGGAAACTTTGAAAAATCATAGAAAAAAACTACTTATCGTAGGGGCGTGCGGTAGGTCTCAAAATTCTGAGGACGGAGTCTACTTTCATTTATATAATAATATGAACGGTCTTTATCCATGGAGAATGGATTTGACATTGGATTCAGAGATACGGAGTTTAGTTTTCTGCGAGCTTTTAAATTTTATTTTAATAATCGATATATTTGCTATATCAGTAACATAACAACTGAGCGTAGCCCATCAAGTTAGTTTGCTATAATATTATTCAACTGTTTGTAGAGTTTTTAGCCCAGTGGCTGTAACTCAAGAGAACACTCAATCACTACACTTGTCACATTGTCACATCACAAGGTCGAAAGGTTTTGTTCTATCAAGCCGCCGGGTGGCGTTGCTGTTGTCTAGGAGTCGAAGAACTTCCGGATTCATGTGTTCATGAAGCCGCTGTTCGTATTTAATCGCATGCTGCTTGGCCACTTCGCTGACGGATTCCATCTTGAGGTCTCGATGGAGGTCATCGTTTCTGATGTACCAATGGGCGTTGACAATACTCCTCAGTACCTTGTTCTGAAAAGTTTGTATAATCTTGATGTTTGTCTTTTTAGTACAGCCCCAGAGCTGGATACCATAAGTCCACACAGGTTTTAGGATTTGCTTGTAGATTAGCAATTTGTTGTGTACAGATAGTTCAGAATATCTGCCTAGCAACCAGTACATTTTTTTGAACTTGATATTTTTAACTGATATTTTTTTAAAATCACATGTTCCTTCCATCTTAATTTGGCATCAAGAGTCATCCCTAAGTACTTTGCTGTATTAGCGTAGGGGATCTGTTGTTCATTCATCATGACTGGTATCGTTGTTATACTCTTGTTCGTTAAGTTAGTATGAGTAGATTTAAGCTTCAGCTCAGTTTAAGCTTCAGTCGCCATTTTTTGGTCCAGGCGCTTACATCATCAACAGAACGATGTAATTTCCTAGTTGCTTCCTCTACTGAGTCATCAACCGCAAGTATGGCAGTATCATCAGCAAAAGTTGCGATTGTCGTGTTTTCATTGCTAGGTACATCAAATGTATATAGAAGGTATAGTAAGGGCCCAAGCACGCTTCCTTGAGGGACACCTGCCCTTATTTTCTTGAGACTGGAGTACTCTCCTTCGTGTTTCACTCTGAAATGTCTTTCAGAAAGATATGATTTCAAAATTCGAAAAAATGGCTTCGGTAAGTCTCTCTCAAGTTTGTACTCTAACCCTTTCTGCGAGACGTTCGTGTTTTTCTGCAGTGGGTAAAGTTGGACGAAGGCAGCATTGGCTTTTCAAATCCGGGCACTGACGTCCTGGTCGGCTCACTCAGTAGTTGTGATTGTGACGATGAGGCATGTGAGGCATGTGAAATCATCTGCTTGTTCAACCTACACACCATCCACTGAAAGCCTTTCCGTACAGAAGACATTCATCCTCATCTCCTTTGTTTTTGCAGGATTTATCTTCAGCCCAGTTTTCTTTCCTACTTCAGCAAAGTTCTGGAGCTTGGTCTCGACGTCGCAAAAGCGCTGGGCTAAAATGCAAATGTCATCAACAAACTCCAGGTCTAGCCCTTCCCTCATCCCTCATTGCGAAACTCTTCTTCGTCTTCCTTAGGTCTTTCTCATGACTCGATCCAATACCCGCAGGAATAGAGTAGGTGACAGGATGCAACCCTATCTCACACCCCTATTTACTTCTACTCGATCGGTGAGTTGACCATTATGTTGTTCGTATTTTGCAATTGTATCCATTGTACATATCTTTAATTAAAGACCGGTACCCTGACCCGAGCATAAATACCTAATGGCCCTCCCACAAAAGCAAAAATTAAGGCAGATCTCAAAAAATTTGAAAATTGTAATGTGCCAGGGGTTGATAATATACCTGCTGATGCTGGGTGGGGAGCTGACAGCATATATTCTGCATCCCCTGTTTCAACAGATCTGTGAAGAAGAGAAGGTGCTACAGTGGAAGGGGGGGACTGGTGATTAAGCTACCCAAAAAGGGGAACCTTACTAACTGTAACAGTTGGAGACGGATACTAATTTTGCCGTCCCCCTCCAAAGTGCTGTGTCGTGTGATTCTTGATAGAATGGGTGGGGCTGTCGAAACGAAGCTTCGCAACCAACAAGCGGGTTTCCGTGCTAACAGAAGTTGTGTCTACCTCATCAACACTAAGAGGATAATAATGGAACAGAGTTCAGAGTTGCAGAGCCTTGTATATGCTACGTTCGTGGGCTTGTGAAGAGACTTTCGATTCGGTCCGTCAGGATTTCATCTGGGACACCCTGAAAAGCTACCAAATCCCTCCAAAGCTTATACAAACCATGAAGCCAATTATTAGTATAGGACGAGTCCGGTGATTCCTTTTGCTTGTTGTCTGTTCTTTCTGTCAATCTGTCGGCTTCTGTGTGGTTTGAAAAAATATCCTGTTTTCGGAGCTTGAATCACCGTAGGTTGAGCAGGTTTTGGAAAATATTAAACTTCATAATTAGTACCAACCAGTTTCCAGGGCATGGAAACCAAAAAACGCCCCTGGCTGTGGGGTTCTACACGGCGCTGATGGCAACTAAACTGCAATACCGCTCGGTCTTAAAGGTAGGATATAACCGTGCTCAGCCGCAAATGTCTCTCATCGTGGCATTTGCGACTATTTTAATTGGGGAACCGAACGTAATAATTATCTGCTTATGGGTACAAAGGCGAAAATAGAAGGCCTTATTTATGGAGGGATAGCGGAGTGCACGGATATACCTTCCAGCTACCATACTTCCACTAGGAGGGAGGAGGAGGGGATTTCCTGGTCGGGACAATAATATGCTTAAAAGTGATACATGTCGTCATGGCAAATGTGCATTTCTTATACTTCTGTTGTATAGTAAGTAGGTATGTATAAATAAACTAAACTAGGTAACTTAGTGAAGTTGATCAGACAAAATTATTGTGAGGTTTACTGTTGCCTGTCTGTACTTGAAACGTTCTCTTACTTCACTGACGTGGTGTTGCTGATGCCAGTGACTGTTTCTGTTCCCTTACGGAACGGTCAAGATACGGCTAAAAACTTGGGGCAGAGCGGTATTATAACTTGCATGGATATAGTCGAAAGAAAAGTACTCTGTGCCCATTGGGCAAATGACCACAAGGTACAAAATTAGTATTGAGAATACCAGCAGCGGTTAGCAATCCTCTGAATGATGGAACCTCAGCAACGGGAGCATAATATGAGGAAGTTTGTGACCCTCTACAATCAATAACCTGTTCCCCGAACTAGCCGAACTAATATCTACGCCATCCGTGAAGCAGGTGTTTTAAATGGCTCAGCGGTTGCTGTCGGCCACCTGAGTTCATGAGACGAACTGTTCCTGTCATGAGTCACGTGGCTGATCTCCGAAATTGGCTGATAAAAAGAATTGAAGGTGATGGAACGTTTAAGGAAGCAGTCATTAGACGTCCTAAATTACAAGGTTTCTCCTTTCAAAGCACCTTAACGGTTAGAATCATGGTCACACGAGGGTCCAGATTGAAATAGACGCTACCCATCATTTTTCATTTTATATTCTCGACCAGGTCGGTCAAACTAAAGTATTTTCTGGTATTCTCGAAGAAAGTATCACAAAATGTGCTGTACATACGTGTTCGGTTACTTGAAACAAGTTTTTTCAGATAGGGGAGAAAACTTCTATCTGAAGCGCTGGTGGTAGGGGGATAAAGAAACCAAAGTAGGTAGGAACTAAAATATTGAAATGAGCGTGGACTGTATTATGCAATGTAAGGTATGTAGGTACGATCCAAAATTGAGTAGGTATTTGACTCACCGAAGATGAAGACGTTTTCCCGGGCCCGGTACTTACACGTGCGGATGGCGAGGATCGTGGCTGCTGGGCCGGCACTACCTATGCGGCTTTGGATCGTACTTATTTTTGTTACTTTAAGCTTGATGGAATATCAAATCAAGTTTGATCACAATTAAATAAACATGAGATGTCGGAAGACCTGAAAGGTTTCGTTGTACTCAAAAAAAGGAAAATTTGTTTGCGAGACGCAGAGAGGAGAAAAAGCAAGGACGGCTGAAGGCGAAGTGAGTGACCAGTGGAGGGAGCGACCTACTGGCAAAGCGCTTCAGACAGGATTCATAATGTCCGTGTTTATAAAAGGCGATCGGCGCGTACACCGCCCACCCAAAATGGAGTATTTTGAAATTCTAAAAGGAAAATATTATTAAAAAATATAAAATAAACCCATTTCTCCAAAAAATAAATAAATAAATAAACCCTCTTCTCTAATTAATGGTAGCCCACCCCCCTTTCCCTTAACCCCAGTACCCGGAACTAGGAGGAAGGATTGGCAGGAGGGACAGCTGGAGGGAGCTGTGCTAGCTTTGCCAGGGGACGTAGGTAACTGCCCTTGACTGTTCGCACTCTGGCTTTCCGTACAACTCCATCTGTTCCAGGAAAGAGCTCTTCCACTACAGCAACGGGCCATTCCAACGCTGGGGTGTTCTCGCCAATCAGGTAGACAGGCTCACCAACTTTGAGAGGAGGCCTGGGGGTTGTCCACTTGGGCCTGGCATTGAGTGTGTGCAGGTAGTCCTTTGACCATCGGCGCCAAAACTCCTGGGTGGCCTTCTGTACAGTCTGCCATCGGGAAAGGTGGTTGGATGGGGTCAATTCCAGGTCATGTTCCGGTGGAGAGAGCAAAGGCGCTCCGATTAAGAAATGTCCAGGTGTGAGGATGTCTGGATCGTCTAAAGGATGAGAAGTGGTTCAACACGACACAAAAGAGTAGCAAGTTCTTCAAAGGTGAATGAACGATTTACTGTTATCTTCGACAGTAGACGCTTTGTTGATTTTACAGCAGCTTCCCAAAGACCGCCCATCCATGGAGCATTTGGTGGGTTAAAAACATAAGCGATAGAGCGAGTAGTAAGGTAATCCTGAAGGGCTGGTTCTGAAGTTAGAAGGAAGTCTTTTACTTCCTTGTCTTCTCTGGCAGCGCCCTGGAAATTCGTTCCATTATCGCAGTGGATTGTATGGCAAAGGCCACGCCTTGCAATGAACCGGTCTAGAGCCGCTTTGTAGGACTCAGTACTTAAGCTACCGACAAGTTCTAAATGTGCTGCCTTGGTACTCAGACACACAAAGACCGCAAAATAACCCTTGGTAACTTTAGCGTTACGCCTGGTGGACTCCTTGATCAACAGCGGTCCAGCCATGTCAACAGAGGCAATGCTAAATGGGCGACTTGGAGTGACTCGGGCTTGGGGAAGCTCTGCCATCACCGGATGTTGAGCCTTGGTTCTCGCCTTGGCACAAAGTGAACATTGCCAAATGCAGTGGCGAAGGAGTGAACGAAGAGAAATGATCCAATATTGGCGTTGGATTGCAGCTTGGACTGCTTGAGGTCCTGAATGCAGCATTTGTAAGTGAAAGAAATTACAGAGTAAGCGACTTATTGGAGCTTCCTTTGGGAGGATGATGGGATGCTTGCTCTTTTCAGGGAGTAGCGATTGTTGGAGCCGACCGCCCACCCTAAGGAGCCCAACTTTATCGATGAAAGGGAGTAATTGGAGTAAGCGCTTCGAACAAGGACGGCCCTTTGAAAGAAGTTTCAGATCCTTGTTGAAGTAGTGGGCTTGAGTAAGCCGAAGGATAATCTGAAGCGCAGCGGCCAGCTCTTGAACCTTGAGTGTGCCTCGGAACTTGGCTTGACTGTCACTTCGAGAATTTGTGATGAAGCGCATGACCCATGAAACCACTCGCTGAAGTCGTGTGAGTGAGGAGTACTTGGCTATCATGGAAAGCAAGTGTCCATCTTGCTTGGATGTGTTTGGCCTAGAAGTGGAAGTGAGCAGATTCACTTTAGGTGCCGGTTTCATTTCAGAGAGTGCTGAAATTGAAGGGAGGTTGGCAGAAAGGGGCCAGTCACAAGGCTTGCTTAAGAGGAAGGAGGGCCCATGCCACCAAAGCGTATGATCTACCAGCGCTTGAGGAGATAAGCCACGAGAGGCACAATCTGCAGCATTTGATGCAGAAATTACATGATACCAGGATGAGAGTTTAGTGAGCTCAAGAATTCTGACCACCCTGTTGGCAATGTAGGTCTTCAACTTGAAGGGAGGAGTCTTCAACCACGCTAAGACTGTAGCAGAATCAGTGAATAGGTAGAACTCCTGAATTTGAAGGTGATCTATCAGAAACCTCATCGAGTCAAATAGTTCTGAAAGAAGGACGGCACCATTCAACTCCAGCCGCTGAACTGTCTGCACGTGAAGTGGCGCAACTCTTGTTTTGGCTTTGAGGAGCTCCACCTGAATGCTTTCACCAGACTCAGATCGAAGGTACACTGATGCAGCGAATCCCAACTCTGAGGCATCGCAGAATCCTATAAGCTGGTACGATGTTGCATTACGAGTAACACACAACCTAGGAATTGAGATGTTCTGGAGCTGTGGCAACTGCTGGGCAAAGTCCGCCCACCGTAAAGACAGACTATCTGGGAGTATTGTGTCCCAATCTAATTGATGAGTCCAGAGTTCTCTTAGGAACACTTTGGCCCAAAACACGACGGGTGCCGCCCACCCTAGCGGATCGAAGATGGACGCAACCCGGGATAGAACGGATCTTTTGGTGTTGGCAGGAGATGGCATCTCAATCTTGTAGGTGAATGTGTCCAGCTGTGGGTTCCACTGCAAACCAAGAATGTGCAGTGTTGGAGATTGCTGAGCTCGAAGTGTGAGCACGTCTGCTCGGTGGTCACTTGGCAGATCTTGAAGGAGTTGCAACGAATTTGATGCCCATTTACGGAGCTCAAAGCCAGCGATATCCAAGAGATCCGTAAGTTCAGAACGGAGTTGAACTGCTTGTTCAACGTCTCTCACAGAGCAACAGATGTCATCCATATAGCAGGATTCTCGGAGTGCCTGAGCTGCTAATGGGAACTTGGAGCCATGGTCTTCCACAAGCTGCAATAAAACTCTTTGGGCTAAATATGGAGCAGGTTTAAGACCATAGGTAACGGTTTGCAACTGGTATTCCTGGAGAGGCTCATGTAAAGACTGGCGCCAAACAATGTGTTGGTAAATGCAGTCTTCTGGAGCCAATTGAATTTGTCGATACATCTGCTTAATGTCCGCAGTGATGGCCACTGAATTAAGCCTGAAAAGAGACACTATCTCACCAATATCCTTCTGCAACGGAGGCCCAGTGTGCAGACGATCATTCAGCGACAAGCCTGAAGTGTCCTTACAGGAGGCGTCAAACACGACTCGCAGAGGGCTGGTTACGGAGTCCCGTAGTACTGCAAAGTGTGGAATGAAGTACTTCCCTGGGGTAGTCGCAAGTTGCATATGTCCTTGACGCAGATACTCATCAAGGAAGCTTTGGTATGCAGCAAATACGTCGGGCGACTTAAGCAGTTTCCGCTCTAGGGTATACCATCGCTTGACAGCTATCTCTTTCGAGAGACCAAAGGAGGAGGTGTCTGAAGAGTCATCAAATGGTAGGCGCACCACATAGCGACCAAACTCAGAGACAGAATGGGTATTCCGGAAGTGCTGCTCAACTATTTCATGTGCAGGATTGGTCTGCTGAACAGGTTTGACCTCTTCAGTCTGCCAAAATCTTTGAAGAGATTCCTCTAATGTTAAGCCACATATAAGTCCAATAAGATTGTCAGCTGATGTCACTCCAATGGCAGACGGAGAGCTTCCAACAATTACCCAACCAAAGCTGGTTTGAATGGCTGTTGGCTTGCCATGCAGAATGCCATATCCAGACTGAAATAAGGAGGGGTAAAGCTCAGCTCCAAGAAGAAAATCAATCTTCCCCGGAATGTGAAAAGACCTGTCAGCCAAATCGAGATGGGCAAACTGGGCGTAAATATCAGCAGGAAGCGCTACTGTTGGTAAATTTGCGCTTACCTTTCTCACAACAACAGCTTGTGAAATGAACTGTTCAGAATTCGAACGTCCAGAAGATAGAACGAGTTGAACCATACCCTTGGAGGTACCAATGGAAGTCTGCAATGCTCCGACTAGAGGGACGGAAGACGGTTGAACCTTCAACCCAAGTCGTTGAACACAATCGGCTGAAATCAAGTTGACTTGTGACCCTCCGTCAATAACAAGACGAATCGGTACCCAGCGAGAGTGGCGATCTTTGATGAGTCCCTGGGCTGTTCCCAAGACAACAACATGCGACCTAGGAGTCGACACGGAAACATTTGTCAGCAATGAAACATCGCCGGCGTTTGCTGATGCTGCACAATGCTTTGTGCCGCTTCCCTCGGGATCTTGACTTGGGTAGCTAAGTGTGGATGTGCCAGCACTACCCAAAGAGACGACCGAAGCGGCGATCGCACGACAAGGAAGCTGAACTTGGGATCCACCAGGCTCAGAGGAGATTGCAGAGGGGGAAGACGCCGTGTCATGAAGGGTTGAATGGTGATTAGAAGACCTACATCGATTACACCGTCCCTTGGAAGTACAAAGGCTTGTAGAATGATCTCCGATGCACTTAAAACACCTTTTAAAACGACCAACTAACTCTTTCCTCTCAACCACGGAAAGTGATAAATAACACTCGCAATTACGTAAAGCATGGTTTTCGTTACATAAAATGCAAGGTTTCGGTGTTGAAGAGGCAACAGGTTTAATATTGTTTGCGGGTGTAATTATTAGCGAGTTCTGAGGTGGCTTTTTATTATTATAAATACCTATCGGGGTACCAGGAACCTTTAGCGACTCAAGCTGCGCTGTCATCTCTTTGATTTTGCATTGGTTTTGCACAAATTGAAGCAGATCACCATAAGCCGGTAATGTGGTAGTATTTATTCGACTTTGATCGAACAACAAACGTAATTTAGCGGGTAAACAGCGCATCGCCCAAGTAAACATAATGAAGTCGTATGGATTTTCCAACTCAATATTGGTGAAAGCCTCCATATGAGATTTAAAAATTGCTAAAAACGATTGTAGTTCATGAACTGAGTCCCCAGCGATCGGGGAAAACTCAAAAAGTTTCATCAAATAATGTGTAGCTAACGTTCGTACTGAAGCATACTTATCCTTAATAATTCCATAGGCAATATCATAGTTTTCGTTCGTTATTGGAAAGTTTTCGATCATAGATAACGGTTGACCGGTTAAAAATGATCGTAAATACGTCAGCTTTGCAGAAAGTGGGTAGTCTGCTTCGTGAACAAGCGAATTATACAACGAAAAAAAATTATGAAAGGAATTCATATCACCGTCCCATGTAGGTATAGTTATTCTAGGGAGCTTCAGAGAATGGTTGTGGCTGTCCGCCAGGCTGTTTGAATTATTAGCGCTAGCTAATTCACTAGAACGTACGGATTGAGCCTGACTCATTATTCGCGCGAGCGATTTTTCCAAACCCTTTACCTTGAAATACATGTCATCAAATGATTTCGAAACAGATTCTATCGGAAGTTGATCCTCAGCTATTGCTCCTTCGTTCGCCCGGACTATGTCTAACTGAACTTCTCGAAACTCCGTTCGCAGGGTTTTGAGCGTTTCACAGCGCGCAAGGAAATGCTCGGTATTTCCGGGCTCAACGTTACCTATCAGATCGAACGTAGCTGTGAGTTCGGCTAGCTGAATTTCACGGCGACGCCGCAATTGTCGAAGCGTGCGTTTTACATCATCTGGAGTTGACATTGTATCGGGAAGTAAGGTAAAGGGCAAGTGAATGGAGAAGACAGGTATAACAAATTGAAAGGGAAGGAATAAAGGCAATAATACCCGTACCTACTTTGTTCAACAGTAACGTAACCTAGTAAAGCCCAAGTTTTGCGAATTATAACTTCTTAATTGAGGTAGCATGAAATGTATTTAACTCTGATCCGGCTCGAAGTCGGCCAATTTCTTGTTCGGTTACTTGAAACAAGTTTTTTTCAGATAGGGGAGAAAACTTCTATCTGAAGCGCTGGTGGTAGGGGGATAAAGAAACCAAAGTAGGTAGGAACTAAAATATTGAAATGAGCGTGGACTGTATTATGCAATGTAAGGTATGTAGGTACGATCCAAAATTGAGTAGGTATTTGACTCACCGAAGATGAAGACGTTTTCCCGGGCCCGGTACTTACACGTGCGGATGGCGAGGATCGTGGCTGCTGGGCCGGCACTACCTATGCGGCTTTGGATCGTACTTATTTTTGTTACTTTAAGCTTGATGGAATATCAAATCAAGTTTGATCACAATTAAATAAACATGAGATGTCGGAAGACCTGAAAGGTTTCGTTGTACTCAAAAAAAGGAAAATTTGTTTGCGAGACGCAGAGAGGAGAAAAAGCAAGGACGGCTGAAGGCGAAGTGAGTGACCAGTGGAGGGAGCGACCTACTGGCAAAGCGCTTCAGACAGGATTCATAATGTCCGTGTTTATAAAAGGCGATCGGCGCGTACATACGTCTTATAACTTCCTTCGCGAAGGCTTGCAGGGTATATATTTTTGCAACACGAGAAAAGTATTGACCTTTAAAAATAACATTTTTAATAATAAACTCAATAAAAAATAAACTCTTGTCTAGTATTTTTGTACCCTTAGGAATTAGGTTTGTTTTTAATGGCGAGTAGGGATTGACTGGAATCAGCAAATGTCCTGGATTTATTCGTGAAATTCGATATTGTCGTAATTGGGGAGTGGAAACAAGGGAGACGTCCTGGTGGAAACAGGGGGACCACCGGGTGCTTTTCTCTTATTTAACTCAACCCCCGTCGTATCGCTTCGAACAAAACATGTCCTATAAATAATATGAGCTATATGAGCTTTAGGCGGTATCTTCGGTGATGGGGACTGATCTATCGAGACTGGTTTTGGTAAAAACTGACCAGTGTTGGTGAATTAGGTGAATGTGGCAACCAAAAAAGCTATGAAACTGTCGGTAACCTGGCGTTTATTCCCAAATAGTTGGCACTCAACCCGTGCCTATGCGGTGCATAACTAACATTTTTGTGTGTTTTGGTTTATTATTCCGTGAATAATACACCTATATGTATTCGCTCAGCAAACAGTTTTTATAACACCCCCTCAACATTTTTTCTTTTACGTTTCACGTGCGTGGATTCCAAAAATCGACGCCATCCGCCGTGTAATGCATATCTACTTCAATTTCGGTGTAAAAAATTCAGTCTGAAAAATAGGGGTTTTCTAGGTTTTTTGAGGTTATGGTAACGTGAGCTTGTGAGGTACCTATCGTTTTCCATGTTTTTTAGGGCGAGAAAACCGAATATGAAGTTGATTTTGACCAAAGAGTGAATAATTGAGGTTGTAACGAAGGTTCAGCTCCCAAAATTCATTTTGTATGAGTCAAAAACCTTCGAAATTGTCTGAAATCACCATAAACTTCCATAATAACACTAGAAGTTAGTATTAACAGGTGATTCAAGACAATTAAATGGCAGTATCAATGATCAAAGATAATTTGTCAAAAAAGGAGCTTATATCGTGTTTTTGGAGGCCAAAATTGTTGGAAACCATCAAAAATAATTATTTCAGTAATCTCACATGAAAGAAACAAGAAATGTGTTTCCAGCATTTCTGTGCTGATATATCCAATAGAATAGTAAGCCCATGTGACAAGGACTTCGCAGCGTTTTCATGAGGGTTTCATGGGGGTTTTCATGTATCATGAATTCCCACGCTTCTGGCTATAAGATGAAAATAATTTATACTGTTCTGAATGTTAGTCGTTTTATGATTATGCCCCGTTTAAATGGAATATTGATAGGGAACATAATCACACATGGCTCTGTGAAATCAAGTTGGTTGTTCCATGATATTATTTGATTTGAAGGAAGGTGGTTATTTCGGATTTTTTTGAAAGAGTTAGGGCTTTCCTAGCGTAGATACTGGCAATAGAAAACAGCTACCCCCTAACATCCACATTTTTTGCTGAGAAAACGATTTTGGACCCCCCAAAAATCCACATTTGACCCCTGTTGTATATGAAAAATAACTGAAATTGTATTTTTCCGTCTTTACTCGCTCTCCCATACCACTTCCAGTGATTTTATATCGTTCGCGATTTTATCAATTTTTACCGATTTTTTACCCATACAAACTCATATTTGATCCCCTTAGATTTGTTGAAAATTGCTCATCTTCGAAATCCTCGTTTTGTTTGGAATACAAACGTTTTGGGGAAATGTGGAATTTTTATCATGTTCACAAGGACAGATGTCGTCATATATATATATATATATATATATATATATATATATATATATATATATATATATATGCGCATATTAATATATATACAAACAGATATATGTATAAATTCGCTAACAGGTACAAGAATAAATTAATAATCAGATATTTATCTTTTAATAATGTTGTGTAAATATGCTTTAATGAAGAGCGAATTTTTGAGGTATTGGTGACGCATTGATGCCGCTCGATGTGAATTTTAATCATATTTATTGTTAACCGATTCCGGTTGATAATCCCTGGTATAGAGAGTTTTAGACCATCACTCAAGCCCGATTACAACTGTGGGTAAGTACCAGGCTGTAAATTGAGTAGAATTATTTTGGAGAATGATATAAGTGACAAGAAAAGTAAAACGATAACATTGATAAGGGAAGCAGATCAAAATAAGAATCCATCGTTCGAAAAGGATTTTGGCGGTCGTTTGCCCCTCTCTTGTGATTACATATTTTGAGTTCGATTAGCGAAATGCAGGACGCCATTAGGTTGAGTGATACTAGCGTGACTCGGGTAGTTTTCGAGCCGTGCATCACGGGCGGGACATTTCCCGTCACAAATGGGTTTTCGTACATCTTCCTATCCGTCAGCTATCAAACGACATGCTACTTGTAGTGCTGAAGAATGCAGTTTCATTCAAATACCTCGTTTTGCGGAACCACTCTTTTAAGCCACAGTGATACTGGCGGGCTTGTAACGTCAGTTGGGATATTTTAATATACAGGGTGTCCCAGTTCCTTCGGGAGAAACTCAGGGAATCGATTCTACTCTTCATTTGGAACAAAAAATGCTCAGTAGAAATTTTTCGAGAAGTTCTTCGTTTGAAAGATATCCGAAAATTTTTGTTTTTCCAACTTTTCATTACCTTACCTCATAAAAACGCTAATAAATTCGAGAATATTGGGACCAACAAATCCAGTTACACCGTTTGAAAGAACGTTACATTTCCTGTAAGATTCTTCCGTTTTCAATGGTCAGATCTTTCTTGAAATGTTGGCCAACAGTTGGAACATTCGAAAATTTCCAAATTTAGAATTGTGAAAAAGATTGTACGTGTGTTCTACTGATGTTACAAAAAAAATCACGCACTTTGTCAAATTTCACAAAAACTTCTTCATCTAAAGGCTTTATATTGACATACTAAATTCAAAAATAACGTTGTAGTAGATTTAAAAAATGATAATTGAAAGTTTGAAAACATGAGCAGAGGTGAATTGGGGGGGGGGGGGGGGATTAATTAGACCTCGTAAAATAAAATTAACGCTTCCTTGACTGGTTGAATAAAAATAATGCTGGAACACGAAGGGGACATATCGAAGTTCAAACAACAGCGAATGATTAGTTCCAACATTCAACGAGAATGGGCAGGAAGGTGTCACTAGAACTTGATTTTGCTTGCACAAATATTTTTGACATTTTCATGTCTTTGCCCTGGCACATAGCACAAAAAACTGTCACGAAATTGCGTAACGAAATTGTGTTACAGTGCCTTTATAATGATTTCCGCTTACAACGACCCCGTTGTTAGGTTTTTTCATTTTCTACACTTTTTAACCCACAAAAATCGTTCACCACTCGTTGGAAAGCTCTCGATTTAACGAACATTTTCATGTTCTCCATAACATATTGACTATACGAATAGCGGAGCTATGGGCATAACTGTTCTCATATTTTGTTTACAAACTAATGATCGTGAGTGTAGAAGATAATTAATCCGGAATCGTCTATTTTATTGAAATTAGGTACCTACCTCTTAATATTAATAATGTCAAAAGCAATAGGTAAAGACATGAAAATGTCCCAATGCGTTGCAGACTCGTATGCAAGCGTTTTTTACCCACAATATCACTTTAGGTCTAAAAAATTCGTTCTTTCGGACGCATGCTCCATTTGGGCCCTAGTTGTGTCTGGAACCTTTGCAGTCCGATCGTGATATACCCAAGGGTTTTATTGCAGTTTTGGATTCTATTTAATAATAAATTATGAACCTCAGTTAATCATCTTATCAAACTGCAACAGAACGGTTCTCTTCCACCAGTTCGATTCAATATGTCTCGTGGAAAGGTAGTTGTTATACCGCTTTATTTTTCAAATCAGGAGTACCGAGATATGCTGCTCGTGTGTGAAAACAGTAACTGCAGCAGTACAATACTTGTAAAGGAAGAAGTTTTTGTGAAATTTGACAAGTTGTAGGTATTTTTTGTAATCTCAGTAGAACGTACAGTATTTTTCACAATTTTAAATTTTCAAATGTTAAAACTGATATTGGCCAATTTTAAGTAACTTGGACCATTGAAAACAGAAGAATCTTACAGAAAATTCAACTTTCTTTCAAACGGTGTAATTGGATTTGTTGTATTCTCAATATTTTCTAATTTATTAGCGTTTTTATGTGGTACGGTAATGAAAAGTTGGAAAAATACAAATTGTCGGATATCTTTAAAACGAAGAACTTCGAAAAATTTCTACTGAGCCTTTTTTGTTCCAAATGAAGAGTAGAATCGATTCCCCGAGTTTCTCCAGAAGAAACTGGGACATCCTGTATATTGACACCACGGTGGCTCCGAGAGGGACCAAGGCACGTCTATATAGGTATTCCTCTCACATCCATCCTGAGGCCACATCATAAATGGTACTTGCGTACTTCTACCCCAAGAAGGTCATCAGTAACCGTATTAAAATTTTGAGGATACTTAGTTACCTATCTGGTTCTGGGCTATTTTAAATTGCCCCATAATAAAGTTCCTTCTTCCGTCGTCCTTATATCGCCCTTCCATGTTTGTTTTTTAGCGGAGGGCCTCCGAGAAGACCATAAATAAATATTGTATAGAGTTGCTCTCGAAGAGAAGCAGACACAGCTCGTTAGGCTAAAAGTTGAAGTTATATTGATAAGTATAAGTTGACTGATAGTAATGGATCGCTTACACTGCGCTGTAGCTCCGTAAGAAGAAGAAGAGGTAATATTGCGGCAAATTCTATGGATGAAATTATTTAAATCCAGGAAAAAACGCTGCAAAGTCCTTGTCACATGGGTTTATTATTCTCTTGGACATACCTACAGAAATTTAGGCTGTTCACTTATTGTTTCTTTCATGCGTAATAATCGAAATAGCTATTTCTGATGGTTTCCATTAATTTTGGCCCCTAAAACACAAATTAGGTACGCTCCTTTTTATTTATTTTTTTTTAACTATCTTTGATCATTGATAGTGTCATTTAATCATCTTGATCAACTTGTTGACACTTTTTCCAGTGGTATTATACAAACTGGTGGTGATTTCAGACGATTTCCCAGGTTTTTCACTCATAAAAAATCAATTTTGGGAACTGAACATTTGGTAGAACTCAATTTTCCACTCTTTGGTCAAAATCGACTTCATATTCGGTCTTCTCGTCCACAAAAACATGGAAAACGGTATCTCAGAAGCTCACGTTACCAACATGTTGCTAAAACGCAAAAAGTACCTACCTATTTTTACACACATTTTCACTCATAACATCCCTGGGTGTATTCCGATCGGGCTGAAAAGTTTCGGGACACAACTAGGGCCCAAATGGAGCATGTGTGCGAAAGAACGAAATTTTTAGGCCGAAAATGAAGCCGGTACACGTGGTACGGCGGACGGACATTGCATTTTTGGAATCTACGCACCTTGAAACGGAAAAGAAAAAAGTTTGAGGGGGTGTTATACAAGTTTTTTGCTGAGCGAATACATAGGTGTATTATTCACGGAATAATAAACCAAAATATCTTTCGCAGGGTACAGAAATGTCCACCTGCCTCGTTATAAGCTAAAATTCATGTGTTTCGATACGGAAATTATCAACTAATTTTATAGTTAGTAAAACTTGTGAACTGTGATGAATTAAAAATTCTCATCACGGTGGCGTGGAAGGTGAGTGAGTGAATTTAGGTAAAGGAGAGAAAAGGAGGAAAAATCGCAGGCGGCTGTAATCAACCGAACATCTACGACTTTTGGAGGAGAGAGAGGTGGTGTGGAAGGAAGGTGAGGAAAAGTCGCAGGCGGCTGTAGTCAACCGAACATCTACGACTTTGGAGGAGAGAGAGGTGGATGAGGGAATTTTACCTAGGCGGCTGTAGTCAACCGTTCATCTAGGTAAAGGAGAGGAGAGGAGAGGTCCCTTGTCTAGGCGGCTGTATTCAACCGATCATCTAGACAAGGAGGAGGAGAGAGGAGGTGAAATTCCCAGGCGGCTGTAGTCAACCGATCATCTGGGAGGTAAGGTAAGAGAGAGAAGAGAGAGCTGGTTAGAGGAAGTGTCGAATGAAGCTTGAGCGCCAGGATCCGGGGTTTTATAGTACTTGGGGGCCTCTCCCTCCAGCTCCTTGCAGGGAGCTGGTAGTGGGGCCCCAGGTTGAGTAACCCTGGGTTCTGTCGCCTGTCCCCACTCATATCTTTATTTACGGAGCTTTAGTTTGGCGTTTGGATATTGGTGAGAACTTAATATGATAGGAGTGTTCCCGGGAGGGACTCACGACAGAGGTCCCCCCAGTTTGAACCAATATTGGTGCTGAAGGCGCAAGATGACAGGAGCTGAGGGCTACGGCAAACAAGAGGTGGTCGCTGAAGGCGCAAGGTGACAGGAGCTGAGGGCTACGGCAAACAAGAGGTGGTGCTGAAGGGGCAAGGTGACAGGAGCTGAGGGCCGATGCAAACAAGTGTGTGAGCTGAAGGCGGATCTTAAGTCTAGGAGTAACATAGTAGTATAAGAGAGGATTAAGATGGTAGTATGAGAGAGGATTAACATGGTAAGTATATAACATGGTGATAAGTTACAGGGGGTATTTACAAAAGATGAGTATTTACATGGAGTATGATATATGACAGAGAGGATTAGCATGGTATTTACAAAAGATGAGTATTTACATGGAGTATGGGCAAAAGATGAAGGAGTAGTGATGAGTTGATGGATATGTACAAAGTTTGGTCAAGATCCGTAAACATTTGGCGTTTACGGAAGTGATCGGCAAGGGCGAGATGAGGATGATTGACAATATTTACAAGAATTACAGCGGTTACAATATTTACAAGAATTACAGGATTTATAATATTTGCGATATTTACAACATCCGTGCAAATGTAGGGGAGAAATTGGAACGGGGTGTTGGAAAACCGCCGATTCCTGGGTGTGTGTTGGGTGTGGTGAGTGACAGTGTGTGTGTGAGTGTGGTGTGTGGGGGTGGCGGTTGCTCCGAGCTCGTGGCGAGGCGGGCACGGCGGAGCTCCGAGTTCCGGTACAGTGCGAGTGGATTAAGAAGACACTAGCACTGTTCCGGAATCTCAAGGCCCCGCCGTGATTGCTCAGAGCGGGGCGGGGGATTTGGCCGCCGGGACGAGGGGAATGTGGGGACGCTCCCTCCGTCCGTTTCGCCGCCCGGGCCGTTTCGCCCCGGCGGAGGCTATTTTGGATATCCCCGGCGATGGAGGGGGGGGAGGTGTTGTTTGAAGGGGAGAAGGAGAGATGGGGGGGTCGAAAATCGAGAATGGGGGGGGCGTTAAAATTGGTGGGTCGGAATTTTCGGGGGGGTCGGTGATTTGAACGGGGGGTGGGGGGTTGAAATTTATGGGGGGAATGATGATTTGAACGGGGGGTGGGGGGGGCATGAGTTCCGCGAGGCGGAACTCGCGAAGGATGGAGGTCATCAAAGGGTCTGTGGGGGAGTAGGGAGGGTGTACCCCCGTGGCTTGGGCTGTGCGAAATTCGCGCAGAATTTTCCACTGGGGTTACTTCCATCGCCGGGGCCGGGGAGGTAGTCCGGAGATCCTTTGCGGGACGAACGAAAGCGGTGTAGTCGGCCCGGGCGAAGGGGGTAGGGGGGAGAGCGGGTCCGGGACGAAAACGTCCCGGAGAATCGCCGCCATTTCCGGATCCGAATCGAAATCCGGAAACGGCGACGGAGGTGACTGGTGCATTGGGAAGAGGTGCGACATCGCGAACGGACGGTGGGAGACTGATAGTGTTAGGGGGTTGGGTTAGCACAGGTGCGGGTTTACACCTGGCTAACGGGACTGTATGTGGTTTGCCGTCAATTAACAGGGTTGCGGTGGTGTGTGTTGTGCGAATGACTTGAAAGGGCCCGGCATAAAGTGGTTGGAAAGTTTTATGGATGCCGGGCTCTTTCAGGTACATGTGTGTAGTGGTGAAAAATCGTTTGGGATAAGTGGTGTCGTTTGTCGGTGTTGTTGAGTGTAGCGGTTCCCTGTTAATTGACGGTGTGTGGTTTGGGGTGAAAATGTCGGCCGGTAAACGTAGTGGGTCTTTAAATGCATTTTGCGCGGGGCTAGTTTGGTCTGATGGACGGGCGGATGTTCGAAGGCTGAGCAAAATGTAGGGAAGGGATTTTGTCCAGGAAGGGGAATTGGTTGATGTAGAAATGGCCTGTTTTAGGACCGAGTGCCACCGCTCTATTTTCCCGTTGGATTGGGGATGGTATGGGGTAGTGTGGATTTTTTGGATGCCGAGGGAACGTAGTAAATCGGAAAAGTGGGCGGATGTGAACTGCCTCCCTTGATCGACCGTGATTGTGCGCGGACAACCGTAACGGCTAACCCATTGAGCGAGGAAAGCCGTCGCGACGGCGTCCGCGGTGATGTGGGCGAGCGGGATACACTCTACCCAGTTGGTGGCACGGTCGATCATCGTGAGGCAGTATTTCTTCCCCTCGGATGGGGGAAGGGGGCCCACTAAGTCCAGATGTACGTGTTCCCACGGGAGGGAGTCGGGAATGGTTTGAGGGGGGACATGGGGGTGGGCCGAGACCTTAAACCGCTGGCACTTCTGGCACCCCAGAACCCAGTTACGAATATCTGTATTCATGTGGGGCCAGAAGTACCGCGTCTTGATGAGGTCCCGGCTCGCCCGAATGCCAGGATGGTGAAGAGAATGGTAATGGAGGAACAACTGCCGCCTCAACTCTGGTGGGACGTAAGGGCGCGGTGAATCGGCCGTCACGTCGCACCAGAGGTCGAGGGGAGGCAGTTGTTCCAATTTGGATGCGGAAATAAGGTTGGAAAGGGCGGGGTCAGAGGTTGGATCTTGTTTGGTTTTGAGGGAGTGTGGGGAGGGAAATGGCAGCAACTCCGCCACCGGCGCGGGGGTAGGGGTGGGTCGGGAGAGCGCGTCCGCCACGCAGTTGTCAGCCCCCGGCAAGTATCGGATATCGGACGTGAACTGTCCGATAAACTCGAGTTGCCGGAGGCGACGCGGGGAGGCGGACTTGCGGTTCTGAAGGAGGGCGTGGGTGAGGGGTTTGTGATCGGTGACGACAGAGAACTGCCTGCCCTCCACGAAGTCACGAAAGTGCTTGATGGCTTCGTGGATGGCGAGGAGTTCTCTGTCGAACGTGGAGTAATTTTTCTGGGTGGGGGATAGTGTTTTAGAGAAGAAACCTAGGGGTTGGGGGGTGGCGCCGGTGTGTTGATGGAGCACTGCCCCGATGGCCCAATCGGACGCATCGGTGGTGATGGATAGGGGGGCGTGGGGATCGGGATGGGCCAATAGAGCGGCGTCTACTAGGTCCTGTTTGCAAATTTTGAAGGCGGAGATGAGTTGGGGGGTCCAGGTGATGGGGCGGTTGTCATTTTTTTTGGAGGGTTGGGGGATGGCGTGTATGAGTGGTTGTTGATGTTGTGCTGCGTGTTTTATGTGTCTGCGGTAAAAGTTTAACATACCCAGGAAGCGGCGGAGTTCCGTCACCGTGCGGGGCTGCGGGAAGTCACTAATTGCGTGGACCTTGTCCGAGAGGGGTTTGATGCCCTCGGACGAAACTTGGTGGCCGAGGCAGCGGACGGAGGGTTGGCCGAGAACGCATTTGTCCGTGTTTATGAGGAGGCCCTCGGTGGAGAAGATGTCGAGGATCTGTCGGAGATGGCTGAGGTGTTCTTCCGGCGTCCTGGAGGCCACCAGAACGTCGTCTAGGAAGCAGAAGACGAACGGTAGGCCTCGCAGGATGCTGTCCATATAGCGCTGCCACGTCTGTGCAGCGTTTCTCAACCCGAAGCCCATTTTCACGTATTCGAATAGTCCGAATGGGGTAATGATGGCGGTCTTTTGGACGTCGGGTGGGTGGATGTTAATGTGGTGGAATGCTCGTGAAATGTCGAGGGTGGAGAAAATAGTAGTACCGTGCAGATGTGATGAAAAATCCCGTAGGTGGGGAACGTTGTACAGGTCCGGAGTGGTTTTCGTGTTGAGGCGCCGGTAGTCCCCGCAGGGGCGGATATCCCCATTGGGCTTCTGCACGATGTGGAGTGGAGAAGCCCAAGGGGATTTTGAGGGGCGGACGATACCGTCGGCTATGAGCTTGTTAAAATGTTGACGAGCTTTTGAGAGTTGAAGGGGGTGGAGACGGCGGGCCTTAGCTGTGATGGGGGGGCCGGAAGTCTCAATATGATGTTGGACGGTGGAGATGTGGGCAGAGGGGCGGCGCTGGGGGCGGTAGTCGAGGAGGAGGCGTTCAAATTGTGTGGGGGGGTGGTTGATGGCATGTATAAACCCGGGAATGGGTTGTTTTGTAGCGGGGTCTATCAGGCGCGCATTCCGGACATCGACCTGGAGACCGAAATATGCAAGGAAATCGGCCCCCAGGATCGCCTTCTCCACGTCCGCCACGGTAAAGTCCCACTCGTACGCGAGTCCGCTCATGTGAACTGAGGAGCGGTACGTCCCGTACGAGGGGATGGTGGTACCGTTGGCGGCGTAGAGAAGCTGCCGGTAACAGCGCGCCTGACGACGGAGGATGTTATTGGGGAATATAGACAGCGCCGCCCCCGTGTCCACCAAGAAAGGTACATTCGTTTTCTTGCAGCGCAAGAAAAGTCGCTGGTGGGTAGGCCGGGCGTTTTGCAGGATTGCGGAGGTGGGTATTTGCGCCGGCGTCGGCTGGTCCGCTTCGAAGGAGACGCGGGGTGGTTTCTTGCCGTTCCGGAGGGGGGGAACGGTGGAGCCGGCAGGGGGGCTGATCTTTTTGGTAGGAGGTGGTTTGGGTTTGTCCCGGGGAGGGGGAACGGTAGTGGCGGTGTGAGTGGTGGCCGGAGGGGGTTGTGCCCTGGAGGCGGGCGTGGGGTTCCGTTCCGTGGTGGGGAAATGGTCGCGGCGGTGTGAGTGGCGGCCGGAAGGTTGTCTGCCCTGTTGGCGGGCGTGGAGGGGCCGTTCCGGGGTGGGGGAACGGTAGCGGCGGCGTGAGTGGCGGCCGGAAGGGTGGTTGCCCTGGTGGCGGGCGGGGAGGGGTTGTTCCGTTGGTGGTGGGGTGAGGGTTTTGGCGGCGCTGCAGGCGCGGCCGGGAGGTTGGCAGCCGTGGCGGCGGCGTAGGAGGGGTAGCGGGGCTTGGTGGTGGCGGTGTGAATGCGGGCGGGGGGGGTTCGGTCATGGTCCCCCCCGTGTTGGCGAGGAGGGGGGCCCGCCGGGTTTACCGGCGGGCGTCCGCGTTTCCCTGCTTGGGGGGGAAGGAGCAGGGGGGCTGACACTTGCGGGCCTCCCCACCGAAGTTCACGTGGTAGAAACACCGGTGGGGGGGGGTCCGCGGGGAGGTAGTCAGTCTTGGTGGGGCGTCTCGTAGTGGAGGGGGGTGCGGTCGTTGGGGACTTTCCCCTACGTAGCTCACGGGGAGGGGTGGTGCGTCGCTCCGGCGAGCGCTGGCGTCGGCGGTCGGCGGAGGGGTAGCGCCGGCGATCAGTGGAAGTGGGCCTGCGTCTGTCGAGGGAGGGGGTCCGGCTGCGACCCCGGGAGGCGGTGCGGTCACGCAGAGGTGGGGGATGACGGGGTGCGTGTACTTCGCCGACGCTGGCGGCTGCGGCTAAGTCGTGGACGGTGTCCGCGAGTCGCAGAAGGGGCTCATCGGGACCGTCTAGGTGGCTGGCGAGGGCCATCTGTATGGGGTGGGGGAGAGCGCGCAACCAGAAAGTACGTGCGATGTCGGCCGTCATAATGTCGTGCAGCTGGTGCCGCAGCCGTCGGTAGAGGTGGGATGGCTTCTGGTCGCCGAGGTGTTGAGGTTGGGAGAGGGCGGCGACTCGGGCGATTTTTGACGGCTGGTAGGTGTTGATGAGGCGGCTGCGGAGGTCGTCGTACGCAGCGGCGGCGTCGGGGGAGATATCGGAAGTCTGCAGTAGGATCTCGTAGGGCAGCAATGAAATGATCCGGGAATATCGAGTTTTCTGGCTGCTCTCACTTCTCAATTCTCATCACGGTGGCGTGGAAGGTGAGTGAGTGAATTTAGGTAAAGGAGAGAAAAGGAGGAAAAATCGCAGGCGGCTGTAATCAACCGAACATCTACGACTTTTGGAGGAGAGAGAGGTGGTGTGGAAGGAAGGTGAGGAAAAGTCGCAGGCGGCTGTAGTCAACCGAACATCTACGACTTTGGAGGAGAGAGAGGTGGATGAGGGAATTTTACCTAGGCGGCTGTAGTCAACCGTTCATCTAGGTATAGGAGAGGAGAGGAGAGGTCCCTTGTCTAGGCGGCTGTATTCAACCGATCATCTAGACAAGGAGGAGGAGAGAGGAGGTGAAATTCCCAGGCGGCTGTAGTCAACCGATCATCTGGGAGGTAAGGTAAGAGAGAGAAGAGAGAGCTGGTTAGAGGAAGTGTCGAATGAAGCTTGAGCGCCAGGATCCGGGGTTTTATAGTACTTGGGGGCCTCTCCCTCCAGCTCCTTGCAGGGAGCTGGTAGTGGGGCCCCAGGTTGAGTAACCCTGGGTTCTGTCGCCTGTCCCCACTCATATCTTTATTTACGGAGCTTTAGTTTGGCGTTTGGATATTGGTGAGAACTTAATATGATAGGAGTGTTCCCGGGAGGGACTCACGACATGAACCCACCCGGTTCTGAAAATGAAACTACGCGATGTGACACTAACGTAGAAAAGAATGTTAATAGGTTTGTTCGCAGTGACCGTCTGACGGTTAGCTGACCGTCAGGCGTTTGGCCGTTCGCACTGATCCTCTGTATAGTATCCATGACTGGCTTTTCGCAGGGTTTTCCTGACCGTCCAAAACCAGTTTTCTGATCTTCATTCCAGTACACAGAAAATTGGGCAGACGAGAAACTGACCATGCACTGCCTTCTCGATTCCCAACCATTTAACACTTCTCAAACGCTTATCAAGATGGTATTTGATCATGGATGGTTTCTTATGGTTTTGTAGGAGTCAGCTAACCCTCAGAAAAAGCCAGTGCGAACAAACCTAATACTAACACGTAATGGCTGCTAAATTTCGTTACTGACACTTGTGCGCCGTTCTTTTGACAAATAAAACGAGAAGATAAAGGATTTCTTTAATTGGACCTCATAAAGTACAATTATAGTCTTTCGGAGCTCTACTTCAGACAGAAGAGATAGAGACGGTCTGAGGGTCGGGATGTTTCATTTTAGTTGCTTGGCACACTTGGAAAGTAATTGAAATACCATAGAGTTTTAATTAGAACAATCTAATGAATTCTTTCAGCGTGGGTTGGTGTTGGGGGGGATCGTTAGCATGTGTTGTTGCCAACAGAAGTGGCTCCCAAACTCAAGGCAACGAAACATTTAATACAACTCTAGGAAGAGAATGAGTTCATCTGTTGATTTAGAAGAAAGACCGGGAGCGATACGAAGTGGAGGGTTGACCTTGTGGGTCGATGGTGAACTGGTGGGGGGGTTGTTGAGTCTTCCAAAACAATTAATTCTGAGTTCCGGAATTGCTCCCAGAAGGATGTATCACATCGTCAAGAAGTCCGAGGACGGAGGAATCGCTCGAAGTGGGAAAAAACATTCATTAGCTCTGGGAGAGCAGCGGGTGGATGGAGCTCTTATCCTTTGGTATCTTAGCATTTATCGGATGGGGTTGCTGATGCGAAAGAGCCAACTTTGTACGGGATGATCCAAGAATTGGAGCCACAACATGATTAGAGATGGGAATGAAATCAATCAATCCGAAGTATTAGATTGAAGTAAGAAGTGTTTTTGATTGAAGTAAGTTGAGTTAGATTGAAGTAGGAAGTAGCTTGTTTTGTAAAATTAAATTATATTGCAGTCAGTTGCGGAAAAGAAATTAATATAATTCCTGCAATACAAGATCTTCTGTTAGGGTCTGGCATACATTTTGGGTTGTATCATATTTATAACCCACTTCTAGAAATCGAAAGCTAGTTGAAATTAACATTTCCATTAGTACCTACTTTCGGGGGGGGGGGGGGGGGGGCTGATATTTCACACCATTTAAGACAGCTACTCATTATAAGAAAATTATCTCGGTCTTAAGGATTGAACGCAGTACTAGAAAATGACCGAAATTTTCCTGGGACTGTTTTCCTACTCAAGCAGTTGTGTCTCCAGAGGAACCCGCTGCTGTTGGAATAGTTCGGTACGGATTCAGCCAAATAGATGTTCCTATAAGGCTCATGAATTGGGCATAATATCATGAAGTACCTAACGCATAGGACTTCCTCCACGTTAAACTTCGGGAAATGCGGGTTTTAACCAGAATTTCTCTGCGTCGACGCGTAGCCAGCTTTACAAGGATTTCACGTTTGTGCACGCGCAGACGAATGTTACAGTACATTTAGCATGAAACATGCTTTAGCCTTGGACTAACTATCCGAAAAATGTCACGCGGAAGTGTCACGAAATTTTAACGATGATTTTCACGTACAACCGAGTAGTTGCTAGGGAAATGAAACTTCTTTCATTTTCATCGGACAAAAATCGTTTTCCATTCGTTGGAAAGCTCTTGATTTATCACGAATTTATTTCGTATTTGTTCTTGGTATTTATTTCGTACTTTCATACTATAACTATATAAATTGATGTTATAAATGGATAGTAAACAATGACGCTTGTTTGGTTGTCACTTGGTTGTATCCTGGTGACGAAGTGAAATCATAACAGTGCGGCTACAGAATCATAAAAACGCTGCAAATCCCTGCACAACGGTTTATTATTTTGTATAGAATACCCTTCTGTTGCAGATCACTGCTCTATGTATAGATATCCCGTCTATATAATATGATATGTACTATTTTGCACATATAATGTAGATCGCAGACCCTCCGTAGGTTAGTACCTAACCCCGTACTCGTTACTAGGTACCTACCTAAATCACGAGTTAAATGTTGCTAAAATAATTCTGCCGATGACAAACAGTACCTAACAAAAAGAAACACACATAATGAAGTTCTGAAAAGAAATTGTTGATGAGGAGTGAAAAAAGTTGCAAAAGCACCTACCAACAAACTCCAGCCCCTTCTACGTAGATGGTATAATGAACCGTTGTGTAATAATTTACCGTTGAGTAATGATTTACCGTAGTAATAATTTACCCATCAATAATAGATACTTCAACGTTTGTTCAAGTTTCACTACCTACCAACAAATTCCCATAGAGCCATCACTTATCAAATGAAATAATATCACAGAACAACCAACTCGACTTCATACACAGCCAATATAATCAGGTGATCCCTACCAATGATTTTATCTCCGCCAAATTTCCTATCGTGGGCGCGTCTCTGGTTACGAGATTTGGTTTGAATTGTATACAATTTCATTCACACTGGAGTCGAAAATGCCTGTCGGTGCAAACTTCGGGGCCTTACTGTGAACGAACGGCTGGACTTACGATGCTCCGGATGGTCTTAAAAAACTCGCAAGTTCAAGAACTATTTAAAACCGTAAAAATATTTACGTAAAAAAATGGTATAGGCGTTTTGAAAATGTCAACCCCTATTTTGAACCCCTTAGAGATGACTCACAGTAACGTCGAGCTTCGAGGACCAACTAGACGCCGAACGGAACCTATAACCCGAATTTCATCAATTTTTTTATGGTAACTAAGAAAAGTGGCCCGTACGGCGTACGGCGGACAGACAGAAATATTTTTATTGCAGTTTTGGATTCTACATACCTTGAAACGTAAACCATCAAATTTTGAAGGGGGGTAAGAATTTTTTTTTTCATGCTCGTTTCCAATGGTTCATTATTGAAAATAATAAACCAAAAGCGCGGCTAAAGCATGTTCCATGTTTCTTGAATTTTAGCCGTAGGCTCTAAGCAGTAAGCATCCGGGGGTCCAGGGGGCGAGGCACGCAGCGCCGAGTTTTTTATGAATTTGATAAGGGACCATCTGTGACCATCTGTTTAGCCCGGGACAAGCAACTGAACGCGGACATACACGGAACCAAACATTTTCCTTGACGTCTAAAACGTAAAATACGAGTGGAAATTTTCATTTTGGAGAACAACATTTTTTCGACTCTTGCACGATTACAAAGCTTCCCTACCTTCGGTACCGAGGAAGCAAACAAATTGATAATAAGTAGGTATGAATCAAGTAAGTAGGGTCAATATGAATGCAGTGAAATTTTAAATCTATAAACATCAATTGTATAGACATAACTTCGTCCATTTGTTGAGATTGTTGAATGGTATAATGAAAGGTGGGGTAATGAAACTGATGGTACAGGCGGAGGGGTTGGGAGTGGGAGGAGAGGGGAAATGATTTGTGATGGGGAGGGGCGTGAGGAGGCGAAAAAAGGTCTGAGTCGAGTGAACTGACAGCCCAATAAATGGGGCTCGCTCCCAACCGCTGCCCCTCCCCTCCAATCTTTCCGGTCGTCATGACAACGCGTTCCTTTCCCCTACACGCCCCCCTCCTCATCCTCATCCACAGCCGCCTCATCCTCCACCTCTCATTCACAACCCATCGATTGGTTCTTTACTCTCAGAAGGTTATCGTGGGGCGAGGGGCAGTGGTGGGGAATGAAGTAAGTTTCCTTCCCAGGGAGACTCTACACGCTGATTTTCAGTAATTCGATCCAGTGCAACCAATTCTGAAGAAATTACTACCCGTGCTTGGATACGATTGCCAAAAATATCTCAAAAAACGTTTAAGGTTATTTTGTAATCAAACGGAAATTCCATTTATTCCCGAAGGAAACGGGACATTTTGAGAAGGTCGGGGAAAATATCACTGAAAGCAAAGCAACATGGGTGCGCCCCAAGGGGCTCCAAACCGCCGATTTCGGAGGAGAAATTTTTAAACGACTTCAAAAAACGCTGCAAATTATTACACAACGGTTTATTATTTACCTGTATAGATGCCCCTTTTACGTAGATTACTGTTTTCTGTGGTCAATATACCTACCCTCGTGCTCCCCCCAGGAAAGCCCTAAATCGAGTAATGCAGCCGGCCCGGGAATTAAAGTTTCATAAAAATGGGGGGGGGGGGATTAGATAATTCAATAATTAATTATTTGTTGTTATTCGTGAAGCACAACGTTTGTTCAAGTTACAAAAGCACCTACCAACAAAATCGAAAAGAGCCATCATTCTTCAAATGAAATAATAACTCGGAATAAAAATCTCGATTTTATACAGCCATGAGCGATTATAATCACGTTTTCTCTAGCAATGATATCTGGGCTGGCCTTCGTTTCATTCACGATCATGTTGACGAAGCATTTCTGAGCAAACGAACGGCTGGACGTACAATGGCTCCTGGTGGTCTCAAAAAATCTTTAGTTTGAGAACATCTTGAACCCTTCAGCCACCGTTCATTTTCTCCGTATTTCAAACTGTACCAATTCGTTTCTATTCATCTAAAATTAAAAAAATAAAAAAATACTGTAATATTATATTCATGAGCCCAAAACTCTAAAACATAATTATGTGGAGGCTCCTGACATATAGTAGGATGTTACCTACAGATTTTTAAAAATTAAGAGGTTAACTATCATTGAATGATCTTATGGTTGAGGGAGGGGGAAATTGTTGTCCTATATAAACACGCAGTGACCTAAGGTGAAACAACGAATCAGCGATTGTGTGATACGATTGAAGTTCTCGTTTATCATGACTTCTTTATTGGATCAATCAATATTCTGACTCGTTCTCTTTGAGGTACTTCAACTGTTGCGAGTTCCCTAGGACTAAAGCCATTTCTGTTGACACGAGAAATACGACGTCGTCAAAGAAACCGCGACGACCACAAAGACCACGACATCGTCAGTTTCCTGAGGCAGTGGAGTAGGGCCTCAGGGCTTCCAGTTCTTCTTCATTAACTTATTCGCAGTAGGCGAAGTAATTAATTATGTTGAGACAACAACTTGTTTCACAATGAATGTATTTAAATTGAAGAATCTTTCACAAATGCATACGGTATATTTTCGATCTGGAAGAACGACTGTGATTGTTGTGGTATGCATCATAATGCTGCTACCTATGCTATGATGCTAAATACATCATAATTTTGTTTCATTCGGTTGTATTGTTAAATGTATTTCCCACAATACCAAAAGAATAACAAACAATTCAACTCCATATTTACCAGAAAGTCGAACAGTTCAGAACTCCTCGTAGGCATTTGCGTTTGGGCAATAACAAAAATAAACTGTGATTCTGGTGTTGTTTTGGTTTTGATATTAAACAACACCACTGTCAGGTTAGGTCAAATTTCTTTAAAATCACGTTTCAAGATTTCTATAGGATACCAAATTCAAGAAATCCGCGTTAGCTGATGCGTAAATACTATACTGTAGTCATTATCGCAATGATGTTCTAGGAACAATCACCCAGGCGCGGCGACGGTATTGTGCGAGTTTGAAAATAGATCTCTAATCTTTCCCTCTTCAGCCACTACTGCTCGAGGATTTCAAATGCGCAAACCTGGGTTTTGACAAGACTAAATCACTAGCTGATTTAGTTTCTAACAGCTCGAGATTGAGGTCCACCTATCTGCTCTTGCCAGCAGTCACTCTCAACTATAATAAAGAGAGACTTGGAGGCTCTGGAAAAAAATAAGCTGCAAACTATCACACAACGGTTTATTATTTACGTGTATAGGCGCCCCTTCTGCGTAGGCAACAGTTTTCTGTGGTCTACCCCCCAGGAAAGCCCTAAATCGAGTACTGGAGCCGGCCCGGGAATTAAAGTTTCATACAAAAGCACCATTAATAATTATTTGTTGTTATTCATGAAGCATAACATTTTTGTTCGAATACAAAAGTACCTATCAACATCACCTATTATTTCATTCTTCAAATGAAATAATATCAAAGAACAACCAACTCGACTTCATACAGCCATCCGTGATTACAATCAGGTGATACCTAGTAATTATATATGTAATTCACGATCATGCTGACGAAGCTTATCGCTGGACTCTCAATTCTCAAATTCGAGATCAATTTAAAACGTAAAAAAACCATACCCTTCTATTGAAAGTTTTCGAGGTAAGGAGTTCTGAAATTTTCAACTCCTATTTTACACCACTTTGAGATGAAGTAGGCCAAACGCCAAGTCTCGCCGACTAACTAAAGTCTAAATGGGACCTACAAACCAAATTTCATTAATTTTGTTCATGGTAACTGAGGAAATTGCGAAGTACGGCGCATGTACCTTGAAACCATCAAATTTTGAGGGGGGGGGGGGGGATAACTTTTTTTTCTTTCATCCTCGATACTAAAGGCTCATTATGGAAAATAATAAACTAAAAGAATTGATAGAATTGATGAGAAGAACATCAAGGATGTCTACACTTCAAAATCCGAGGGGAACTTCTGACGGTGTAATAATTTTCTAAATAGAGAACTTAAAGCTATCTTTCGATGATTTTTCCCTCCACTACACGGTGACTCAGTAGAGTACAATCTTTTGTACCTAACTGTCCAATGGCAGTCCACGCGCCGTTGTTCAGGCTCCGACTCGGGCGCTCTGGTTCCGGTATTTCACGGTTCCAACTCGGAAACCGGTACGGGAACTGCGAACGGGGTCGACCCAGTTCGGGGGAAAAGTCCGCGTCGAGAATGGGCGTTCGATTGGACACGTTACAATGGGATGTGAGCGTGTTTCAATGACGTTTTGTTCCCGAGATCTTTCCCTGTTTCCCCCTTTTCTTTGTCCGAAGAGCGAGAAAAAGAGCTACAGTAAGTAACGTGCAATCCAATAACTGTGGAAGAAACTGGAACTGTGCTGTCAAACTCGACTGGAAAACCGATTTTGAGCTCGGAAAAACTGTGGTGGGAGACTTGCTCACAAATCCGTGCCCCTATCCCTACCAAGTCATAACTGAAGGCTAACAATTTGGACTATGGTGAAGTAAATAAACAGCCATTTCAGAATGGGGTTTCAAGTACGATTGCCCTGTCGGCGTCGCGTACGTGATCGGCTGTCCTCTCGAGGGAAGCAGAATTTATTTTGACCATTTGGCTCAAGGCTTCACTCGCCGGAACGAGAGAGGTTGGGATTCGAACTGACGCGACAGCCCTTGCACCCGTTCCAGCCCTAACTATCGTTGCCAGATCTACTACAACTTACAGCAACCTACTAGGTATATTTTCGTTCACAATACTATATGAACTAGGTACCTATATTTAGCCTATAGAGCCTACAAAGTAGACTCAAATACTATATTTCTGAATAAGAACAGCTTTGATTGTTCACACTCCATTTATTAATTTTGAAAATTCACTGTTGAGAGGACTTCATGGGTAGGTAAGAACTAGCCACCCTAAAATGAGTATTTTAGGGTAGCTAGTAAGAACCCATCGCAAGTAGAACCTCTACCTTGATGCTAGAAGACGACAACACAACACGATCTATACGATGTTTATTGTGCGTGTACAAGGATGTGATTACCTGGAGCTAGTCCAATCTTGGAGAAGGAAAAAACGTTACTTTTCCTTTTTCAAGTTCCTTGATGCAAGTGACGTTGATTTGTCATTGAGACTGTTACCGATATTATGTTTTCACTTTTCATTAAGAGTTAAAAATGCTTATCTTTGAAAATGTACGCTGAACGTTAATTAATTTTTGTATTTTGTATTCACTAGGATTCTGAAATAAAACTTATGTCAAGTCCCCATAACTACCCATTTTAATCCACCTTTCTGAGCGTTGAAGGGATCCAAGTTAAGGATAACTTAACTTGAAGTTCCGAATATTCATTACTGATGGATACTATAACTTTCATGGGATTTCTATATTTTTTTATCGGTTTTGGCCAGAATATACTAAATTTAGGTAGAAGGACCAAAAATCGGCAACCCTAGTCCTAACCAGATGTAACCGTTCGTTTCTGGCAGAAAATCTGCAGATTGAAACTCTTGCCGACAAATAAACTGTGGGGAAATTTGTATTTACTGTGATCAGATACATGCTTGAATCGAAATAGATACGTACGAAGTACGCAGATACTCAAAACTGTTCTACTGACTGATGAACATAGGCACAACAAGCTATAATATAATCAAAATTATAACATTATAATATAATCAAAAAAGCTGTGTCAAGCACTTGAGATCTGGTATACAAAAACAGCTGTTAGGATCAATAAAATACGAAACAAATTTATTTTTTATTAAAACAGTGCAGAAAAGTTCTTTATAAAACCTCAACTTTTCTAGTCCTCCCCCACTTTTTTAATTTTTGTAAAAATTTGATTTTTTTTTAATTCTTCATAAAACCTCATACATTTTCCAGTCCTCCCCCACTTTTTTTACATCACCAAAATCTTTGTAAGTATATTCCTCAGCACCTTCAAAAACCGATATTTTTTTCAAGCTCTCCAGCTTTCAAGCTTTCAAGACTCTCCCAAAGGCCCTGTAGGCTAGGGGTCGGTGAAGGATAATGTATGGATGCTATATCAACAACAAACAAGTTGGTGGTGGTTGGTAGTGCAGTATACATGGATGGAGAACGTTTCAGAAATCACAGAGGTGAGAAGAAGATAAGCGGGCACCAAGAACGTGAGGTGAAGCCACCTAGCGGAGCTTCTCCTCCCGCTATTAGGCTGAATCCTGGGGCTCCAGCGTGACAACGAGCGACCCTAAGCGGAAATTTGGGGCACTAGAAAGTATGGTAAGACGTCTGTATAGAGACTGCAATGCTACCTGTTGGTGAACTGGAGAAATAAATTCTAGAAGCAGTCACAACAACAAAGGACTGGACATTTTAAGTTCTGAAAAAAAATCATTGAATGGATCCCCAAGTGTGTGGGGGATCATTTTTGCTGAAAATGTATGTGGAAAAAGTGAGATTTCCTATTGATGGACATGTTAAGTTTTGCTGAATAACCCATATTTTGACTGAGTTTTTAGGTAGGAGATAATCACATTTGGTAAAAAAGGAGCTTGGAATGATATGTAGTTCTGGAGAATGAACCAGAATCCGTCACAAAAAGCAATATGGTCAAAAGTGGACATGTTCAGTTTTGGCTCATATACGCTGTGAATGCGACGAACGTGTGTACGAAATAGTACTGTGTATGCAACTTACAACAGGTTAAAGTTGATGATGAGGGGGTGCCAGTAATTACCATGTATCGTCTACGTTCCGCCAAGTTTGATCAATTAAGTAGGTGTACAAGGGCACGGGGGGGGGGGGGGGTTAACTTGAGCAGACGTTGATTACTTCAGATTAGGTATGATAACGTGTTCAGGCGAGCAGGTGTAATGCATGCATAGCACCGTAACATACTGAGATGAGAGAAGTAGTGTTGTTCCTGGGTCGACTAGTTAAGAGTCTTGGTACGATCCCAAGGGGCGTCCCGGACGGTTCCCGGACCTCGCGAGCCAACAATATTACCTCGGCGGATCCAGCGACGACGCTGAGGTGACAATAATTAAGTAGCCATACCCCTGGAAAGGGCGGTATATGAGCTATAAATCAAGACCTCCCTGGCAGGAAGGGGCTGATTCCTCGACCTGACCTGGATTTTTCAACAGGTTTCGTTCAAACTTTGAAACCTGACACATTAGCGAACTGAAATTGTTCACGAATAATTTGGTAGTCATTACCAAGTTGGTGTCCGGTTTCCAGTAAGCTCAACTAGACGTTCCACTTACCACGAGCCTGATGAAGATTACCATATCACATGTTATTCATATTTATTTTTATTACCTAACTGTGATGAATTTAAAATTGGCATCACGGTGGTGTGAGGGAAATTGCCCAGGCGGTTATGAGCGAATCACCACCGACGTCTGGGATCTTTTTGGAAGAGGTTTTGGTTGAATTTGCCTAGGCGGTTATGAGCGAATCACCACCGACATCTGGAATCTTTTAGAGGAGGTTTGCCTAGGCGGTTATGAGCGAATCACCACCGACGTCTGGGATCTTTTCGGAAGAGGTTTTGGTTGAATTTGCCTAGGCGGTTATGAGCGAATCACCACCGACATCTGGAATCTTTTAGAGGAGGTTTGCCTAGGCGGTTATGAGCGAATCACCACCGACATCTGGAATCTTTTAGAGGAGAGAGAGCAAGGTAGGAGGAGAGAAGAGAGAGCTGGTTAGAGGAAGTGTCGAATGAAGCTAAAGCCGCAGGATCCGGGGTTTTATAGGGAAGTGAGTCCTCTCCCTCCAACCCCCTGTTAGGGGTTGATGGTGGGGCTCCAGGTTGTGTACCCTGGGTCCTGTGGCTTGTCTCCCCACTCGTACTGTTTACTGCCAGAGCCTATCTTTTGCGGTAGAATATTGGCGAGAACTTAAGTTAGCTAGAGGAGTGGTTCCTGGACGGATTCACGACACTAACAATTTTGGTTTACAATTTTCAAACATCGGAATTGAGCATGAAAAAAAAAAAAACCGTAAAATCTGATGGTTTACGTTTCAAGGTATGTAGAATCCAAAAAAACAAAAACAAAATTTCTGTCTGTCCGCCGTACGCCGTACTGGCCACTTTTCTTAGTTACCATGAAACAAAATTGATGAAATTCGGGTTATAGGTCGTTCGGGGTCTAGTTGGTCCTCGAAGCTCGGCGTTACTGTCAGTCATCTCTAAGGGGTTCAAAATAGGGGCTGACATTTTCAGAACGCCGTATCTCGAAAACTTTCGATAGAAGGGTATGGTTTTTAATACATTATTAAATTTGTCTTGAGCTAAACAATTTTTTTGAGACCACCCGGAGCATCGTACGTCCAGCCGTTCATGCGCACCAAAACGCTTCGTCAACACGAACGTGAATCAACCGGTATAAAAACGGCCCGGATATTCGCTAGGGAGCACCTGATTATAATCAATGATGGCTGTATGAAGTCGAGTTGGTTGTTCTACGATATTATTTCATTTTATAAGTGATGGACTATTGAATTTTGTTGGTAGGTACTTGTGAAACTTGAACAAACGTTGAAATATTATTGATGGGTAAATTATTACACAATGGCAAATTATTACACAACGGTGAATTATTACAAAACGGTTCATCTACCAAAAAGCGGCTGGATTTTGTTGATCAGTACTTTTGCAACTTGAACAACCGTTGAAGTATTATAGATGGGCAAGGTTCATCTACCAAGAAGGGGCTGGATTTTGTTGATCAGTACTTTTGCAACTTGAACAACCGTTGAAGTATTATAGATGGGCAAGTTATTACACAACGGTTCATTATAAGTATTGACCACAGAAAACGGTGATCTACGCAGAAGGGGCATCTATTTCACTCCACATCAACAATTTTCCTTCAGAACTTCATTATTTGCGTTTCTTTTTGCCGTTTTATTTACTGTTTGTCATCCACAGTATTATTTTAGCAACATTTAACTCGTGATTTAGGTAGGTACCTAGTAACGAGTACGGGGTTAGGTACTAACGTACGGAGGATCTGCGATCCACATAATATGTATAGAGTAGTACATATTATATTATATAGAAGGGTTATCTATACAGAGAGCTGTGATCTGTAACAGAAGGTTATTCTGTACAAAATAATAAACCGTTGTGCAGGGATTTGCAGCGTTTTAAGATTGTGTGAATGGCGGTGGTTGTATGAAGCATGTTATATAATATATGCGTTAAAAAAGGTAAGACAAAATTAAAAAGTATACGGTAATTATATTTACCACTATAAAATTTCTATCAAATCGCCACCATACTTTAAATCAAATTTAAACAAATTCTAAATCGAATTTCAACAAAAGTTAATTCAAATGTCAACTAATTTTAAATCATATTTTACAAAATTCATTACCTACATATTTCTGTCACGCATACTCATAATAACGCCATCCGACGCAAATCAGGCAACATTTATTGGCTCTGCCAATCAATAGCCTCACGTGAGACGTGGTGTTGTCCAACTCGTAGGTATTTGTCATGAGATTCAAAATTATTTGTTTTTATTGGTAGCTAGTGCCGGTGCCACCGTGGCACCAGTAAGTAACTAAATAAATTACGATGGTCTGTCGAGTAGATCCTCGAAATTTCAAGTGATCGGACCCATTCGGATGGTGGATTATTGTGGAATAGGAAGACCTTCCTAGACGAACAGGTCAGCGCTGGGGATCTCCATGGTTGAGGTCTAGACACCATTACATGGTGTCTAGATATCATGAATAGGGACTGGAATTTGCATATTTTGCATATGTGTTTTTTATCGTGTATATCGTTCTGCTTTTCCGTTTTGAGTGTATCTGAAGCGTTTAGCGTGTGTTAAATTGAAATTGAAATAGCATATTTTGTTCGATTTAGTAGATTTTTGCATATTTTGCCCGTTTTGTGCCTATTTCTGCATTTTTTAACAAAACTGGGGAATTTCCCTATTTTTCGACATTCCATTCGCCAAATCCTCCGATATGTGTTTCTGAAAAGGGGTCGCGGATATTTTTAGACCATTCACCGTTTAATCCGTGTACCTGGTAGGGCTTAGGCGCGCCCTTACCATTTATCCCTGAATGATTTTTACCCATCGAGTCCCGCAGGAGATTTACGGTTCACAATTTGGAAAAATCAATTGTGATCCAGCGCTATAACTGTGATAGCGAGTGAATTTTTTAGTATAAATGTAAATATTGTATAGTAAAGAAAAAAGGTGTGTACATTTTCATTACATTTTCTTCCTTGATCCTTTTCTATAATTTTTTAAGGACGCGATAATAACTGGGACATAATGTATATACTACATGTACGTCTCACAGCAAAATCTAGTTCATTTTAGAAATATTTTAAATTTTTTTTGAACGCAATTTTGCTTGGGGAGCATATTTTGCCCATTTCGAGTGCATATTTTGGCCAAATTTGGTGCATATAATTCCAGTCCCTAATTATGAATCTTCATATCATGGAGTTCATAATTATTTTCAAGGCAATAACCTCAAGCTTTGTCAAATATTGTTCAAGTGTTAAGTCGATCATCATTGGCGTTTAACATTTTGAAGATGAATCGAGTAACAAGATGAGTGTAACAACTAACAACATGTTTGAGAGGTTTTTAAATATTAAGCCAACCCGATGATAAAGTTAAGCCTCTCAACCCTCCAACTCATTTTCCGTTGTGGGCCCTCGCTAATACGACCCCTCGCCTCAAAGAGAACCTCAAAGAGTCGACGGTCCGATAGACGGAACGACGGGGAGTCGTGAGGCTGGTTAATATAAATGCAAAACAACCTTCCACTACGCCCCCCTCACCACCATTCACCTCATCAAACAGGAAGCTGCCATTCTTCACCACAGACGTGGGAGGGGGCGACGACTGTAAAGGCCGGTTTACACGCTCCAATAAATTGGAGCAATTTATCGTAGCAATCGAGTTGTTACAATAAATCGTTAGGTGTAAATGGGACATCGTAGCGATTTATTGGAGTTGGAGTTGGATTGGATGGTTGATCCCGGCCGGGATCAATTTCCGCGAATCGTAGCGACATGTTGGAGCGTGTAAACGAGGGGAACGCATTTCTCGCTACGATTTCTCTCAGTTTGCAATCTTGTTGTGCGACAGGTACCACTACCTTCCTTGTCTCAACGATTTCGTGCATTTTTCTTGTCTATATGGCAGATCATATATCAAAACAGACTCCTCGCGAGTTTCTAACGGAGTTCATTGAACTATACAGAAGTTTTCCTTGCTTGTGGCTCGTCAAGAGCAAGGAATACTCCGACAGAAACAAAAAAGACTTAGCTTATATAAGAAAAAAATATATAGCTTAGAGGAGAAACTAAGCTGAGCAGCTCAAGATATGTCCCCTCGTCCATCCTCAAATAATTTCGCCAATCATTTGGCTCAGTCCGCGTCTCCTTTAATAATTTCACATGAGACAATTCTCTCTTCTTCAATAACCACTCGCGGCTCCACTTAGGGTACCCCACTTAGATCTAGGTTTTCGCGATCTTTACGTTTTTTTGGCTAAACATCCGATCATCAAACTCAACAACACTACTTCGTCCATGGCTTCGTCCAACACTACTTCGTCCAGCTTTTCAAAATTCTTTTTTAAATGGGGTCGATAGCTGGAGACGAGAAGAAATCGTTACAATTGATTGGAGCGTGTAAATGACTCTCCACTCTTCAATTTATTGGTGCAATTCACAGCTCAATCTTGACGTCGAGAAATCGCTACGATATATCGTAGCGTGTAAACCGGCCTTAACTCATTTGAGTGTTCATTTGAAGCTGGTGACAACCAGCGCGAAAGGTCTCAGTCACCGCGGGGGAAAAAAAAAGAAGAAAAAACCTTTTTTTTAAACTCGCTCCGTCAAAAGAAAACACTGTGGACAAAAATACAGGAAAAATGGGCGAAGAATGTGACAACTTGAAAATGCACTCGGCAAAGTGGACTGAAGGCGCGAGCCAAGCGTGCCACCCCCCAAAGTACACTAAAACGAGGTTAAACTAAATGAAGATAACAGGACAGGTAGGGCAGGTATTATACAATTATTTATAATCGTTAACACTTTTCACAGTTTTTAGGGAACTAAATTATGGATTCATATATGTACATATTAAATTCTTCGATACATGGATTTTTACAGTGAACATGAATACACCTCATGTTCCTATACCAAAAATACTCCCGGGAACAGGACGTTTAGTGTACGGAAAATAGGTTCTGAATCGGGAAAAATTGGTACACTAATGAAACTTCCTCAATTGTCAAATATTGTTCAAGTGTTGAGTCGATCATCACTGGCGTTTAACATTTTGAAGATGAATCACTTTTCATAGTTTTTAGGTAACTAAATTATGGATTCATATAGGTACATATTAAATTCTTCGATACATGAATTTTTACAGTGAACATGAATACACCTCATGTTCCTATACCAAAAATACTCCCGGGAACAGGACATTTAGTGTACGGAAAATAGGTTCTGAATCGGGAAAAATCGGTTCATTAACGAAACTTCCTCAATTTCAATTTTACACGTTCCGATCGAGAGGGGTAGGGTCATTCTCATATTATTTTACCATTTGATGTCCGCAGTCTTTAACATCGTTTTTTACACGTGTTTTCAGCTTCAAAAAAAGGTTATTGGTATCAATTTGTAGGTTTTTTGGAGAGGAATGCAGTGGTATCGTTAAAAAGAACCTAGCACATCCTCAAGAAAAAAACGCTGCAAATCCCTGCACAACGGTTTATTATTTTGTATAGAATACCCTTCTGTTACAGATCACAGCTCTATGTATAGATAACCCGTCTATATAATATGATATGTACTATTCTATGCATAATTATTTAGATCGCAGACCCTCCGTAGGTTAGTACCTAACCCCGTACTCGTTACTAGGTACCTACCTAAATCACGAGTTAAATGTTGCTAAAATAATTCTGCCGATGACAAACAGTACCTAACAAAAAGAAACACACATAATGAAGTTCTGAAAAGAAATTGTGGAGTGAAAAAAGTTGCAAAAGTACCTACCAACAAACTCCAGCCCCTTCTACGTAGATGGTATAATGAACCGTTGTGTAATAATTTACCGTTGAGTAATGATTTACCGTAGTAATAATTTACCCATCAATAATACTTCAACGTTTGTTCAAGTTTCACTACCTACCAACAAACTCCAAAAGAGCCATCATTTTTCAAATTAAATAATATCACAGAACATCCAACTCGACTTCATACTCCGCCAATATAATCAGGTGATCCCTACCAATGATTGGCCGTATTCACAAATTCCTATTGTGGGCGCGTCTCTGGTTACGAGATTTGGTTTGAATTGTATACAATTTCATTCACACTGGAGTCGAAAATGCCTGTCGGTGCAAACTTCGGGGCCTTACTGTGAACGAACGGCTGGACGTACGATGCTCCGGATGGTCTTAAAAAACTCGCAAGTTCAAGAACTATTTAAAACCGTAAAAATATTTACGTAAAAAAAATGGTATAGGCGTTTTGAAAATTTCAACCCCTATTTTGAACCCCTTAGAGATGACTCACAGTAACGTCGAGCTTCGAGGACCAACTAGACGCCGAACGGAACCTATAACCCGAATTTCATCAATTTCTTTTCATGGTAACTAAGAAAAGTGGCCCGTACGGCGTACGGCGGACAGACAGAAATATTTTTATTGCAGTTTTGGATTCTACATACCTTGAAACGTAAACCATAAAATTTTGAGGGGGGGTAAGAATTTTTTTTTTTTCATGCTCGATTCCAATGGTTCATTATTGAAAATAATAAACCAAAATATTTCAATGTAATGTTTGAAAACGTCACGAGTGTTACTGTCCCAAGGGGGTGGGTGCGATGTTCATCACCATCTGAAATGAAGCACTCACAGATGAAAAAATTTAAACCACGAGGGATTTCACTGTTATATGATGCTGTTTCGAATTATGGAGGTTTTTTTCATTTACCTCTAATACTTTAAATGCAAAGCAGAAAAACAGGAGTGTCCCACTGTTTGGTGAAAAAAAAAATCACGAGTGTTACCATCAGTTCTGGGCAACACTGTTCATTGAAAATGGCGGGAAAGAGTCAGGTTATGTTTGTTTGTGCTACCAGCTATCAGTCTACCTGCAGCCTTTCCCCAGGAAAGAGCTGGCAGGCCATTTCAGCATTTTTCATCGAAAAACATGGTATGTCACAAAAATTATTCATCATGAGTGTTACCACTATTGTATTTAACATAGTTCAATTAAACATGCGAGTGCTAACTGCAAAAGTCGTAGTTTAGGGACATTTATTTTTGGGTGACCCCTCATATCTTTCCAGCACTTCGTTAGGTTAAGATTAACCTTTTCGTGTAAAAACATCAGGAGTGTTACCATCATGAGTGTTTCTATAATACTGAAGTAATACTGTAATACTGAAAAAACTGACAATTGATGCTCAAATATGTTATTCTGAACATCTATAGTAACATTCCAGATACAATTTTATTCAAAAAGATGCTTTATTTTTTTCCCCCAACTTGAAGGTCCAGAAAAGCCGAATGGTCAAATTATATGAGAATGACCCAGGTCGTATTATGAAATGTCTCCTTGTCAAGTATTGTCGAAATTTGATTAGTCCGAATATGATCCCCAAAGTCTCCTTGTCTAAAGCCGAATACCTCTCCACACCTGGCGGCAACGTTCCGGAAGCAAAACTTATGGGCTGCTCAGTATTACTCTGAAATTGATGAGAAAGTACCGCCCCAACTCCGGTATCGTTGGCATCAGTAGCAAGTATAAGTGGTAACGTCGCATCGTAATTTGCCGTCATCTAAAATGTTTTTAGCAGAAATTAGGATCAAACTGAGTTTTTGGGGTTCACAAACGGTAAGAATGACTATCAACAATTATATAAATAAACACTGAATATGGTGTACAATGGGGTCTCGATACAGAAAATTACTATTTCAATATTTAAAAGAAAATGAACGAAGTATTTAAAATTTGACTTTTTGTGGGTCAAGCTATTGAGAAGTACCCAAGTCCAAACAGCACAAACCCGCTGAACGCTTGGTATTCAAAAGGCGGGCGAGTACTGTTTATTCATGCCACGCGAAGGTCATTATCCTCCCTGAAGATGCCTATCGTTATTAAGAATAATGAATTTTCTTCGGCCCCAGAGACTCCCGCATTATCATACCAGTTATATCCGGTGATCTCCGTAACTTAGTTTTCCTTTGAACTAAGGAAAACTAGGTTTCCCTTTGAAAACTTAGTTTTCCTAATGTGCAAACCTCTATTTTGCAAGTAAAGTTTATTTTCCCTAGAAGATCTGATCGTAGGGTGCTTTCCACTTTCATGGTTTGATGCTAATTCATACTGCTGGATTAATAAAGCCTCACACAAAAAATTTATGGTGTCCAAGAGTCACTCGCGTCCCAATAATTCCTATTAAGACTGATCCATAATAAGATAACAGTCCGTGGAAGATATTTTAATCGTACTGTGCCCTAAATCAACTACCACAATAAATAAATGTATTTATTTATTTTCAGTCGATCGACCTATCTTCAGGAAAAAAATATATACATTATTAATAATCCCTCTACTACGTCTTGATAAAGAACCAGCAAATCTTATTTAATTACTATTAATTCACCATTTGGTTGTGTAATTATCATCTAGTTAATAAAATAAAAACGGAAATTATTGAGATGTTGTCTGTTTCCACTAATGCTAATTAATGTTTTGTTACTGACGATGGTTTGATCAACGTAACCAGTGTATTTTCGTGTATTAGTGGAAATAAACAACCTTTCAATAACTCCGTTTTTATTTTGAAATGGGTTTCCACGATTTCACCGCGAATGATTTAGGTCGCATCTACCTAATTATTATTATTTAACCAGCAATTACATGTATGTTATGATTTACGATCTAGTTATGTATTAAAGCTGTGCACCTTACAATAAAATTATGCTGCTATGGACTACGTACACATAATATTAGCAAGGTGCTAATGAGGCTGAAATCCCAATCCCCTCCTATTCACAGCATTTTAGTAAGCCGAACTCTAATGATGTCATTAGAGCGGCGCAGCGTGTGTCCCATTCATCCCTACAATACCGTTGAGCTTCCCTTCTACCCATATTTTCATGAATAGTTTATTGTTCAACAAACCGAGGAATATTAGTCATCCATTATTACAACATGAGTTAGTTATAGTGCTATTCATAAGGAGATTCCCCACTGCGATGTTTTTGTTACAATATTATCTGTGGTGGTACGCGCGGCTCTGCGTGTCACCATCAGGTTTTGAGGTAAATTTTGGGTAAATTTAGGTCAAAAATCTCTAGTTCAAAGGGGTCACCACTGTGATTCAAAAGCGATCACAGGCGCTGGTTGAAATGTTTCCCCTAATATAGGGCCGGGAGGGTCCTATTAGGTACTAATATCCCGCGAGAATGGACCACAGCAGATATTAGTTGCTCCTTCAGAGTCTTTTGCTAGCATCCTGCGAGCATGAGCCACAGCAGATATTAGTTGCTCCCAAGGAGTCTTTTGACCAGCACCCCACGGAATGGACCACAGCAAGTGTCGGGGGAAGGCTAGGAAAGAAAGGAGTCTCACGTCGTGAGTCGAATCGTCGAATGAAGGGCTGTGCCAGAAGGGCTAGTTTTATAGGGACTTTTCCACCCGTCCCCCGTCCGAAATCGGCCGTTACGCCCGTTGGGGAGCGCTGGCGGTCGGGGAAAACCCTTGGCGTTGCTTAGCTCAACGTTCTCCGTGTTTATTAAGTAAAATCTTATTACACGGAGTGGTTGCTGTGAGGGAATCACGACACTATCTTATATTGCCTTTCCGAGTTTGGCTACCCCGAATATGAAACTTGAAAATTCTGCAAAGCAAGCCTGTTGGATAAAATATGGAATATTACCAGCCCTTTTGGTTTAGATGAGTAAAGCAGGCCAGACGCATTCTTGACGAGTTTTACATGTACCGATTCGTTCTACTACAACACTCCTAAAACGAAAACCTGTAGAAGTTCGTCGTTTGTGAAAATCGGTAACCTACAATCCATTGGTAAGAAGATGCGTGTTCAGTCTTGAGGCCGACCACGAGAAATAATGAGTAGAGAATCCGTTTTTCAGTGGGACTTTGACGAATAGTACAGTCAAACGTGTTTCTATAAGCAAAACTACTACACCTAGTACTAGCAGTGTTCGTAGATTTTGACTTTTCGTTGAATATCGCTTATTCGGCATGATGAAAAGGTGAGCTACACGAAGTTACAGAAAACATCACTGAGGATAGCAGCATTAGGTAGTAGGTAGATAATCGCAAAAAACAAATGGCGCGTTCAAGGTTCGGTGTAGCCGTCACGTCCTTCCCATCCTCCTCGCCCTACATCACCCTCGCTGGTCATCCCTCACCGTCTTGCTTCTTACTCGATTTTGCGCTGCGTTTTCAAGGCCAAAATTTCTCTTTCCGATGGAATTTTGCCGTGATACGGCAAAATTTATCTTTCTAACGGAATAACTCTATAATTGTTTGTTGTTGCATAATTATGGACCTAATAGCTTCTGTACATAAAAAATCTGTACGTAAAAACATCTGTACAAATGGGGGATGTAGGATTTTTGGCGAAAAAAAGGTCATAACTTAATCATGAAAATAATAAAATAGGTAATGATATCCTAAAAATAATGAGAAACGAAATCAGGAAACGCTTCTTTCATCGCGCGATTCCCGCTAATTGGTTTTTCGCACGTTTTTCGATGTTAAACTCTACATAAATATATTGATATATTGGCAACGAGTGGACGAACAGGGAACAGCGGTGTTTAGCACAGATTCTTGAATACGTATACCAAAAAAATTTGACCTCCAAAAACATTCTTAGATTCAGCAACATTGAATTTAGAAGGAGCCTATAATAAATCAGTAAAATTAAACTGAACCAGAAATGCAATCAAGAATGGAAACGCTTGCATACGAGTCTGCAACACATTGGGACATTTTATGTCCCAATGGGAATTTAGGGATAATTGACGGTATCATTTACGGGTTGCAAGATTACCACGATCCGGGTTACATGGTGGTGCAAGGTTACCACATTCGATTCTAGTAAACAATGACTTTCTTCACTACCTGTTGCTGACTTCCTTGTTTACCCGCCTTTTTTTCATCATGATCAGCTTAACTACCGCGCCAGGTACGGGGGTACGGTTAACAAGAAAATGTTCGATAAAATCACACGATTCCAACGAGTGATGAACGATTTTTGTACGATGAAAAATGGCAAACATGAAGTTCCGTAGAAACGAATCGGTTGTAAGCGAAAATCATTATAACGCTCTTTTTATAACGCAACGCTTTTCGAGTCCATGTGTCAAAGTAAAGACATAGAATGTCAAAACTAAAATTGCTGATATCTTGAAAATATAGACTGAGAGGAACTCAAAAACTTATTTGAGTATTGAAAATTGACTGAGCGGTTGTGGAGATAATCTAGATAAATGTGTGGGTATCTTCCTTCTCTCTCGCACAGCTGTCGTCTCCTTCAGTCTAGGTTTCGGAACTTACCATGTTATCTAAACCGAAATCAGAAGAAGAGGTCACCATCCATCCACCCTCATCTCATTAACGAGACTTATGAACCATTTTTCAATGGATCTACCTATTATAGAAGTTGTTCCTCGGAAATTTTATTCAAAATCACTAGAAATCCTAATTTCTTCAGAAAAAATCACGTATCAAGTTAGGAAATGCAGTGTCTACAAATCACGCTATCTTGAAATCGAGAATTGCTCTTTTAGATCAAACGAATTAAATGTCAGATTTAATACAATACTCGTACGTCTACTAATATAGCTCACAATTTCTGTAGAACAGGTCTCCTTTTATTTGTTTGCTACATGCAGTTATCAACAACCTGAGACCCTTCGGGAAGGTGCACACGCGTGGAAGGCCAAAGAGATTTGTGAGGTAGAGGAAATGAGAAAAAAATCGCTATAACAGGCTTACATCGATTAGATTAGGAATCCCGTCAGGGACGACGGTGGTCGACCCTCATTGTATGGATGAGGGGACCGAATGCTCATGTAACGGGGGAATTACTTGTTTCACATAGCACATTCTGGATTCAATCACTAGCTGCCACGGTATGTAACAGTAACCTGCCAAACCGGCGCAGAGCTCTTGGAAATAGTTGGTTTCATTTGTTCGCGATGGGTGGTGCAAAAGGGTTGAAGCATTGAATCGGCAACATCGATTAATCAAAAACAAATACTGAGACTCTCGGATTCTAATGTTTGGTATCATTCGTGCCTGCAACCTGAGACAAGTAGCTAACTGAGTAGTAGGAATTGCATCTTCCAGTCAGCAGGGGGCATCAGTTCTGAATCAATGAAATGGGCCCCTTCCGGCGTTATGGACAGCTGATTCAACTGAGGCCCTTCATTTAGTGATTATATATTTCATGCGATTAAATAGCTGAATATTCGTAAAATTAGGTAGGGACGAATATCCGGAAAGTAACACACACAAATACCTACCACGACTTGATCTTTTTTCCTGCAAGGCGGATATAAGGAACTTCCACGGGTCGTAATTTTGCATGTTTACCTCCAAACTGAGCGCCCTTGAAAATCTCATATTACACTTGCGATTTTCAACTCGGAAAAACGGTATCGCGTGAGGTCATCACTCCCGCGGGCGAGGCCATCACGTCACAATAGCTCCAAATGTTAAGATGGTGGATTAATCGGTAGTACATTAGAACAATATAGTTACTTATCCGGTACCTTCGGCGTTAATTATGTCTTACCAATAAAAAAATTCTAAGGCCTATCTTTAATTCTAATACCTATCTTTAATAGGTAGGTAGAGGTGGTCATGGATCCATTCATCCATACAATGAGAGCATGGCACTCCACCCCAGAAAACCAACCTTGCTGGGCAGTATGGCTGCCCTGCTCCTATAGCAGTGGGAAGGGGGCAAGAGAAGGCCTCCTCCATTTACATTCTCTTTTCAGTCTTCAGCATTGCTGTACACCCTTGCCTCTTCTCTATAAAAACCTTTTAAAATCCTGACCTCACAGGTTACCATTTTGGTACTTTTTATTTCAAATCATTTCTCAATTTTATTCAGTTCCCTTTTTATTATTCACAAGTGCTTTTTAGTTTATTCAGTTCCATTTCATCATTGACCACCTCAGGTTGTATTTCTTTTCTATTTTCATCTTTTCTCCCAAAGCAGAGCAGGAGGTATTATTTATTACTTTTACATTATTATATTTTATTTCCCTTATTTTGCTTATTATTTATCATATCGCCTTTACCTTTATTATTGGTATTCTTAATTTTATTTGAGGTTTTTGAGGAAACCTCTGGTAGCAGAGAACTGTCTCGTGAGATATAGGTATTAGGATCAACTATCCAATAAAGATATCTTTACAAGGTAGCCTTCATTTTGCCCCCTTCTGGTGATAAAGAGGCCTAGGTTATGAGGTAGGCTGCACCTAATTGCAACGCTGTTACATTAATGACGACCAATGTTTTAACTCTACTTGCTTACACTGTAGCTTCCTCAACTAATGAGGAGAAATCGTTTTCAAGTAAGACTTTCGTCCCATACTCTTTCCCCGCATATGACTTGGCAGGTACATATGTCTTGGAATAGAGTAAAAACGCTGCAAAGTCCTTGTCACATGGGTTTATTATTCTATTGGACGTACCTACAGAAATGCTGGAAATACATTTATTGTTTGTTTCATGTGCAGTTAGTGAAATAGCTATTTTTGATAGTTTCCACCAATTTTGGCCCCCAAAAACACGATAAAAGTTCCTATTTTTGACAATTACCTTAGATCAGTGATACTGCCATTTAACTGTCTTGGTTCACCTGTTGAAACTACTTCTACTGTTATACAAGTTTATGGTGATTTCAGATAGTTTCCCAGGTTTTTGGCTCATAAAAAATGACTTTTGGGAGCTGAACCTTCGTTACAACCTCAACTCTTCACTCTTTGGTCAAAATCAACTACATATTCGGTCTTCTAGCCCTAAAAAACATGGAAAACGATACCTCGCAAGCTCATGTTCACTAAAACCTAAAAAAACAACTCGAAAAACCCTATTTTTACACCCATTTTTCACCCGCAACATCCCCGGGTGTATTTTGATCGGGCTGCCGAGCTTCGGAGCACAACTAGGAGCCAAATGTGTTCCCAAATGGGGACCCAAACTATGTGCGGAACGAACATTTTAATATTTAAGGTTGAAACTTCGTTAGAACCTCAATTTTCCACTCTTCGGTCAAAACAGACTTCATTTATTCGGTCTCCTCGTCCTAAAAAACATGGAGAACGAAACCTCACAAGCTCATGTTACTGAAACACCAAAAAAAACATTTTTACCCCATTTTTCACTCATAACACCCCTGGGTATATTTCGATCGGGCTGCAAAGTTTCGGGACACAACTAAAGCCCAAATGGAGCATGTGTGCGAAAGAACGAATTTTTTAGACCGAAATTGAAGTAGATATGCATGATACGGCGGAAGGCGTACGGCGGACGGATTGCATTTTGGTTTATTATTCTGTGAATAATACACCTATGTAATCGCTCAGCAAAAATTTTTTATAACACCCCCTCAAACTTTTTTCTTTTCCGTTTCAAGGTGTGTAGATTCAAAAAATGCAATGTCCGTCCGCCGTCCGCCGTATCACGTGTACAGGCTTCATTTTCGATCTAAAAACGTCGTTCTTTCGCACACATGCTCCATTTGGGCCCTAGTTGTGTCCCGAAACTTTTCAGCCCGATCGGAATATACCCAGGGGTGTTATGAGTGAAAATGTGTGTGAAAATAGGTACTTTTTGCGTTTTAGCAACATTTTGGTAACATGAGCTTTTGAGGTATCGTTTTCCATGTTTTTGGGGACGAGAAGATCGAATATGAAGTCGATTTTGGCCAAGGAGTGGAAAATTGAGGTTGTACCAGATGTTCAGCTCCCAAAATTGATTTTTTATGAGTCAAATACCTGCGAAATCACCATCAATTTGTAGAATAACACTAGAAAAAGTGTCAACACGTGGATCAAGACGATTAAATGATGGCACTACCAATGATCAAAGATGATTGAAAAAAAAAAAAAAAGATCGTACCTACCTAATTTGTGTTTTGGGGGCCAAAATTGGTGGAAACCATCAGAAATAGCTATTTCAATTATTTCGCATGAAACAAACAATAAATGTACAGCCAACATTTCTGTAGAATAATAAACCCCATGTGACAAGGACTTTGCAGCGTTTTTGGAATCTACGCACCTTGAAACGTAAAAGAAGAAAACGTTGAGGGGGTGTTATACAAATTTTTTGCTGAGCGAATACATAGGTGTATTATTCGCAGAATAATAAACCAAAAGTGGTATTGGTCACAAAGCCACTTCAGCAAACGGTGGTATTACGTTACATGGTTAACTGCTAACAATTCCAAAGGTAATTATGACCAGTAGTCGTGGACCACCAGTAAATAACCACTTTTCATCGAGTGAATTTCAATAACACCATGTAACAAAAGGTGGAGGTTTCCTACGGGATATAGCATGTGCAGATGAAAGCGATACAGCTAGGTTTCTCCGGCCGTTTACAACATTGACATTTTCCAAACCGCTGAATCTCGACCCAACTTCCCGGGAAATTGTTGCAAACAAAGCTCATCTCTACCTCACCGCACCTGCTTTTGAACACAGTGCTAGCCATCGCCCTGAGGTTTCCGCTGGAAGCCACGGCTGCTGCTTCATTTTGACTATGAATTATTCCCTTTGCCGAAAGTCAATTGATGAGAAACGTATAGGTCTTGTAATCTTCGGCAAATCCAACCCTCAATTCCAACACATACCAAATCATTTCTTTCTTTAATCAATTCATTTTTCACCCCGTAGAAATGACCTGACAGTAACACAGAGTTCGCGGAATAACTAGACCACAAATGGGACCTACGTACAAAACAAATTTCATTAATTTTGGTTCATGGTAACTAAGGAAAGTGCTAAGTACGACGGACGGCACGGTGTACGGCGGAAGGACAGAAATTTTGGTTTATTATTTTTAATAACGAACCATTGGAATCGAGCATGAACCCCCCCCCCCCTCAAAATTTGATGTTTTCTGTTTCAAGGTATGTAGAATACGAAAATGGAATTTAAAAAAATATCTGTCCGTCCGCCGTGCTGCACACTTTTTTTAGTTGCCTTGAACCAAAATTAATGAAATTCGGTTTGTAGGTCCCATTTTTTGGGGTTCTCTTGGTCCGCGGAGCTCGGCGTTACTGTCAGTCATCTCTAAGGGGTGAAAAATACGGGTAAAATTTCCCGTAAGCTGTAGCTCGAAAACTTTCAACTGAAGGGTAGGAGGTTTTGATTTATTCTTTTCAACAATGAACCTTTGAAATCGATCATGAAAAAACAAGCTTAACCCCCTCAAAATCTGATGCTGGCCAGAGCCCCAGGTTCGTTGACTATCCGCCACTAAGCTAGGCACTTCAGGTACAACTCCTCTGCAGCCAACGATTAGGATAGGGGTACTAGGCTGAATCTTCACGCAACTTACCTGAACACTTTCAGCCTACTTGCATTGTTATTTTTCGTTCATTTTCAAAAAAATATTATCCTAACAGAAAGTTTTTCTTGTGTTTCAGTGACTGCTCGATCAGCACGCGAGTGGACCGAATGCAGTCGCAAGCCGACGTCTCCCGACCGCTCTGACACAGAGAAGAGACTGTAGACAGCCATCTCATGGTGACGTCACAGTCCAGCGACCTCTAGCTTCTTCTCACCCCTTATCACTCCCTCTATTTAATCAAATCTTAATTGAAAATATTTTCAATTGGAATATTTTTTATAAAAGGAAATTTAAAAGAGAAAAAATCATAATAATAAAAAAACTCGATCATGAGGCATTTGTACACCAACGTCAGTGTGGATTTGCCGCTCATTCGTTACTGATTTTTATTTATTGGTTTTTGGTCGACATTAGCTTACCCCAATTTTTCACCTCGAAAGTCCCTTCAAACTCTACGAAACTCCATCAACTCCCTGCTGGACAGGGAGTAAAGAGTAACGGGGCAATAAAAATCAACAACTACTTACAACTAGTTCGATATAGAGAAAAATGATTCCCACTAATCGTAATATCTTTTGTAAACTTTCATTTCATTGCATTTAAGGTTTGCTATTATAGGAAAACTGCATTCTTTAAACAATCATTAAAATTTGTGCACATTTTAAACATCAATCCTTCATACTCCCTGGAAGCGTATATTTTTACTTGAACATCATCGCGAATCCCATCCACTGAAACCGATTTGTAGAGACTTAGGTTGTGCAGTAGAGAGCCTATTTTTTTAGATGAAACAAATTCAGGCACCCAAACGATAATTTTTGACGAAAACATTATGATTCAATTTTAAACTTCAGAATTCAATCAAACCCGTTAGAATTCGATAATGATACAAACAATTATTATAAGAGCTCGATATATCCCGTGAGATGGGACTCAACTCTGAAACCTTTGTCACAAGTTTCCCACCTTTATTCCAAGCAAAATGTAATTTCCTTCATTTTCGGACCAAGATGTACAATCATGTTTACAGATCTTGGGAGACTTTTCCAGATTAGGATTTGTTATACCGCTTTACTATTTATTATTTGTGGATACTAGAAAACGGACTCTAATATTCACGTCTATGGATCGCGTTTCAAGCCACCGATTTATTGGTCCGCAACTGGAGAAACTTCAAAATGATAGTTTCTAGTCAACGCCACAGATTGGAGACTTTCGGACTGAATCGGACAGCGTGATGGTAGTGGTATCAATTTATTCTTGACCATAGATATAGAGATAACCTTACCCTGGCATTACATACCACTTAAATACTTCATCAATCATGAATAATAAAATCAACAGTTCAAATGACACATCCATACCACTTAATGAGTGGATTATCCAAAGAAAAAATCGCACTTTTACTCAGAGACCCAAAAGCCATGGAGAAGGACCTTCTCAGACGAGGATTTGAACCCAAGACCTCCGGGCCGGCCAATCCAAGCATCGTATGTGTCCATAGAAAAAACCTGTAGGAATTGCTGTAATTTGCTTCAAGTTCAATACCGTTTGTTCCATAATAGGCTGACGGGAAAAAACTCAATAATTACATTAATGTTACAATGCTCTTCAATATTTAATTATGGCGTTGTTCAAAAAACATTTCTCCCTTCTACGATAAGAAAAACAGAGTCTCTACTTTCTCACGGTTTCATGTCAAGCTGAACGACATCTACCGTCAGTATCCAAACTATGATTTGCTCCATCATGTCCCAAGTTGAATCGTTGCGAGTATTCCTCATATCTGAGAGAGCGATTTTGTAATCACTTCACATATTCATATTGTGAGGGGTACGTCCACACTGTACACCAAATGACTGAAGTATAAATGATCACAAACTAGGAATTGAATGCATTTCACAATAGGTAACCAAAAAAGATTCAATGTGAATTCAAAGAAATTGAAAGTGGAAAAACCCAATTTTACGCGAAATACTGTTTATCGGAATATTTAACCTCGTCCTGTTTTTTGCATGTTGCAAAAGAATATTGTTGATTAGTTTTACGGTGACTACTTATTAGTGGAAGGATGCCGAGTGGTGTTGTTGTTCGGCTTGTTTGTATACATGATTTTTACTATAATATGGAAGAGAAGAAAAATATTTCTCGAGGATTTTCTTGTGGCCTCCTTCAAATCCACTTGTGGCTGGGAGGGGGTGGGGTCCGAGGAAGTGGGCTATAGCCCTTTTAATATTATGGGAGCCAATGAAGAGATGCTCGAGATAGGTCCTGGCACGCCTCCAAAACACTTCCGGCACCCCTTACAACATCCTCAACGTCACTATGCCCTTATCCGTCACGGGGATTTCCCTTCTTTTCAACCTACGTTTTCGTTCTCACTTTTATTCCTTTCCCAACAGCCAAAATCGCTCCTTTCCGGTCCAATTTGACACAGATATATGTTTCAAGTCGTACCTACGTATTGAGATAGGAAGGTGACTTGCAAAGGACCTCATTCTCGTATGTTCGATAGCTTGAGTTACGTCGCAGGATATAATAGCCCACGCACCACACGCAGTTTCTTATGTGTTTTCAGGACGGGGGTGAGACACACACACTTCGCTTGAGTTAGTCAGGAGGATATGAAGCTATCAACTACCTAATACCTCACGGCTTCTGAGACGGCTCGAGGATGTTTGTGCTATTGAACGCCACACACCACATGCACGTGCCTAGCGTGTGGGAAGTTTCAAGAAGGGGATGATTACTGCACACTGCTTTATCAGTCCAAGACTTTTGGGATGGCACTGCGGACGCAAGAGTACATAGAGATCGTATAAGAGTACGTACTTCACAAATCCTGGGCTTCTGAGATGGCACTATGGAAACAAGGGTAACTCCGACATAAACGTCGTGTTCAACCGAAATAGGGCCATGGGGCATTACAACGGAAACAACCAACTCAGAAGCTGTCAAATTCTCAGTTGGTAAAATGACAATTGGTACAAAAGGGGGGTTACATACGTAGAGATGGCTCTGGATCAACAACTTACGCTACCGCTGAAGCCTGGACACGTTACCAACCTCCCACAGACTCTACAAACGAGTCACAATTGTCACACGACCCGACTGACAAAATTGGAGACGATTGCGCCGACGGCGCCTTCTCACTTTTCAAGCCGTTGTGCGGTGTCAAGGGTGTCTTTTGCACCCCATTCTTTCGAAAACGAAGGGCCCATCTCACCTTGGTCCCTTAAAAAACAGGTGGCTAAATTAAGTGGTGGCCCTAAAAAGGGCCGTTAACAATTTGGGTCTTCCAGTGGTCTAGAGCTGGGAATTGAGTTCCCTCAGCTCACAGCAGAGTAAAACAAAGGCGCACATCGCATTCTGTTAACTTATTGTTGATGGCAGGCATAGTCCCACATTTGGCAGAAGCAGAATCAGAGCTAATTTTCAAAATCTCTCTAACAAACGAACTTCAACAATGGTAGGCATTTCGATAAATTCATCTTTTGTTATAATGTGAAACCTGTTGACTCTGTGAATTGTAAAGCAATATACATTATGAATGCAACTGACCAAATAGAAGCAAATGATATTTCCTTTGTTTATTCATAGGACGTGCCATATTGTTCATGTTTATAATCAGCCGAAGTTACATACATTGGGGGTCTCGTGTACAGCAAGTTACGACGTGAGTCTCTGAAATTCAGTCTGAAAATATTGCATGGTCACCCTTAAACAGCCTAAATTGACCAGTACTTAGGTCTAGGTAGACTAGTATAGTTTTCCCTGTTAATGGTTCCTTTCTTTTGAGTTACTGGTTCGCAGAAGGCATATATGTCAATCCCACAGCACCCCTTTCCCTCACACTATGCCATCAAAATGAGCTGCGAATGATAACAGTCAACATTCACAGTTTCCCCAAAAATAACAATTTTCAATTCATAGAAAGTTACCAACAGAAAGTTACCTATTATTTTATTTTACCAAAGGAGCGATTAATTATCCTTACCACTGACACCTTTCACCTCTCCTTCCACGCACACGGCTCACTATTTCATATTCAATTCCAAAAGAGTCCAGACAACTTATATTTTAAGCAAATATAATTAACATATTGTAATATTACGAAAAAACGTTAATAATGATACTGAAAACCCGAATACACATATTAGTTTTGTAAATGGAATAATGAATAATTTTTGTATTGATATTAAACAAGGAACTTTTATATTATGATTAGCTATTGACGGTCTTTGATAGCTCATTGTGGTTTTTGTATCCTCATGAAGCGAGGAACAGGATAGTACGTCATATCTGACGGATTACTTCATATGGTCGTAAATTCGCAATAACCTGTTCGGAGATGGTTTGCGCTTCAATATATTAATGTTCCTCCATTCTGTAAATACAAATTGATTTTGAATGGAATTCTTGTTCAGAAATGAACTTTTTTTTTTCATTCGAATTTTGATAATTTTTGATGTGACCACTCGCAAGCAGTCTATAGAAAAAAAGTGTTCCATGTTTGTTTAGTGGACTACATTAAAAAGATACCACCATAGACTGGGGAGGAAGGATTTGTTCGGTGACTTCGCTAGGGAACACCTGACAAGGCTGAGGTATAGTTTGTCGCAGAGGAGTATTAAAATGGCAGGCTACGCAACAATGTTTTTTCCATGGACCTTTGCTGTTTATAACTGCGGATAAGACTTGACAAGTTCTACATCAAAAACTTCAGTATCTGAACACATAAAATTATATTCGATTTGAACCATATAATTAACTTCCTAAAAAACTACGATTTATGTGATTTAGAAAAACTTGCGTTGCCCAACAAATGGCTGAGCCACACTGTCTACGTTATAACTATACAATGAGTTTTTTTGAAACCCCTCCAAGAATGACAGAGATCTTTCATAAGAGCACAACTTGTTTGGAGATAAGTATTTTAGATAGGTTCTAAAACCCTTAAACAATCACTGAGGGAAACAACACATCCTAGGGTGTCATCACCCACACTGGCACAACAGCGAAAAAATTGAAAAAAACCAAAAATAATACCATGAAATACGTAGTGTGAAATCTAAAAGAAGATATTTGCTCATTACACAGCTCAAAAAAAGGAGTTACGTTCTTGTTAATTTCATCAAGTTGAAGCGGGACCTATCTCCAAAAAGTTATGAAATTATAACTATTTGTACATACATTCATTTCATATTTTGCACATCTAATAGATTTTATGGCTTCCTACAAAACTGCTGTGCTGTTCAATTTGGCGTGGTATCGTCAAATTTTGGTGGATCAAATTTCAAACGCCGGCTAACTTTGTTTACTTAGGAAAGTGTCCTATGAGTGGTCTAACAAAGATAAATAATTTCGATTACTGTCAGCATCTATAAAAAGGTGCATACGTGAAACAAATTCACGAACAAATGTCCAACTGAATGGATTTATTGTGAAATGTACATGCTTGAGTTTTATGTGGGAGACAATTTTCATAAGAAACTCTTACTTCAAGGTGTGAAGGTATGAATTTTCGGCAAAAAATATAAAACAGATTGAAAACACACTTAGGTATGTTCAAAACAAATAATGCTGTAAACTGGTGTTACTTTACTGGGCAGGTAGATACCTACTTATTCCATACAATTCCAATTCAGAAGTTCTTTCATTCATTACCTACACATGAAGATCCATTTATCCATGACTAATAATAATTTTACCCCTACATTCCTGTCAGTTTGTAACTTTACCAATTTTACATTAATGCATTAATACACCAATTACGTTGATTAATCCCCCCCCCCCCCACCCAGAATTCTTCAATCTGGTTGTGAGATAAACAGGTTGGTAGGTAGCTACCTATATGTACCTGAAGACAGTGAAACATCAGTTTACAACGGCAATTTGCTAAGGAAACTACAAGATAACCTGTCGGAACATTAAAGAATAATTCATTTCCATGGTACGAAGACACTCCGTATTATTTACTCAAACTCAACATTTTGGTATACTATTGTATTAAATTTTGAAGAAAACAAGTTAATTTATTGTTTTGGGATTCAAAATTGAGTTCTGCAGTGATATTTAGACTACGTATGCTTCTCTGCTTCACCACTTAAAAAAAAAAAAAAAATAACTGGAATAATACTAAAAACACAGAATTGTTATTATATATTTTATACCTAGGGCTGTATATACATACCACAACATTAAGTTCAATGAATATAAACTTTGTAGTAGGAACTTTTTTGGGGGAATTGAAGAAAAAACATTTATTTACCAAACTATGTGGATATGACAATATTATTTGTTCATGTATAGATTATAGTGCACTTCAATGCAATAGAAGAAGGATATTTTAAAGGATATTCTATTTTGTATAAAATGTTGGTACGTTAACCAGAGTCAATCAAACCATGTAGATGAAACAATGCTATGACGCAATCAGTATAAAAATTGTATACTATTTACCGGTGGGTTAACGTGTCGAGGTCCATATCCTGTCAACATTTAAAACGAGAGGTAAATGTATATACTTAGGATTGATCAATATGGTTTGCTTTAGGCGATATGAATGGAGCTTTTTCTGGAGTTAATAATCAAACTATCCGTCAAAACCTCAAATTGGTAGCGGTTGTGATAATTATGTATGAGGAGTAGCTGGAGAGGATTGTCAGCATTGTGAATCGGGGGGTTGATGAGCTGGAATGGTAAAGCTCAATTTTTGGGCTGATTGTACATGAATATAGCGTTACGATAATTTTAAGAGGTTAAGAAGGGAAATTGGAAGTGTACAATGGCTGTCGAGCTCGCGAAAATACGTATAACGGCGGACCAGTCCGTAAGAATCAAAGGTGAGTATTCGACCAGGAGTCGAGAAGATGTAGATTAAGGTCTCCCAAGTGATGGTTTTCACGCTCAAACATGATGTACTAGAAAGGCTCAACTCACCTGGTTTGAGAACCGTACATTTTCAAACAGGAATGACACGAAATATAAATTCTCTGACCCTACGCAGACCGTTCGGGAGGTGGTAGGCATTTATTTTAGATGGCATAATGGCAGACATTCGGTTAACAGCTATCCCTTGTTTAACTTCTTTGTAATAAATGATAAAGGTTCACAACACTCACTAAAGTAGGTACCGTTATATAATCCTTTTTATTGTTACTGGAGTGTCAACTGTTCATTTCTGGCCGATGAGCACTGACCAGTTCAGTTTTACTTTAATATGACTCACTGTAGGTAGGCCTGGTGACTCAGTGTTGTGATACGAGGGTACGGGGGTCATGGTTCGATAATATTTTAAGATCAGCGATGGCCAAAAATGATGCCAATGTATGGAAATTTATTTTGAAACTTCCTGGGCTTATCATGAATTATAAAAATGACTGGCAGATTCAATATACGTTTTAATAAGAGGTAAACCCGCATCCAAGCTGCAATACAGGCTTAATTTGATGGGGGTCTGCCCCAAAAGTCAAAATGAAATTTGGCGTTTTTACAGACTGTTGAATCTTTATTTGGGGTTGGAAATATTACTGAATTTACAATATTATCACATGTCTAATCATTTTTTAATCTTCATTCTCAACTATAACAGCATATAAAACTCATCCAGAAAATGTAAAAATTCATAGAGTCACCTTGCTTACTATTCCTGTTGCACGCCTAGAACCATTTTCCCCCCCTTTTTTAAATAGGTAGGTACCTACTTGTCAAGTCTGAAAGTTGATTAATGAAAATGTTTCTTTACATTATTCCATTTTTATTCTTCAAAGTAAGAAACCTAAGAAATTCCTCATCAGTGAGGAATGAAATTGGTTTATGGACGCAGATCATGTCATTTCATCATTGAAATTTTTGAACATCATCGTGAAATTGCTCAATGTAACGAAAGAAAAATAAGAGGAAAGATATATTTTGCTGAAGATTGTTGAAGTAATGGGGTTATTGAGTTGCATACGAACAGAGTTTGTTGGTAGGTTATATAAAGATATATAAAGCTCGATTGTGTGTAGCTGAAAACATGATTGTACTATTGAATACATTTTACTAAGGAGAACTAAATCGATTGAAATATTTTCGATCATTATTTGGAAGATGGAAGGAAAACCATGCAAACATATATATAATATATATATATATTTATTTATTTATAAATATTGATGTGTAGTACAGGAAGGAAATCCATTTAAAACGGATTGTAACGATGGTTTATTTGTATTTGAAGCTGAACCTACCACTGCATGTATGGGACCCAAATACTTATTAGGGACATTTGTGATTCGTGCAATTAAAGTTTTTATCCGATTTTTCCATATAAGTATCTATTACGATGGAGCACTTTTATTGGAAGTATTTTATCGAAGATCTTGTAAAAAAGGAAGGGTTTGTACGTTTCTAAATTTAAGTAAAACTTGAGTGCGATTCGATCACACTGCTCCAATGTTGAGTTTCCTTCCTGCCATCTTTCGTCTGACCCCATCCTTCTGTCATATCATTATGATAAGAATAAAAATTGTAATAAAAACACGAAGCTGCCAAAAAAAGAAAGAAAAAAGGTATTTATAAACAAAAGGAGACTTAGGAGAACATCAAAATCCTATCTCCATTCATGGGAGCGAGTATACATTTCACAGATTCGAGGGCCCTCAAATTATTAAACTCAATTCACTGATATTCCAAACCATCCCTTAAAAGTGTTTAAAAAAAAGTTCAGTCATGTAGCATGAACATACACCCATGAGCGAATTTTTGAAGTAAAAAAGTTACTGACTGGGTTCAAAGTAATATAATGACTGGTCAGTGACAGGAGTGGAGACACACCCCCCTTCAGGTGGGTTTATATACATTTTCATCCCTTTCTTACACATTTCAATTTTGATCCACTTCTTATTTTTGAAAATTCAACTTCGACTCATCTCCGACCTTATCCTTTCACCTGCCATTATTTCATTTTGGCGGGGATGCAAATTGACCAATGTCTGATACTGGCTGGAAAGACATAATATACATACAATACATCAAAACCTAGGATTCGATTTGGAATGCTCTGAAAAGGACCTATTTCAAAAATTCATGTACTAAAAATGTTGGACCCATTGCAATAGCCCATTTATTCTCAAAAATTCGACAAAAATTGCATCTTGAACGAAACCGATTTTATTCTGTTCCGTACCGGCCTACAAATCACAATGTGACAACGATTTTTCTTAGCGGAAGTCAATTTTTTCGAAACCGGAATAATCAATCTTGAGTTGATTTCTTTCAAGTGGTGGTTCAGATGCAGTTTGCAGCCCCTTCGTATAAGGATAAAAATATTGCAATATAATTAAGTGTTAGAAACTGTGGAGTAGATTAAACAGCAATTAATGAAGATAGAGAAATATGTAGCAGAATACGTCAAAAATTAATAATCATGAATCGTCTGAACACTTTAAATGGAACAATTTTGTCTACGAGAACTGAACACAGATCTGAAATATTGTTTCAGAATAACTATTACTTTGATGTTTATATTTGATATTCATGTAAGTTTCGGTGGAGAAGGAAAAACAGAATGTAGTTTGTTATGCTTCTTTGTTTTGGCCTTGAAGAATAAAATGTTTATTTATTGTCTTGAACATTCTTCAAGATGTTAATGAAAAGTAGATGCCTAGAGGTGTTAAAAGGCATGTTGTTGAGTTTTTATAGACGATTTATAGAAATGTTATTTGAGGCTGGACCTTGGGTAACCCGTAGAAGCGTTAGATGGGTGTGTATAAACAAAAATGCTTCGAAAAACCCAATATTGAATAAAATAAAATATGCGTAATACGTGATGCAATTAGGGGCTAAGGGAATATTTTTAAATTTTTTTAAAATAACTTTGAAAAATGAAGCACATTTTGTTTGTTGAATACGTGCAATAAAATATTGTTGAAATGAATATATTGTATATAAAATAAAGGATATTATCTGGCAAGTGGTTAGAACTGAGTGTTATTGAATAACCCATTTGATTCTTCCAGCTCTTAATGCTAACCGAGTCTTTTGTCATTTTCAAGGTAAGTGTACGAGTTTGAACATTCATTCTGTAAGTACTACCTATTTTACAAATTCCGTCGGCGGTCAGTTCAAGATGAGCGAGTACCTTGACTTGGCGGTATTTCATTCTAAAGTAGTAACTTTCGTGGTTTCAGCAAATTTTCAAATAAAATTCATTGCAAAGGGTTCAAAATTTCTGGATTATTATGTAGTTATTTGAAATTTGTTGATTCTTGGCCGTTTCAAAGCATTCTGATTCCATCCCTAGATTTTAACAAAAGTGTATGTATGCAGGTATATATGTACATAAGTATATAGTTATATATGTGTCCCATGCCCTCCATATCTGACCCTGGGGCTATGGGATAAAAAATTCGCTAAAAACTTTGTAGTAACAAATTGAAGATGAACCCCCTCCTGAACCTACTCCTTTTTGGGTCGGAAATCGCTAAAAATCAGTAAAAAACAAACAAACAAACAATAATCTAAAAATCATCAAACGTTTATAAATGTAAATGCCCCTACGTGGTGATGGTAAATGGTGACAGAAAAGGCTATTTTAAGTAATGAGAAATATTTTACTCAAAAAAGAGGTCAAATTTGAGTTTTTGTGGGTAAAGTCGCTGAAAAACGGTGAAGTTGGCTAAAATCACAAAACATTGATAGAACATTCACCACAAGTGGTAATGGTGACTGAAGCCCTAAAAAAACCATTTCAATACTCAAAGTTTTCTTGAGAAGTGGGTAAATATGATTTTTAGAGAAATTGATGAAAACCGCCAAAATATCTTCGAAAATTTGCTCATGCAGTCATGCGTCATGACTGGAACTATTCATACCTATATAGCTAATATAAATAGTTATTCATATAGATGTTGATTTCCAAAAAACGCTTTTCGGCAGATGCTGATAGGAAGAGAGAAGGGGCAGACACGTGGGGGGCTGGCCAAGGTGCTCGGGGTGTTGTGGGTGTGCAGACTGCGATCAATTCATTCAAGGACGTCCCTGCCCGTCCCCGGTCCATGGCCCAGAAAGGGCGTGGGATCCCTGGAGGGACCAGGGGGGCTACGCCCCTCCATACCGCCCCTCGCACCCAACTACCACATCCCCTGGTTAACCGATCTTCAATACCACTCCAAAAATCCAGTTAAAATTATGTTCAACCTTCAATACAAATTTGTATTTCTTTCAAAAACTTCATTTTTTTGGGGGTTATTATTTTCAATAAAATGAATCTTTGGTATCTAGCGTGAAAAATTTGTTTTAACCTGTGCGTTACTGTCAGTCATCTCTAAGGGGTTCAAAATAGGGGTTGAAATTTTCAGAGCGCCGTAGCTCGACAACTTTCAATAAAGGGTATGGTTTTGGTTTATTATTTTCAATGATGAACCTTTGGAATCGAGCATGGACAAAAATTTAACCCCCCCCCCCCCCCCCACAAAATTTGAGGGTTTACATTTCAAGGTATGTAGAATCCTTAAATGCAATTTAAAAAAAAATGCTCTGTCCGCCGTACTTCGCATTTCCTAGTTACCATGAACCAAAACTAATGAAATTTGGAATGTACGTTTGGGTCTTGCTGGTCCTCGAAAGTCGGCGTCACTGTCAGCCATCTCTAAGGGGTGAAAAATAAGGGCTGAAATTTTCAGAAGGCCATAGCTCGAAAACTATCAATAGACCAACGAATAGACTAAAGAATTTTTGGACCAACGAATAGACTAAAGAATTTTTAGAGACCAACCGGAGCATTGTTGTACGACCAGCCGTTCGTTTGCACCGAAAAGCTTCGTCAACATGATCGTGAATCAAGCGGTATCAATCCGGTCCAAATATCATTGGTAGAGATGGCTGTATTTGAAGTCCAGTTGGTTGTTATGTGATATTATTCCATTTGAAAAATGATGGCTCTTTTGGATTTTGTTGGTAGGTACTTTTGGAACTTGAACGAACGTAGAAGTATTATTGGGTAAATTATTACACAACGGTAAATTATTGCACAACGGTAAATTATTACACAACGGTTTATTATTCTATCTACGTAGAAGGGGCACCTTTACAGGTAAATTATTACACAACAGTTTATTATTTGCCTTATGCTTCATGAATAAATAAAATAATGTATTAATGATTGAATTATAGAATCCCGCGCACTTGTATGAAACTTAATTCCGGGGCCGGCTCCTGGGGCTTTCCTGGGGGGGAGCTCGAGGATACTGACCACAGAAAACAGTGATCTACCCAGAAGGGGCATCTATACAGGTAAATAATAAACTTTAATGTAATAATTTGCAGCATTTTTTATGATGTACCAACCATTCTATCTAAAGTTAGATACCTGCCGATCAACAACAGAAACTGTTCGAGCAGAGGAACTCACTCTTCAAGACTGCCTGAATATAAAATCAATTACTATAGATTTCCAGTACCTACGAATAGGTATATAGTATGAAGAATTGAAGATTAAAATGGTAAAAGTAATGTGAGCTACTCACCTTTCCAACTAGAAATACACTGCCAAGGACATGGCGCAGAAGCTTCCTCGTGGCCTTCACAGTATGTCACCATTAAATTTTCAGAAAACTAGAAATGATGGGTTCGCCATGCTCATGACGATAAAATGCTGGGCAACCAAAAATTAAAAAATCGTTTTTTTGGTCAATACAAAGCACGAGGCAAAACAGATTTAAACGTTATTATGGAATTCCGTATCCATAGAGCCACAGAGATGGTGGACAGGAATGCTCGACGTTTGGAATGTACGCGGTGCCAGTGCCACGTACCACTGCCACCGCTGATTCAATCATGATGAATGTCGTATGGGACCTCAAGGGACCTTACCCGCATCATCCCTGAAAATCTGACCAAAATCCGTTCAAAATTGATGGAGTTAGGACCGTAACAAGAAAATCTCGTTAGCGCCTGCGCAGAGGCTAGCGTTGATTCGATCATGATGAAACTGATAAGGGACCATCTAGCGCTAAACCCACACAATTCCTGAAAATTTGATTGAAATCGGATCAAAACTGTGGAAGTTATGGCTGTGGCAAGGAAATGTGGACAGACAGACAGACGGACGGACAGACAGGCACGAAACCAAATTTGTTCAGGAGGCCCTGAAGCGCAAAATGCAAGTGGAAATTTTTATTTTGGAGCACAAAAAAGTTTCATTTCGAAAGTGAAAACAAAGCTTCCGCTGCTCGGAAGCAAAAGTGTGACAACTCCAAGTTGTCGTCCTCAAATAAGAAACGCCAACATGCGCCAACGTCAAATGTAAGTAGATTAAGAGGGGAAATTTCTCATATACTTCACCAGAAAAGAATTTGAATGATAAAACATCCTGAGTTAGAGTCCATCACAACCCTCTCCAAAAATTCGCTCAAGTGAAACGTGAAGGTTATACGACCTGGGGAGTGATATTCCAGGTTAATACAACGTTTATTTAGACCGCATGCGCGGACGAGCAGGGCTCAGATGCCCCTGGTCTTCTCGTGGGGCACGGGAGGGCTTGCTCATAGCAGCTCGGAGGAAGCCCCGTGGCGAGCACGAACACCCAATCATCTGCCCCGGGACAGCACGAACACCGGACCACTTGGCTCGCAGCTCGCCCTAGGTCTGCACGAACAGCGAATCTTTGCCTCACCCTTATTAGTGCATGTCGTGAGTCCCTCCCGGGAACACTCCACTACAACCTTAAAGCTCTCACCAATATTCCGATGTAGAAATTACCTTCCGTCAATAAACATCTGAGTGGGGAGACAGGCGACAGAATCCGGGGGACACAACCTGGTGCCCCACTACCAGCTCCCAGCAGGGAGCTGGAGGGAGAGGACTTCAAGTCCTATATAATCCCGGATCCTGGAGCTTTAGCTTCATTCGACACTTCCTCTAACCAGCTCTCTCTTCTCTCTCTACCTTCCTCCTCCCAGATGCCTGGTGGTATCCGCCGCTCTGGGAATTCACCTCCTACCTTCTCCTCTTGTCTACATCGGTGGATTACCGCCGCCTAGACAAGCACCTTCCTTCCTTCACCCACATCGGTGGATTACCGCCGCCTGGGTGAATTTCCTTCCTCTCGCCTACATCGGTGGATTACCGCCGCCTAGACGAGATTCCTCCCTTCACTCACATCGGTGGATTACCGCCGCCTGGGTGAATTTCCTTCCTCTCACCTACATCGGTGGATTACCGCCGCCTAGGTGAAATTCCCCTCGCTCTCATCTATTCACTCCTTCACGCCACCGTGATGATAAATTTAAATTCATCACAGTGGTGAACCCGACGTTCATCCAACCTTCTACCCTTCCTCCCTTCTTACCACCTCATGTGTCGCCCCCAGTCTAGTTCGGTGTCCCGCATTTTAAATTCACATTTAAAATAGTCAGTTTAAATTCGCAATTTTTGGCCCACCCGCATCCGCTCACACAACTCTCAACGCTCCGCTGCAACCACCTCCGCCGCCGCAAATTGCGAATTTTGAAAAATTCAAAACCTCAACAAATTTGAATTTTGTTTCCAGACACCTCAACTATGGACCCGAACTCGCCGTCACCGCCGCTCCTCCGGCCGTCCCTGCTGCAGCCGCCGACCGCTGCGACATCTGACGCGACCGACAACCCCTTCACCAGCCTCTCACCACCCGGCTCCACCGCATCCGCCGCCGCCGCTGCCGCCGCCGCTGCAGCTGCCGCACACGCCGCCGCCGACGTCACGACGGCCTCTGCGTCGTTCCCGCTGTCGCTACCCCCCTTCTACACGCACGACCCCGCACTCTGGTTCTTCCAGGTCGACGCTGCGTTTTCTGCCGCCAACATCCGCAGCCAGCGTACCCGCTACTCACGCATCATCTCCCTGTTACCATATGAGATCCTCCTGCAGACATCTGACATCTCCCCCGACGCCACGGCCGCCTACGACGACCTCCGCAGCCGCCTCATCAACTTATACCAGCCCTCCAAGATCGCACGTGTCGCAGCGCTGTCCCAGCCCCAACATCTCGGCGATTTGAAACCTTCCCACCTGTACCGTCGCCTACGTCATCAACTACACGACGTCGTGACGGCCGACATCGCTCGGACGTTCTGGCTGCGAGCCCTCCCCCACCCCATCCAGATGGCGCTCGCCAGCCACCTCGACGGACCGGACGAGCCGCTTCTCCGTCTGGCCGACACGGTCTACGACCTCGCCGCGGCCGCCAGCGTCACGGAGGTCGCCGCACCCCGCTTCCCCACCCCACGCAGGGACCGATCGCCGTCTGAAGAGCGCCGCCGGCCCCCCTCCCTCCACCGGCGCCGCTCCCTCTCCATCGATCGCCGGCCGACCCCCTCCTCCGACCACCGACGCCAGCGCTCGGCCGACCGCCGCACCGTCTCCCCCTCCCAGCAACAGAGAGGGAGGTCCCCAAAAACGGCGCCCCAACCCAACTCCACGCGCCCCACCAGGACCTACCTCCCGGCGGACCCCCCCCACCGATGTTTCTACCATGTGAACTTCGGTGGGGAGGCCCGCAAATGCCAGCCCCCCTGCTCCTACTCCTCCAAGCAGGGAAACGCGGACGCCCGCCGGTAAATCCGGCGGGCCCCCCTCCTCGCCAACACGGGGGGGACCACCACCAACCCCTCCCCGCCCGCATTCACACCACCTCTACCTCGCCTCGCTACCCCTCCTACGCCGCCGCCACGGCTGCCAACCTCCCGACCGCATCTGACGGCGCCGCTAAACACCCCACCTCTCCATCAACTGCTCCCCCACCCCGAGTCAGCCCCCCCAAGCCCGCCTCCAGGGCTGCCAACCTTCCGGCCGCCACTAGCGCCGCCGCTCCCGTTCCCCCACCCCGGAACGGCCCCTCCAAGCCCGCCTCCAGGGCAGCCAACCCTCCGGCCGCCGCCAGCGCCGCCACTCCCGTTCCCCCACCCCGGAACGGCCCCTCCAAGCCCGCCTCCAGGGCAGCCAACCCTCCGGCCGCCACCAGCGCCGCCGCTACCGTTCCCCCACCCCGGAACGGCCCCTCCAAGCCCGCCTCCAGGGCAGCCAACCCTCCGGCCGCCACTAGCGCCGCCGCTACCGTTCCCCCACCACGGAACGGCCCCTCCAACCCCGCCCCCAAGACAACCACCCCTCCGGCCGCCACTCGCGCCGCCACTACCGTTCCCCCTCCCCGGAACGGCAAAAAATCACCCCGCGTCTCCTTCGCGGGGGAACAACCACCACCATCGCACCCGCCCATCACCTCGGACGAACCAAGCCCCCCCCCCCTCCGACGGACTCCAACACCTCGCCAATTTTACCTCACTCCGCCCCAGCTCATCAACGCCTGTTCCTGAAGTGTTCAAAGACGCACGTCCCCTTCCTCGTTGACACAGGGGCGGCGCTCTCTATCTTCCCCAATAACATACTCCGGCGACAGGCGCGTTGTTACCGGCAACTCCTCTACGCCGCCAACGGTACTACCATCCCCTCGTACGGGACGTACCGCTCATCAATTCATATGAGCGGGCTCGCGTACGAGTGGGAATTCACCGTGGCGGACGTAGAGAAAGCTATCCTGGGGGCCGATTTCCTCGCATATTTCGGCCTCCAGGTAGACGTCCGTAACGCGCGCCTGCTCGACCCCTCCACCCAGAAACCCATCCCCGGGTTCATACATGCGGTGGATCGACCCCCCTCCAAGTTTGAACAACTCCTCCTCAGCTACAAACCCCAGCGCCGCCCCTCAGCCCACATCTCACAGACCCAACACTTCATAGAAACCTCTGGCCCCCCAATATCCGCGAAAGCCCGACGCCTCCACCCCCTCCAACTCTCACAGGCCCGCAAACATTTTGACCTCCTCATCAAAGACGGCATTATCCGTCCCTCCAAATCCCCGTGGGCTTCTCCACTACATATTGTGCAGAAGCCTAACGGGGATATCCGCCCATGCGGCAACTACTGCCGCCTCAATGCCCGTACAACCCCAGACCTTTACAACGTCCCGCACCTCAGGGATTTCTCTTCCCACCTGCACAACACCACCATCTTTTCTACACTCGACATCTCCCGTGCCTTCCATCACATTCACATCTACCCCCCTGACGTTCCTAAAACAGCTATCATCACCCCTTTCGGCCTGTTCGAGTATATCAAAATGGGTTTCGGCCTCCGTAACGCTGCCCAAACATGGCAGCGTTACATGGACAACATACTACGAGGCCTACCCTTCGTCTTCTGTTTTCTGGACGACGTACTGATCGCTTCCCGAGACCCAAACGAACACCTCGCACACCTGACACAAGTACTTGACATCTTCGCGGCCGAGGGCCTCACCATTAACACTCCAAAGTGCGTCCTCGCCCAGCCCTCCGTCCGCTGCCTCGGCCACCAGGTTTCGTCCGAAGGAATAAAACCCCTACCAGACAAGGTTCACACCCTCACCGATTTCCCACGTCCCAACACTGTCTCAGAACTCCGCCGTTTCCTGGGTATGCTGAACTTTTACCGTAGACACATCAAACACGCGGCACAACACCAACAACCACTCATACACGCTATCCCACAACCGGCTAAAAAAAACGATAAACGCCCCATTTCATGGACCCCCGCCCTCACTACCGCCTTCCAACAATGCAAACAGGACCTAGTTGACGCCGCTCTATTGGCCCATCCCGATCCCCATGCCCCCCTCTCCATCACCACAGATGCGTCCGACTGGGCCATCGGGGCAGTACTCCACCAACACACCGGCGCCACCCCCCAACCTCTCGGCTTTTTCTCCAAAACTCTGTCCCCCACACAAAAAAATTACTCCACCTTTGACAGAGAACTCCTCGCCATCCACGAAGCCATCAAACACTTTCGTGACTTCGTGGAGGGCAGGCAGTTCTCTGTCATAACCGACCACAAGCCCCTCACCCACGCCCTCCTCCAAAATCGAAAATCAGCCTCCCCCCGTCGCCTCCGGCAACTCGAATTTATCGGACAATTCACGTCCGATATTCGTTATTTGCCGGGGGCCGACAACTGCGTTGCCGACGCCCTCTCCCGCCCCACCCCTGCGCCGGTGGCGGAGCTACTGCCCTTCCCTTCCCCGCAAACCCTCAAAAACCATCAAACTCCTACCTCCGATCCCGCTCTTTCCCATCTCATCTCCGCCTCAAAATTGGAACACCTGCCTCCCCTAGACCTCTGGTGCGACGTATCGGCCGACACACCGCGCCCGTACGTCCCACCGGAGCTGAGGAGGCAGTTGTTCCTACACTACCACTCCCTCCATCATCCCGGCATTCGGGCGAGCCGGGACCTCATCAAAACGCGGTACTTCTGGCCCCATATGAACACGGATATACGTACCTGGGTTCTGGGGTGCCAGAAGTGCCAGCAATTCAAGGTCTCGGCTCACCCCCATGTACCTCCTCAACCTATCCCCGATTCTCTCCCGTGGGAACACGTCCACATGGATCTGGTCGGCCCTCTTCCCCCCTCCGAGGGGAAGAGGTATTGCCTCACCATGATCGACCGTGCGACAAATTGGGTAGAGTGTATCCCACTCGCCCACATTACCGCGGACGCCGTCGCCGCGGCCTTCCTCACTCAATGGATCAGCCGCTACGGTTGTCCGCGGACACTCACGGTCGATCAGGGGAGGCAATTTGAATCAGCCCACTTTGCCGACCTGCTCCGTTCCCTCGGGATTCAGAAAATCCGCACCACTCCTTATCACCCCCAATCCAACGGGAAAATAGAGCGGTGGCACTCGGTCCTCAAGCAAGCCATCTCCACATCAGCCACTTCCCCTTCATGGACCAAAACCCTCCCCTACGTTCTACTTAGCCTCCGCACTTCCGCCCGTCCTTCAGACAACACAAGTCCCGCACAACACGCATTCAGAGACCCCATTCGGTTGCCGGCCGACATTTTCCCTCCACACAACACCCCGTCCATTAACAGGGAACCGTTACACACCTCAACACCGACAAACGACACCACTTACCCAAAACGCTTTTACACTTCCACGCATATGTACTTGAAAGAGCCCGGCATGCATAAAACCTTTCAGCCCCTTTATGCCGGGCCCTTTCAAGTCATCCGCACAACACCGACCACCGCGACCCTGCTAATGGACGGGAAACCCCACACCGTCCCTTTCGCCCGCTGCAAGCCCGCCCCTGTTCTCCCTCAACCTACATCCACTATCAGTCTCCCGCCGTCTGTTTGCAATGCAACACCTCTCTCCTCCGAATCTGTCTCCCCCGTCGCCGTTTCCGGATTTCGATTCGGATCCGGAAATGGCGGCGATACTCCGGGACGTGTACGTCCCGGACCCGCTCTCCCCCCTACCCCCTTCGCCCGGACCTACTTCATCGCTTCAATTTTTCCCGCGAAGGATTTCCGGACTTCCTCCCCGGCCCCGGCGGTGGAAGTACCCCCAGTGGCGCATACTGCGCGAATTTCGCGCAGCGCAAGCCACCGGGGTACATCCCCCCTACATCCCATCCGACCCCCTTATAGATCCGCTCCTCCACCAACTTCAGCTCACCCTACTCATGCCACCCCCACCGCCCCTTCCAAACATCAAAATCCCCGTCCTCAACGAACCCCCGCCCCCCAAATTTCAGCAACCCCCGCCCCCCGAATTTCAGCCCCCTCTCCCTCCCCCATTTTTCTCCATTTTCGACCCCCCAATTTTAAATTCACCCCCAAAAACACCCCAACCCACCAAACCTACAACACCCCCTCTTCCCCCACCGCCGCCGGGGATATCCGTAATAGCCTCCGCCGGGACGAAAAGGTCCGGGCGCCGCAACAGACGACGGGAGCGTCCCTCGCCCCGCGTCCCGGCGGCCAAGTCCTTCGCCCCGCTCTGAGAAATCACGGCGGGGCCTTGAGATTTCGGGACAGTGTTTGTGTTCCATTATCCCACAGACACTGTACCGAACCTCACAGCCCCGCCGTGGCCACTTCGTCGCAGCGGGCATCATCAACACCCACCCCCACACTACACCCACCTTTTCACAACACACACACACTCAACACACTAAACCACACACAGCCCACACCCAGGGAACGGCGGATCTCACAACCCCGCTCAATTTTGTCTCCCCTGACACCATACCAGAAATTTGTACATACCTGTAAATACCTGTCCATACGTACCTGTAAATACTTGTAAATATCTAATGTAAATACCTAACATACTATCCTCATCATCATCGAACTCACCACCTTGTAAATATTGTCACCTCATCAAATTTTTCATCACACCCTCTTTGTACATATGCTTCCCACCATCGTCTGACATCTACTTACATCTACTTATGTCCCACATCTACTTACATCTACTTATGTCTTACACCTACTTATGTCTTACATCTACTTACATCTACTTACATCTACTTAGCTACTTAAGTCTCCTTACGCCTACTTTTGTGTACTTAGCTCTACTTATGTCTCCTTATGTCAACTTATGCCTACTTATTCTACTAATTGTATGTCACCCTAGCTTTAAGACACCTCCAGTCACACTTCTGCCTTCAGCACTACCATTGTTTGTTTCAGCCTTCAGCTCCTGTATCCTTGCGCCTTCAGCTCCCCTTTTTTGTTTCCGCAGCCCTCAGCCACTGTCAACTTGAGCCTTCAGCTACCTCAATCATTGGTTCGAACTGGGGGGACCTCTGTCGTGAGTCCCTCCCGGGAACACTCCACTACAACCTTAAAGCTCTCACCAATATTCCGATGTAGAAATTACCTTCCGTCAATAAACATCTGAGTGGGGAGACAGGCGACAGAATCCGGGGGACACAACCTGGTGCCCCACTACCAGCTCCCAGCAGGGAGCTGGAGGGAGAGGACTTCAAGTCCTATATAATCCCGGATCCTGGAGCTTTAGCTTCATTCGACACTTCCTCTAACCAGCTCTCTCTTCTCTCTCTACCTTCCTCCTCCCAGATGCCTGGTGGTATCCGCCGCTCTGGGAATTCACCTCCTACCTTCTCCTCTTGTCTACATCGGTGGATTACCGCCGCCTAGACAAGCACCTTCCTTCCTTCACCCACATCGGTGGATTACCGCCGCCTGGGTGAATTTCCTTCCTCTCGCCTACATCGGTGGATTACCGCCGCCTAGACGAGATTCCTCCCTTCACTCACATCGGTGGATTACCGCCGCCTGGGTGAATTTCCTTCCTCTCACCTACATCGGTGGATTACCGCCGCCTAGGTGAAATTCCCCTCGCTCTCATCTATTCACTCCTTCACGCCACCGTGATGATAAATTTAAATTCATCACAGTGCACATGCTCGGGTTGCTCTGAACAAGCTCTGAGGGATTGCACGAACAAAGCTCATGTTCGTGCTGGCCACGGGGCTTCCTCCGAGCTGCTCTGAGCAAGCCCTCCCGTGCCCCACGAGAAGACCAGGGGCAGCTGAGCCCTCTTCATCCACGCATGCGGTCTACATAAACTTTGTATAACCTGGAATATCATTCCCCAGTTTGTATAACCTTCACGCTTCACTTAAGCGAATTTTGGAACAGGGGATTGTGATGGTCTCAAGCTCAGAATGTTTTGATTTACTCCTAACTTGCTAGTTATTATCATTCGATTTCTTTTCTGGTGAAGTATATGAGAAATGACCCCTCTTATTTTACTAACACTTTACGTTGGCGCATGTTGGCGTTTCTTATTTGAGGACGATAACTTGGAGCTGTCACGCTTTTTCGAGTTGCAAAGGTGAGTACGTGCCATTCCTTTTACCATTTTAATCTTAAATTCTTCATATTATTATACCTATTCCTAGGTACTGGAAATGTATAATGTCGTGAGTCCCTCCCGGGAACACTCCACTACAACCTTAAAGCTCTCACCAATATTCCTATGTAAAAATTACCTTCCGTTAATAAACATCTGAGTGGGGAGACAGGCGACAGAATCCGGGGGACACAACCTGGTGCCCCACTACCAGCTCCCAGCAGGGAGCTGGAGGGAGAGGACTCCAAGTCCTATATAACCCCGGATCCTGGAGCTTTAGCTTCATTCGACACTTCCTCTAACCAGCTCTCTCTTCTCTCTCTACCTTCCTCCTCCCAGATGCCTGGTGGTATCCGCCGCTCTGGGAATTCACCTCCTACCTTCTCCTCTTGTCTACATCGGTGGATATCCGCCGCCTAGACAAGCACCTTCCTTCCTTCACCCACATCGGTGGATTACCGCCGCCTGGGTGAATTTCCTTCCTCTCGCCTACATCGGTGGATTACCGCCGCATAGACGAGATTCCTTCCACTCACCTACATCGGTGGATTACCGCCGCCTAGGTGAATTTCCTTCCTCTCACCTACATCGGTGGATTACCGCCGCCTAGGTGAAATTCCCTCGCTCTCATCTATTCACTCCTTCACGCCACCGTGATGATAAATTTAAATTCATCACAGTGGTGAACCCGACGTTCCTCCAACCTTCTACCCTTCCTCCCTTCTTACCACCTCATGTGTCGCCCCCAGTCTAGTTCGGTGTCCCGCATTTTAAATTCACATTTAAAATAGTCAGTTTAAATTCGCAATTTTGGCCCACCCGCATCCGCTCAAACAACTCTCAACGCTCCGCTGCAACCACCTCCGCTGCCGCAAATTGCGAATTTTAAAAATTCAAAACCTCACCCAATTTGAATTTTGTTTACAGACACCTCAACTATGGACCCGAACTCGCCGTCACCGCCGCTCCTCCGGCCGTCCCTACTGCAGCCGCCGACCGCTGCGACATCTGACGCAACCGACAACCCCTTCACCAGCCTCTCACCACCCGGCTCCACCGCATCCGCCGCCGCCACTGCCGCCGCCGCTGCAGCTGCCGCACACGCCGCCGCCGACGTCACGACGGCCACTGCGTCGTTCCCGCTGTCGCTACCCCCCTTCTACACACACGACCCCGCACTCTGGTTCTTCCAGGTCGACGCTGCGTTTTCTGCCGCCAACATCCGCAGCCAGCGTACCCGCTACTCCCGCATCATCTCCCTGTTACCATATGAGATCCTCCTGCAGACGTCTGACATCTCCCCCGACGCCACGGCCGCCTACGACGACCTCCGCGGCCGCCTCATCAACTTATACCAGCCCTCCAAGATCGCACGTGTCGCAGCACTATCCCAGCCCCAACATCTCGGCGATTTGAAGCCCTCCCACCTGTACCGTCGCCTACGTCATCAGCTACACGACGTCGTGACGGCCGACATCGCTCGAACGTTCTGGCTGCGAGCCCTCCCCCACCCCATCCAGATGGCGCTCGCCAGCCACCTCGACGGACCGGACGAGCCGCTACTCCGTCTAGCCGACACGGTCTACGACCTCGCCGCGGCCGCCAGCGTCACGGAGGTCGCCGCACCCCGCTTCCCCACCCCACGCAGGGACCGGTCGCCGTCCGAAGAGCGCCGCCGGCCCCCCTCCCTCCACCGGCGCCGCTCCCTCTCCGTCGATCGCCGGCCGACCCCCTCCTCCGACCACCGACGCCAGCGCTCGGCCGACCACCGCACCGTCTCCCCCGCCCAGCAACGGGGGGGGAGGTCCCCAAAAACGGCGGCCCCCTCCAACTCTACGCGCCCCACCAGGACCTACCTCCCGGCGGACCCCCCCCACCGATGTTTCTACCATGTGAACTTCGGTGGGGAGGCCCGCAAATGCCAGCCCCCCTGCTCCTACTCCTCCAAGCAGGGAAACGCGGACGCCCGCCGGTAAATCCGGCGGGCCCCCCTCCTCGCCAACACGGGGGGGACCACCACCTACCCCTCCCCGCCCGCATTCACACCACCTCCACCGCGCCTCGCTACCCCTCCTACGCCGCCGCCACGGCTGCCAACCTCCCGGCCGCATCTGACGGCGCCACAAAACACCCCACCTCTCCATCAACTGTTCCCCCACCCCGAGTCAACCCCCCCAAGCCCGCCTCCAGGGCTGCCAACCTTCCGGCCGCCACTAGCGCCGCCGCTTCCGTTCCCCCACCCCGGAACGGCTCCTCCAAGCCCGCCTCCAGGGCAGCCAACCCTCCGGCCGCCACTAGCGCCGCCACTCCCGTTCCCCCACCCCGGAACGGCCCCTCCAAGCCCGCCTCCAGGGCAGCCAACCCTCCGGCCGCCACCAGCGCCGCCGCTACCGTTCCCCCACCCCGGAACGGCCCCTCCAAGCCCGCCTCCGGGGCAGCCACCCCTCCGGCCGCCACTAGCGCCGCCGCTACCGTTCCCCCACCACGGAACGGCCCCTCCAACCCCGCCCCCAAGACGACCACCCCTCCGGCCGCCACTCGCGCCACCACTACCGTTCCCCCTCCCCGGAACGGCAAAACATCACCCCGCGTCTCCTTCGCGGGGGACCAACCACCGCCATCGCACCCGCCCATCACCTCGGACGAACCAAGCCCCCCCCCTCCGACGGACTCCAACACCTCACCAATTTTACCTCACTCCGCCCCAGCTCATCAACGCCTGTTCTTGAAATGCTCAAAAACGCACGTCCCCTTCCTCGTCGACACAGGGGCGGCGCTCTCTATCTTCCCCAATAATATTCTCCGGCGACAGGCGCGTTGTTACCGGCAACTCCTCTACGCCGCCAACGGTACTACCATCCCCTCGTACGGGACGTACCGCTCATCAATTCATATGAGCGGGCTCGCGTACGAGTGGGAATTTACCGTGGCGGACGTAGAGAAAGCTATCCTGGGGGCCGACTTCCTCGCATATTTCGGCCTCCAGGTAGACGTCCGTAACGCGCGCCTGCTCGACCCCTCCACCCAGAAACCCATCCCCGGGTTCATTCATGCGGTGGATCGGCCCCCGTCCCAGTTTGAACGACTCCTCCTCCACTACAAACCCCAGCGCCGCCCCTCAGCCCACATCTCACAGACCCAGCACTTCATAGAAACCTCTGGCCCCCCAATATCCGCGAAAGCACGACGCCTCCACCCCCTCCAACTCTCACAGGCCCGCAAACATTTTGATCTCCTCATCAAAGACGGCATTATCCGTCCCTCCAAATCCCCGTGGGCTTCTCCACTACATATCGTGCAGAAGCCTAACGGGGATATCCGCCCATGCGGCGACTACCGCCGCCTCAATGCCCGTACAACCCCAGACCTTTACAACGTCCCGCACCTCAGGGATTTCTCTTCCCACCTCCACAACACAACCATCTTTTCTACACTCGACATCTCCCGTGCCTTCCATCACATTCACATCTACCCCCCGGACGTTCCTAAGACAGCTATCATCACCCCTTTCGGCCTGTTCGAGTATATCAAAATGGGTTTCGGCCTCCGTAACGCTGCCCAAACATGGCAGCGTTACATGGACAACATACTACGAGGCCTACCCTTCGTCTTCTGTTTTTTGGACGACGTACTGATCGCTTCCCGAGACCCAAACGAACACCTCGCACACCTTAAACAAGTACTTGACATCTTCGCCGCCGAGGGCCTCACCATTAACACTCCAAAGTGCGTCCTCGCCCAGCCCTCCGTCCGCTGCCTCGGCCACCAGGTTTCGTCCGAAGGAATAAAACCCCTACCGGACAAAGTTCACACCCTCACCGATTTCCCACGACCCAGCACTGTCTCAGAACTCCGCCGTTTCCTGGGTATGTTGAACTTTTACCGTAGACACATCAAACACGCGGCACAACACCAACAACCACTCATACACGCTATCCCACAACCGGCAAAGAAAAACGATAAACGCCCCATTTCCTGGACCCCCGCCCTCACTACCGCCTTCCAACAATGCAAACAGGACCTAGTTGACGCCGCTCTATTGGCCCATCCCGATCCCCATGCCCCCCTCTCCATCACCACAGATGCGTCCGACTGGGCCATCGGGGCAGTACTCCACCAACACACCGGCGCCACCCCCCAACCTCTCGGCTTTTTCTCTAAAACTCTGTCCCCCACACAAAAAAATTACTCCACCTTTGACAGAGAACTCCTCGCCATCCACGAAGCCATCAAACACTTCCGTGACTTCGTGGAGGGCAGGCAGTTCTCTGTCATAACCGACCACAAGCCCCTCACCCACGCCCTCCTCCAAAACCGAAAATCAGCCTCCCCCCGTCGCCTCCGGCAACTCGAATTTATCGGACAATTCACGTCCGATATTCGTTATTTGCCGGGGGCCGACAACTGCGTCGCAGACGCACTCTCCCGCCCCACCCCTGCGCCGGTGGCGGAGTTACTGCCCTTCCCTTCCCCGCAAACCCTCAAAAACCACCAAACTCCTACCTCCGATCCCGCGCTTTCCCATCTCATCTCCGCCTCAAAATTGGAGCAGCTGCCTCCCCTAGATCTCTGGTGCGACGTATCGGCCGACACACCGCGCCCGTACGTCCCACCGGAGCTAAGGAGGCAGTTGTTCCTACATTACCACTCCCTCCATTATCCCGGCATTCGGGCGAGCCGGGACCTCATCAAAACGCGGTACTTCTGGCCCCATATGAACACGGATATACGTACCTGGGTTCTTGGGTGCCAGAAGTGCCAGCAATTCAAGGTCTCGGCTCACCCCCATGTACCTCCTCAACCTATCCCCGATTCTCTCCCGTGGGAACACGTCCACTTGGATGGTCGGCCCTCTTCCCCCCTCCGAGGGGAAGAGGTATTGCCTCACCATGATCGACCGTGCGACAAATTGGGTAGAGTGTATCCCACTCGCCCACATTACCGCGGACGCCGTCGCCGCGGCCTTCCTCAATCAATGGATCAGCCGCTACGGTTGTCCGCGGACACTCACGGTCGATCAGGGGAGGCAATTTGAATCAGCCCACTTTGCCGACCTGCTCCGTTCCCTCGGGATTCAGAAAATCCGCACCACTCCTTATCACCCCCAATCCAACGGGAAAATAGAGCGGTGGCACTCGGTCCTCAAGCAAGCCATCTCCACATCAGCCACTTCCCCTTCATGGACCAAAACCCTCCCCTACGTTTTACTTAGCCTCCGCACTTCCGCCCGTCCTTCAGACAACACAAGTCCCGCACAACACGCATTCAGAGACCCCATTCGTTTACCGGCCGACATTTTCCCTCCACACAACACCCCGTCCATTAACAGGGAACCGTTACACACCTCAACACCGACAAACGACACCACTTACCCAAAACGCTTTTACACTTCCACGCATATGTACTTGAAAGAGCCCGGCATGCATAAAACCTTTCAGCCCCTTTATGCCGGGCCCTTTCAAGTCATCCGCACAACACCGACCACCGCGACCCTGCTAATGGACGGGAAACCCCACACCGTCCCTTTCGCCCGCTGCAAGCCCGCCCCTGTTCTCCCTCAACCAACGTCCACTATCAGTCTCCCGCCGTCTGTTTGCAATGCAACACCTCTCTCCACCGAATCAGTCTCCCCCGTCGCCGTTTCCGGATTTCGATTCGGATCCGGAAATGGCGGCGATACTCCGGGACGTGTACGTCCCGGACCCGCTCTCCCCCCTACCCCCTTCGCCCGGACCTACTTCATCGCTTCAATTTTTCCCGCGAAGGATTTCCGGACTTCCTCCCCGGCCCCGGCGGTGGAAGTACCCCCAGTGGCGCATACTGCGCGAATTTCGCGCAGCGAAAGCCACCGGGGTACATCCCCCCTACGTCCCGTCCGACCCCCTTATAGATCCGCTCCTCCACCAACTTCAACTCACCCTCCTTATGCCACCCCCACCGCCCCTTCCAAACATCAAAACCCCCGTCCTCAACGAACCCCCGCCCCCCAAATTTCAACAACCCCCGCCCCCCAAATTTCAGCCCCCTCTTGCTCCTCCATTTTTTTCAATTTTCGACCCCCCAGTTTTAGATTCCACCCCAAAAACACCCCAGCCCACCAAACCTACAACACCCCCTCTTCCCCCACCACCGCCGGGGATATCCGAAATAGCCTCCGCCGGGACGAAAAGGTCCGGGCGCCGCAACAGACGACGGGAGCGTCCCTCGCCCCGCGTCCCGGCGGCCAAGTCCCCCGCCCCGCTCTGAGAAATCACGGCGGGGCCTTGAGATTTCGGGACAGTGTTTGTGTTCCATTATCCCACAGACACTGTACCGAACCTCACAGCCCCGCCGTGGCCACTTCGTCGCAGCGGGCATCTTCAACACCCACCCACACACTACACCCACCTTTTCACTACAAACAAACACTCGATACACTAAGCCACACACAACTCACACCCAGGGAACGGCGGATCTCGCAACCCCGCTCAATTCTCTCTCCCCTGAAACCGTACCAAAAATTTGTACATACCTGTAAATACCTGTACATACCTGTAAATATTTCCTGTAAATACCTTGCACCTGTAAATATCTAATGTAAATATCTAACATACTATCATCATCATCATCGAACTCATCACCTTTGTAAATATTGTCACCTCATCAAATTTTTCATCACACCCTCTTTGTACATATGTTTCCCATCATCAAATTTCGTCCACTTACATCTACTTACATCTACTTATGTCTTACATCTACTTACATCTACTTACATCTACTTACATCTACTTATCTACTTATGTCTCCTTATGTCTACTTTTGTCTACTTAGCCCTACTTATGTCTACTTATGTCAACTTATGCCTACTTATTCTACTACTTGTATATCACCCTAGATTTAAGACACCTCCGGTCACTCTTCTGCCTTCAGCACTACAATTGTTTGTTTCAGCCTTCAGCTCCTGTATCCTTGCGCCTTCAGCTCCCCTTTTTGTTTCCGCAGCCCTCAGCCACTGTCAACTTGAGCCTTCAGCTACCTCACTCATTGGTTCGAACTGGGGGGACCTCTGTCGTGAGTCCCTCCCGGGAACACTCCACTACAACCTTAAAGCTCTCACCAATATTCCTATGTAAAAATTACCTACCGTTAATAAACATCTGAGTGGGGAGACAGGCGACAGAATCCGGGGGACACAACCTGGTGCCCCACTACCAGCTCCCAGCAGGGAGCTGGAGGGAGAGGACTCCAAGTCCTATATAACCCCGGATCCTGGAGCTTTAGCTTCATTCGACACTTCCTCTAACCAGCTCTCTCTTCTCTCTCTACCTTCCTCCTCCCAGATGCCTGGTGGTATCCGCCGCTCTGGGAATTCACCTCCTACCTTCTCCTCTTGTCTACATCGGTGGATATCCGCCGCCTAGACAAGCACCTTCCTTCCTTCACCCACATCGGTGGATTACCGCCGCCTGGGTGAATTTCCTTCCTCTCGCCTACATCGGTGGATTACCGCCGCCTAGACGAGATTCCTTCCACTCACCTACATCGGTGGATTACCGCCGCCTAGGTGAATTTCCTTCCTCTCACCTACATCGGTGGATTACCGCCGCCTAGGTGAAATTCCCTCGCTCTCATCTATTCACTCCTTCACGCCACCGTGATGATAAATTTAAATTCATCACATATAACAATTTATTTTATATTAAGGCAGACTTCCTCGCAAGAGGAAGATTGAGTTCCTCTGCTTGAACAATTTCTGCTGGTGATAGGTAGGTATCTAATTTTAGGTAGAATGGTAGGTATATGATTTTTTAAAAATCATGTTGGCTCAGTGATTGTGGGTTTTATTAATTTTTTGTGACTGTTGTTTTTATCGAAGGCATTCAGTTATCATAACTTTTGTAGGGCTTGATGTCAATAAGAAGTTGTAGTGGAAGCTCATGGCCAGGAACGTAAGAAAGATAATTTAGCTATGGCTGAGGCTTACGCCGAGGAGGACACGTCAGTACTTGGTGACTTGTTTGCATGAAGTTGAAGTATACAAAATATTGTTATAAACATGAAGTGTACATTATAATATTTATGTTACGGGAGCGTCTAACTTATTCCTCATTCCCACAGAATCGTTGCTAGGTAATGGTGAAAACTTGGGTTTGTAAATAACAGCAGTTGCTAGAGAAATTAAATGTTCGTGGTAAATAAAAATATTGACTGTCTCATTTTGTTGTACACGGTGTAAGTAAGTACCTACAGTAACTTCCACGGGTTTACTACTACACTAAGTTTAGATTTCATGGAAAAAATGAACTAATAAAATGCAACCAAATATTGTTTGCTGAACCACAACAGTCATCCAGTCAATTAGATACTCTTATAAGAACTCTTTAAGAGTTCTTATTTAACCACCTGATTTATTTAAATCCTTTAAACTCCGAGAAATTATGTTTGAGATAACTGCTTAGTCGTTGCTGAAAGGTACCAGCTGTTTGAAAAAAGAAAATTCTGAAACTTATTACTAGTTTGAAAATGGTTACACATTTGAACTGCTCTGTGCAGGACCATCCAATATATTTAGTGGCTGTGAAGAAGTTTGAATACTCTACCTATATTCCTACCTAGCCTTTCTATGAAAACTCCATTTACCCCAAGTTCGTCACTAAGAGCTACTCAATGGACAGCCACCCTAGTACCAAGATGGTTCTTTTTGTCACTTGCTTCATAAGCTCATATAAACGATACCAGTTGTTTGAAAAAATTATTAGTAGTTTGAAAGTGGCTACACATTTGAACGGCTCGCTGCTGGGCCACCCAAAATACTTAGTGGCTGTGAAGAAGTTTGAATACTTTACCTGTCTTTCTCTTTCTACAGAAAGCGAATTTTCCATTAACCTTTTCAAGTTCATCACAAAGAGCTTAAGGGTTCATTCACTAGACAGTCACCCTATTGCCAAGATGGGTCTTTGTTTCTTCATAAACTCATATTTTCTTTTTCTCAGTCTTTGTTGATCATATACCTATTCAGGTAAGTAACTATGTAGGTATGTAAGCGTCAGTTAAAACTAACAAGTTTAACGCCCCTTCAAGAGAGAACTTCACAACAGTTAGTAGTGACGGAAATATTTCGATTTTGCTATTGAAACATGAACTAAATCATGCTAAATGATCTCAAGAAGAGTAATTTTTTCAACATACTTAACAACAAGAGTCACGCTAACGTCACGAGAACTTACCCTCCCCCCCGCCCCATGGATTCTAATGTATTTGTATTATCCATGTAATCTTGCCCCAGACCGTTCGAGCTGGCAGTGCTCCGAACAGGCTCCAGGCTCATCCTGCTCCGAGCAAGCGTGTTTCGAGCTCAATCTACACCAAGCCAGTTTGGCTCAATCAAAAACTGAACTTGCTCGAAGCTAACCCCAAGGGGAAAGCACAAACCAAGCTACTGTTAGAACTAGTGCCATAGTGAACAGAACGACATGGGCACTGCACAGTCAGAAAAGCGTCAGGGAATCCTCAGCGGACGCCCAAGTGGCTTTCTAGCGGTTTGTGAGCGGTTTGTTCACAACAGCAAACAAACCTAAGAGGTTATCTCATTCAACACAGATAGCTGGTGGGGCAGACCAGGTAGGCGCCACCTAACCAGTAATCCAAGCTCATTTTTTTAAATAAAATTGGGGCATTTTCTTTATTTGCACCAAACATTTTCACAAAAATGCATACGTAGTTGCCTACTTACTAAAAAATCTGGTCCCACTGCAACACTGTCTTTGAAAATCAATTTTCAAAAGGAACCAAAATAATCGAATGTAAATTGGGGTCAAGGCATCACACACATTTTGTCTCACACAACACAGAACACATTGATGTTCTTTCACGGATTTGTACTCGAACAGTTACAGTTGTTTACATTCCATAATAACTGAAAACAATAGGGCACCCCTCATTTAGAAGCTATAGTCCACTAACTACAATAATGGCCGCCATCGCCATCAGAAACATTTCGACAATGTGCCATTTGACAGGAAAGGAAAACGGGAAAAATTAAGCTAATAACACCTGGGGCCTATTTCATAAAACTACAAGTCTTATTTTACAGGCATTTTTTCACAATTTACAGCTTCATCATAAAGCATTTTCACGTTTCATAAAGCTACACCAGTAGACTTGTAAGTTCCAGTGAATATTACAGGTTTACAGGTAACTTCTTACAACTCTACAGGCGTTTCTCAATAATTTTCTACAAGTGACATGTTTACAACTGTAAAAACTGACGACATTTTTAACCTACCTTTTGGGTACTGTATATTGAGGGGTTTTAAGTTACAGGATAGTGTCATCAAGTTTATTTTCTCATTTCCCGTCCTCAGTTGCCATTACCCGGTATCGCCTTATTTTTCGCCCGGTGGTTGATTTCATTCCATTAGGTATGTGGAGAACATCATCGTCGGAAGAAGAGGAAGAAGACAGGGAAGTCGCACACCGTGTACACAGAAGACGGAGACGTCGTTTATTTCGAGTACGTACGAACTATGATTTTGGCAGCGTGTTTGAATTTAACCAATCCCAAGGCAGAAGCAGCAGCGTGAATTTCCTTCCACGCCGCTATTTTATCACATTTGGTAAGTGTTGATGAGAACGCTCCCATCAATGTTGAGTGGAGGGAATCTCGTCTAGGCGGCGGTAATCCACCGATGTAGGCGAGAGGAAGGAAATTCACCTAGGCGGCGGTAATCCACCGATGTAGGTGAAGGAAGGTGCTTGTCTAGGCGGCGGATATCCACCGATGTAGACAAGGGGAGAAGGTAGGAGGTGAATTCCCAGAGCGGCGGATACCACCAGGCATCTGGGAGGAGGAAGGTAGAGAGAGAAGAGAGAGCTGGTTAGAGGAAGTGTCGAATGAAGCTAAAGCTCCAGGATCCGGGGTTATATAGGACTTGGAGTCCTCTCCCTCCAGCTCCCTTTTGGGAGCTGGTAGTGGGGCTCCAGGTTGTGTCCCCCGGATTCTGTTGCCTGTCTCCCCACTCAGATGTTTATTAGCGGAAGGTAATTTTTACATAGGAATATTGGTGAGAGCTTTAAGGTTGCTAGTGGAGTGTTCCCGGGAGGGACTCACGACAGAGGTCCCCCCAGTTCGAACCAATGTTTGAGGTAGCTGAAGGCTCAAGGCGACAGGGGCTGAGGGCTGCGGAAACAAGAGGGGGGCTGAAGGCGCAAGTATACAGGAGCTGAAGGCTGAAACAAACAATTGCAGTGCTGAAGGCAGAAGCGTGACCGGAGGTGTCTTAAATCTAGGGTGATATACAGGTAGTAGGATAAGTAGACATAAGTAGACATAAGTAGACAAGAGTAGACATAAGTAGACATAAGTAGACATAAGTAGGCATAAGTGAGGATGACAACATTTGATGATGGGAGAAATATGTACAATGAGGGTATGATTAAAAAATTGATGAAGTGACAATATTTACAATGGTGATGAGGTTGATGATGATGATGAGAGGAGTGATATGTACAGGCATTTAGATGGTAGTTAGCAATTTGCAAGGTATTTACAGGTAGTATTTACAGGTATTTACAGGTATATACAATTTGTAGGTACGGGTTCAGGGGAGACAGATTTGAGCGGGGTTGCGAGATCCGCCGTTCCCTGGGTGTGGGTTGTGTGTGGTGAAGTGTATTGAGTGTGTGGGTGTAGTGAAAAGGTGGGTGTAGTGTGTGGTTGGATGTGGTTGATGCCCGCTGCGACGAGGTGGCCACGGCGGGGCTGTGAGGTTCGGTACAGTGTCTGTGGGATAATGGAACACAAACACTGTCCCGAAATCTCAAGGCCCCGCCGTGATTTCTCAGAGCGGGGCGGGGGACTTGGCCGCCGGGACGCGGGGCGAGGGACGCTCCCGTCGTCTGTTGCGCCGCCCGGACCGTTTTGTCCCGGCGGAGACTATTGCGGATATCCCCGGCGGAGGTGGGGGAAGAGGGGGTGTTGTGGGTTTGGTGGTTTGGGGTGTTGGTGGGGCCGAATTTAAAATTGGGGGGTCGAAAATTGAAAAAGGGGGAGGAGCAAGAGGGGGTTGAAATTTGGGGGGCAGGGGTTCGTTGAAGACGGTGGGAGTGATGTTTGGAAGGGGCGGTGGGGGCGGCATAAGTAGGGTGAGGCGAAATTGGTGGAGGAGGGGGTCCATAAGGGGGTCGATCGGGATGTAGGGGGGATGTACCCCGGTGGCTTGCGCTGCGCGAAATTCGCGCAGTATGCGCCACTGGGGGTACTTCCACCGCCGGGGCCGGGGAGGTAGTCCGGAAATCCTTTGCGGAAAAAACGGAAGCGATGGTGTTGGTCCGGGCGAAGGGGGTAGGGGGGAGAGCGGGTCCGGGACGTAAACGTCCCGGAGTATGGCCGCCATTTCCGGATCCGAATCGAAATCCGGAAACGGCGACGGGGGAGACTGTTGTGGTGGAGAGAGATGTTGCATGGCAAACAGACGGCGGGAGACTGATAGTTGACGTTGGTTGAGGGAGAACAGGGGCGGGTTTGCAGCGGGCGAAAGGGACGGTGTGGGGTTTCCCGTCCATTAGCAGGGTCGCGGTGGTTGGTGTTGTGCGGATGACTTGAAAGGGCCCGGCATAAAGGGGCTGAAAGGTTTTATGCATGCCGGGCTCTTTCAAGTACATATGCGTGGAAGTGTAAAAGCGTTTTGGGTAAGTGGTGTCGTTTGTCGGTGTTGAGGTGTGTAACGGTTCCCTGTTAATGGACGGGGTGTTGTGTGGAGGGAAAATGTCGGCCGGTAAACGAATGGGGTCTCGGAAAGCGTGTTGTGCGGGACTTGTGTTGTCTGAAGGACGGGCGGAAGTGCGGAGGCTAAGTAGAACGTAGGGGAGGGTTTTGGTCCATGAAGGGGAAGTGGCTGATGTGGAGATGGCTTGCTTGAGGACCGAGTGCCACCGCTCTATTTTCCCGTTGGATTGAGGGTGATAAGGAGTGGTGCGGATTTTCTGAATCCCGAGGGAACGGAGCAGGTCGGCAAAGTGGGCTGATTCAAACTGCCTCCCCTGATCGACCGTGAGTGTCCGCGGACAGCCGTAGCGGCTGATCCATTGATTGAGGAAGGCCGCGGCGACGGCGTCCGCGGTAATGTGGGCGAGTGGAATACACTCTACCCAATTGGTCGCACGGTCGATCATGGTGAGGCAGTACCTCTTCCCCTCGGAGGGGGGAAGAGGGCCGACCAGATCCAAGTGGACATGTTCCCACGGGAGAGAATCGGGGATGGGTTGAGGAGGTACATGGGGGTGAGCCGAGACCTTGAACTGCTGGCACTTCTGGCACCCCAGAACCCAGGTACGGATATCTGTGTTCATATGGGGCCAGAAGTACCGCGTCTTGATGAGGTCCCGGCTCGCCCGAATGCCGGGATGATGGAGGGAGTGGTAATGGAGGAACAACTGGCTCCTCAGCTCCGGCGGGACGTACGGGCGCGGTGAATCGGCCGATACGTCGCACCAGAGATCGAGGGGAGGCAGCTGTTCCAATTTTGAGGCGGAGATGAGGTTGGAAAGTGCGGGATCGGAGGTAGGAGTTTGGTGGTGTTTGAGGTTTTGCGGGGAAGGGAAGGGCAGTAACTCCGCCACCGGCGCAGGGGTGGGGCGGGAGAGGGCGTCGGCGACGCAGTTGTCGGCCCCCGGCAAATAACGAATATCGGACGTGAACTGTCCGATAAATTCGAGTTGCCGGAGGCGACGGGGGGAGGCTGATTTTCGGTTTTGGAGGAGGGCGTGGGTGAGGGGCTTATGGTCGGTGACGACAGAGAACTGCCTGCCCTCCACGAAGTCACGGAAGTGTTTGATGGCTTCGTGGATGGCGAGGAGTTCTCTGTCAAAGGTGGAGTAATTTTTTTGAGTTGGGGACAGAGTTTTAGAGAAAAAGCCGAGGGGTTGGGGGGTGGCGCCGGTGTGTTGGTGGAGGACTGCCCCGATGGCCCAGTCGGATGCATCCGTGGTGATGGAGAGGGAGGCATGGGGGTCGGGATGGGCCAATAGAGCGGCGTCTACTAGGTCCTGTTTGCATTGTTGAAAGGCGGCTGTGAGGGTGGGGGTCCAGGAAATGGGGCGTTTATCGTTTTTTTTGGCCGGTTGTGGGATAGCGTGTATGAGTGGTTGTTGATGTTGTGCTGCGTGTTTGATGTGTCTACGATAAAAGTTCAACATACCCAGGAAACGGCGGAGTTCTGAGACAGTGTTGGGTTGTGGGAAGTCGGTGAGGGTGTGCACTTTGTCAGGTAGGGGTTTTATTCCTTCGGACGAAACCTGGTGGCCGAGGCAGCGGACGGAGGGTTGGGCGAGAACACATTTCGGAGAGTTTATGGTGAGGCCCTCGGCGGCGAAGATGTCAAGTACCTGTTTCAGGTGTGCGAGGTGTTCCTTCGGGTCCCGGGAAGCGATCAGTACGTCGTCCAAAAAACAGAATACGAAGGGTAGGCCTCGTAGAATGTTGTCCATGTAACGCTGCCATGTCTGGGCAGCGTTACGGAGGCCGAAACCCATTTTGATATATTCGAACAGGCCGAAAGGGGTGATGATGGCTGTTTTAGGTACGTCAGGGGGGTAGATGTGAATGTGATGGAAGGCTCTAGAGATGTCAAGTGTTGAAAAGATGGTTGTGTTGTGGAGGTGGGAAGAGAAGTCCCGGAGGTGTGGGACGTTGTAGAGATCTGGGGTTGTTCGGGCATTGAGGCGGCGGTAGTCACCGCAGGGGCGGATATCCCCGTTAGGCTTCTGCACAATATGTAGTGGAGAAGCCCACGGGGATTTGGAGGGGCGGATAATGCCGTCTTTGATGAGGTTATCGAAGTGTTTGCGGGCCTGTGAGAGTTGGAGGGGGTGGAGGCGGCGTGCTTTTGCGGATATTGGGGGGCCAGAGGTTTCAATGTAGTGCAGGGTCTGTGAGATGTGAGCCGAGGGGCGGCGCTGGGGTTTGTATTGTAGGAGGAGTTGTTCAAATTGGGATGGGGGGCGATCCACCGCATGAATAAACCCGGGGATGG